>OY744531.1:21239424-21384424 GCA_963556195.1 Sepiola atlantica | reverse complement strand
ATATATATATATATATAGATAAATATATATATATATATATAGATATATATATATATAGATAAATATATATATATATATATAGATATATATATATAGATATATATATAGATATATATATATAGATATATATATAGATATATATATATATAGATATATATATATATAGATATATATATATATTGTTATCGCCTTCAAAAAATAATATTCTTACTCTATACACAATGCTCCAAGCGAACTACAACATTCTTCTCATATATATATATATATAGATATATATATATATATATATAGATATATATATAGATATATATATATATGTATATATATATATATAGATATATAGATATATATATAGATATATATAGATATATATATATATATATATAGATATATATAGATATATATATATATATATGTATATATAGATATATATATATATATGTATATATAGATATATATATATGTATATATATATGTATATATAGATATATATATATATGTATATATATATATATATATATATATATATATATATATATATATACAGGGTGTCCCAAAATAATGTATACACCCTTTGAATTGTTATAAGTCGTTCAATTTACTGATTTTTATTTGCAAGATTGATAAACAAGATTGAGTAAGAATATTCATTTAAAAATACTGACAGTAAAATTAACAAAAACATAGAAAATTAACTTTTAACAAAGATAAAGGCTACTTAGGGTAATTTCAGAATGTTCATAAAATGAACCCTCATCCTAACCCCAACCCGTTCTGCTCAATACACTTTCCATATAGTGAAGACGTGAAGAATTGTACCTACAAACGTCCTGCGACATTTACTCCGGTATTTGAGCACATTCTACTACAATTACTACTTCCATTTGTTTGCAATTACTTCAGGTTTCTTGCTTTAAACATTGTAGCCTTTACGTTTATTAAAAGTTAATTTTCTATGTTTTTGTTAATTTTACTTTCAGTATCTTTAAATGTGTATCTTACTGTTCTACTCTTTTATCAATTTTGTTTGAAAATCAAACTCGGTAAATTGAACGAGTTATAACGATTCAAACGATGTATACATTATTTTGGGACACCCTGTATATATATATATATAATGTGAGAAAAGGAAGATAAAGATATAAAATATATCTTTAAAATATAATCTATCATGAATAGTTAATGGTCTTTTTCCAAATTGATGCAATTTCCATCAGAAAGGATTTTTTCGTGCCATGTTTTTGGAGCCTTCTCTCTACTTCTGCCAACGGATATCTTTTCCCTAATGGATTTATTTTACCCTTACTTCTAAGAATCGGATTTCTATATAATTCTGGCTGCCTAAATTAATTCCACACACAGGACCGGGATTTTACCATACACTGGAATCTTCGAATCTGACCTTACAAAGTCTTCATGTATCTTCAACAGTGAACTTTTGCCTACATCTTTTACTTTCTCTTATATCCTTTTCTGTTTTTATACCTTTTCAAATGTTGAAATTATAGTAAATTTTATTTTACTAACTTATTTGTTGAATCTCCTATGACAATAAGATTATACTTTTGAAAAGACATGGTTTAAGGAAGGAATAATATAATAAAATGAGTTTTCCTATATTAAACCCTTGTTTTGAACAATTGATGATTTAATAGATATTTTATTCTATCACGATTTTTATTCTCATCACTTATATATATATATATATTATTATTTCATGTATCCACATAAAATGTTATAAGGAGATATAATTTTTTATGTATCAATTTTCGGTATTTACTTCAACAGTGCTCGATACGTGAGTAGAGCTAGGTAGTAAGTTATGAAAATATATTTATGGCAACTAAGCTACACAGAGGCTTCACGTTTCATCTCCGGGGAGAATCGTCAGGTTAAAAGGAATTTTAGCCTGACGATTCTCTCTGGGGATGAAACGCGGAAGCCTCTGTGTAGCTTAATTGCCATAAATATATTTTCATAACTTACAATATATATATATATATATATTATATATATATATATATATATATATATATATATATATATATATATATATATATATATATAAATTTAAGTTTGTAATCCGAGGCAGGAGCAATGTGATATAGGTACCGGAAGGTGGAACAGATGAACAAAAATAAATGAGAAGAGAAAATAAGAATGGAATCTCAAATCAATTTATTAATATTTCACATAAAACAGATTAAATACCAGAGCAGTAAATAGAAAAAAGTTTACTGTCAAGCAATTAAAAAGTTCCGGAAAAGTTAAACTTTAATTTTCGAGAGCGGGACTTCTCATTATCAAAAGCCGAAGAATGAGGTGGAAAGTGTTGAATACAGAACAGAGGCAAACAGAAAAAACTACTACGGCTTAAAATCTGGTAAATACCCGCCAAAAGTAGAGGCCTTAGACAATTTCGAAAAAGACCTACTCAACATTACTCACAACCTAGTTTTTACAAACAAGCAAAATCCATTTCAGAAGACACTTACCGCCGACATAAAAAAACTTAAAAGAGAAAATAACGCACTTGTATTCTCCGACAAAACTAAAAATATTTATAAAATGACTAAAAAGGAAAAAACAGACCTAACAATTAGCTCCATTACCGATAAATATCAATTAGCCAAGGCAGATACATATAAATCTATTAATAATGATACTACTGAAATAGCTACTAGACTAGGTGTCGAATATAGAATTAATTATTTAGATAAGAGGAAGGCCTTTGTTACTTTAAAAGACCACAAAGAAAACTTCACAAATAAACCCTCATGCAGACTTATCAACCCAGCTAAAAGCGAACTAGGACTAGCAAGCAAATCCATTGTTAAAAATATAGTTAATAAAATTAAGGAAAAAATAAACCTAAGTCTGTGGGGCAATACTAACTCAGTCCTAAATTGATTCCATAACATACAAGATAAACACAGATGCAAATTCACACAATTAGATATAGTAGACTTCTACCCATCCATTACAAAAGACACCCTAGATAAGGCCTTAACATTTGCACTTTCACACACAAACATCAGTCAACTAGAAAGGGACACAATACTGCAAGCAAGACAAACCCTTCTCTTCTTCGAGGGAAGGGCTTGGGTTAAAAAATCAAACCCAGAGGACCCATTTGATGTTGCAATGGGGGCCTACGACAGTGCAGACATCTGTGACTTAGTCGGCTTGCTTATATTAGATACACTCCAAAATAAATTTCCAGACCATTTCTTTGGTCTCTATAGAGATGACGGACTTTGTCTGTCACGCAACCACAACGGAAACACATTAGATAGATTTAGAAAAGAATTAACAAACACCTTCCATAATCTCGGCTTCAAAATCACCATTAAAACAAATTTAGACCAAGTAAACTTCCTAGATACCACACTGAACCTTAAAAACAATACACACAAACCTTTCCACAAACCCAATGAAACACTCCAATACATACACAAGGGATCCTGCCACCCCCCCACCATCTTTAAAAATTTAGTCAATAATATTAGCCAAAGAATTTCAAACCTCTCATCCAGTCCCGAAATTTTCAACCAAGCAGCACCATATTACAACAAAGCGCTCCGCGACAGCGGGTTCAGAGAAGAAATCTCATACACCCCCAACCACGGGGGACCCGCAATAGAAGGAGATTGGTGATCTGGTTTTCCCCACCCTATTCGACCAATACCAAAACAAAGGTAGGCCAACTTTTCCTCAAATTACTCGACAAACACTTCCCACCCACAAATGAATTACACAAACTTTTTAACAGAAATTCTGTTACGGTCAGCTATTCCACTGCCCCTTCAATAAGAAAAATTATCTCTGCAGAACCCAAAACAATTACAAACGCAGGCTGCTCATGCCAAGACAAAAACAACTGCCCCCTGGAGGGAAATTGCAAAATCGATTCAATCATATATGACGCAACCGTCACAGACCAGAATACCAGTAGTGCAGAAAAATATATTGGGATGACGAAGGGAAACTTCAAACAAAGGCTATACGCACACAGAAACTCCTTCAGATACAAAAACAAGGCTAATACGGCACTCGCGACCCGAATATGGCAGCTTAAAGAAGAAAATACACCCTTCACCATCAAATGGAAAATAATTGAGAGAAAACCATCCTTCTCTCCAGCCATAAACAGATGTCCTCTATGTGACGCTGAAAAATACCACATTTCAAAGGCCATCATCGATCCGAATACAGCCTGTTTAAATATCCGCGATGAAATATTTAGGGGGTGTATCCACAAGAGACAAGCATTACTTATAAACTGGTCTGACCGATTCACATAATGTCTAACTACCCCCCCCCTCTACTAATATAAACACAATAAAAACGAACAAACACCTCATCAACCTATATCCACTTAAATTTCAAGAGCAAAAACTCCGACCTTCACAAAAATACAAAAATATTTAATTTATTTATCAGTCACTAGATTACTCTACAAATCCATTTAAACAAACTATATCCACATAAATTCCAAGAGCAAAAACTTTGACTTTCACCAAAATACAAAAATGCAAAAATATTTAATTTATTTATCAGCCACTAGATTAATCTACAAACCCATTTTAACAAACTCAAACATTTCATATTTCCAACTAAGTTACCTCCCTTAGATCCGAATTTCTTCATTAAAATCACTCCAATCTGGGGAAAAGATTTTTAACACATTAACGTTTTTTTAGAACGCATACCTTCAAAAATATAACGGCTAATGATACAAATTCATAATTTGGCTCACGGGAATTTCAGAGAAACCCTTTCTTTATTTTTGTTTTTAATTTTTAAATTTTAATTTTTAATTTTTAATTTTTAATTTTATTTTTTATTATTATTATTTTTTAATCTTTAAATTTATTTTTAATTTATTTTTATTCATTATGTTTTTATTCTTTCTATTTTTATTCTTTCTTTCTCTCTCACTCTTTTTTATTCTCTACATTTTTTTATTCTCTATATTTTTTTATAAATTTTTTTATTCTTCTTCTTTTTTATACTCTTTCTCTTTTTTTATTCTTTTATTCTTAGTATTGAAATGTTTTTATATATATATGTTTTTTTATATTTATTTATATATATATATTTTTTCATATATATTTTATATATTTTTTATTTTTTTATCCCCCTTTTTTATTCCCTTTAATCTTGAATTCCCTCGTGTTTTAAATCTCAACGGTCTTATTACACTAAATTTAAATTTAAACAAACACACACAACACACTGAGCAAATAACGTGTCCCAACAAGAGTGTCATGTGACCTCACATTTCCAAAACAGATGACAACAGAAGCTGAAGAGAGCCGGATGGGTAAGACCTTCCGTGCTTGAAACCGACGGTACGAATGTTGTACTAATTTTTCTGTACCAGAATAAATAAATATATATATTTATATATATATATATATTTATATATATATATATGTATTTATATATATATATATTTATATATATATGTTTATATATATATATTTATATATATTTTTATATATATTTATATATATATATATTTATAAATATATATATATTTATATATATATATATATTTATATATATATATATATATATATATATATGTAGAGACATATTCATAAATTACAGATCAGCACTCCCTCATAAGGCTAAAATAGGCTATGCTAGGAATGAGCTAACTCGCATCCGTAAGAAATGCAACATTGAGGCTGACAAAACCACCTACAGCGAGAAATTCCAACAGGTACTAGAGACCAATGGTTACCCTACATCCATCATTGAGCACCTTAGGAAACCCTGGAAAACCCGAAGACGGACGCAACACACTCTTTCCAACACCTGCTTCCTGAAGTTGCCGCATTTCAACGACAGGATCACCACAGCTATCCGCAAAGCTATAAGGAAGGAAAAACTCGATATTCAACTTACACACACCGGTCCTTCTCTACGACAACAATTGACAACACGGAACACCAATTACAACAATACTCCTTGCACCCTAGCGAACTACCCCATGAACACCACAGACAAATGCCACCATACTTACACTGTATACCGTTTACAGTGCACCACATGCAACAAAATATACATTGGTAGTACGGTGAGACCCCTACATATTAGAGTCAAAGAACACCTACAAACACGCACCTCTTCCTTCCACAAGCACATCCACGCATGTGGCAACACCAGCAAATCATTCAAAATTGATATCCTAGCTACGGAGAGAAACGTTGGCAACCTTCGAATAAAAGAATCGATACTAATAGCAAAACTATCTCCGCAAATAAATCACCGACTCGAATTAGGATCTTCATTTCTAGTCTGATATAGTTTTACATCTCACTCTTGTTGTATTGATTTTATCTTAATTTAACCCTTAAATGAATACTAAAAACTAATAATCTAACAAAAACATCACCTTATTATAATAACAAATAATATAACAACATAGGTCAAAAACTTACTTAACAAAAAAAAATAATAATAAATAAATAAATAAATAAAAAAACTGGGGAAAAAAATTAAATAAATAAATAATAAATAAATAAATAGATAAAGATAAATGAATAAATTAATAATAATAATTTTAAAAAAATAAGATAAATAAATGGTTAAGTACAATAAATAAATAGATAAATAATAAATAAATAAATAAAAAATTAATAGAAAAAATAGGAAAAAAAAATAATAATAATAAATTGAAAAAATATTAAAGTCTATAAACTAGTAATAGTAATAACTTAACCTAACAAAAAGATTAACTATAATAATATAATAATAGTAACAATAATAACAATAGCAACAACGACAACAACAACAATAACAATAATAATAATAATGGATGAAATACCGGAATCACCCCAGATAACATTAATAATAATAATTAAAAAAAATAATTTAAAAAAAAGGGAAAAAAATGAAAAAAAAAAGGAATGAAACATTCATTATAACAATATTTTAGCCTAACAATTAGAAATAACTAATTTATAAGCGACGTAAACAACAAATGAACTGAATTACCTCCCTTTCATTGTTGTCTTAGCGTTACACTAAAGATAATATTGAATTAATTAATGAAATATACATATTTAAAAATAGAATAAAATAAATAAACTAAATATTAATATACACAATAATTTAAAACGAACAGAGAATGCAATGTTTAATAACAGTATTAACCGACATATTAATTTAAACGAATAGACGGTGCTTCTTGCTTAAAAGTCCGAAAAAAAGATTTCTTTGTCTTTTAATGTTTAAGAGGTAAATAAGGGGCAGTAACTCTTAATTGTAATTTTGAGCCAGACTTTATCGTTAATTTCTATCAAGCCTGATATTCTCTTCAACTGGAATCATGGATTTGAAATTGTTCCAGTTTGAAGACGTACTATATTTTACTTCAGAAAAAGCAAAACAGATAGATTTTTTGCAAGCGCATGGACTTATTTCTGGAGAAGAGACCTGTAATTGTGGGCATAACATGCGACTTGTGCCATCACGAGTAAAACACCCAAGTATAAACAAAATAAATGCGTAAATTTTCAATAAAATCTTAAATTTTCCATTTATGTATACTTTGTTGTTCATTTATTACTAATTAATTTTCAAAATCTTAAATTTTCCATTTACGTATACTTTGTTGTTCATTTATTACTAATTAATTGAATGTGGCAGTAAATTACGTTACATGTAATAACAACAGTTGATAAGAGTTACTGCCCCTTATTTACCTCTTAAACGTTAAAAGACAAAGAAATCTTTTTTTCGGACTTTTAAGCAAGAAGCACCGAATAGACTTGGTTAAAAAAAAAAAAGATTTAGATTAGAATTTAAAATTTAACGACAAAAAAAAATGGAAAGATTCTAAAAAGTAAAAACAAACAAACAAACAAAAAAGTTTAATAAAGTAAATAGATGAATAAATAAATTAGATAAAAAGTAGATAAATAAAATATTAATAAATAAAAAAAAAAAAGTTAATAATTGTTACACCGGCCGTTCTTACAAAGGAGAAACAACACCGGTTTTCACTATAAATAGTGCGAGACACCAGAAGACAAAACGCAGTCTTGTAACTGTCGTTCAGTCGCTTTCTTGGCCTTTTGGCCAAGATCAAAGTGTAGTATCTGTTCCGATGGATACTGCACGAGACTGGTCCTGTGCAGTTCTAGGAGGTCCACCCTCCCAGGCTTTGCCTCCCCTCTTTGGGGAGGAGTAAGTTTATTGCTTACTGTCTGAGGCGCCCCTACCGGGGAATGCCGACGGGGCTGCCCAGGCAATTTTTAAATGGTCAGATGGCTCACCTCTCGAGCGCTGGCTTATCTAATCCCACTTTCCGACCTTGTGTCACATTTTACCTTGTGGGAGGTAGATAAATACCCAGTCTTGTAACTGTCGTTCAGTCGCTTTCTTGGCCTTTTGGCTAAGATCAAAGTGTAGTATCTGTTCCGATGGATACTGCACGAGACTGGTCCTGTGCAGTTCTAGGAGGTCCACCCTCCCAGGCTTTGCTTCCCCTCTTTGGGGAGGAGTAAGTTTATTGCTTGCTGTCTGAGGCGCCCCTAATGGGGAATGCCGACGGGGCTGGCCAGGCAACTTTTAAAGGTAATAGGTGCTCTTCCTCTAGAGTGCTGACTTAGCAAAACCCTACTTTCCGACCTTGTGTCACATTTTACTCTGTGGGGAGTAGATAAATACCCAGTCTTGTAACTGTCGTTCAGTCGCTTTCTTGGCCTTTTAGCCAAAATCAAAGTGTAGTATCTGTTCCGATGGATACTGCACGAGACTGGTCCTGTGCAGTTCTAGGAGGTCCACCCTCCCAGGCTTTGCTTCCCCTCTTTGGGGAGGAGTAAGTTTATTGCTTGCTGTCTGAGGCGCCCCTACCGGGGAATGCCGACGGGGCTGGCCAGGCAACTTTTAAAGGTAATAGGTGCTCTTCCTCTAGAGTGCTGACTTAGCAAAACCCCACTTTCCGACCTTGTGTCACATTTTACTCTGTGGGGAGTAGATAAATACCCAGTCTTGTAACTGTCTAGCCAAGAGCTAGACACTTTCTTACTTTGTTAATACACTTGTTAAACAAACCCTCGACTTGACTTCCTTTATTTATTATTTACTGTGGAACAACTTCACAACAGATTGGGAACGAGGAATTGAAACGATTTTACTGCAAAAAAAAAATCACCTAAAGTGATTCGCAAGATCTTCACGGAAAAAAACCCATCTTAGTCAGATATTTAGATTCGCAAGGATTAACAGCAAATTAACTACTGAGTAGTTAAGCGAAAAAAAAAAAAACACAAATTCAAAACTTGCTACCAAAAATCGAAAACTAAAAAACGCGTAAGACATTTTCAATTATTGAAATAATTGAATACACTGATACCTTTGTTTTTCTCTTCAAGTTTCACTGACTCGTTAAGATAAATGTTATCCGTGTTAACTATTACAGATATTGTGTAAGTTTGTCGTTATTATTAGGACAACATCTGATATTTGAGCAAAATCCGGATTGACTATTTATTAAAACGGTCTACCACAGAATTGTCGAGAGCAAAAGACGGACAGTAAAAAAATATATTCGCGTAAGTCATTTGTGCTTCTAACAAAGAACTGTTAAATAAGCAAGTCGCATTTTTGCAAAATGAAAAGGGGTTAAAAAGATTTCCCATAAAACTAGTCTTATTAGGCTTATAGCGACGGACTTGGTTTTGTAAAACTACGTACACATATATAATTTAAAAAAAAAAAAAATTTTCTTAGTTTTATTTTTCAAACAAAAGAACTGGGATTGAATTTTTTTATTAAGGAATAATATATTTCTTGTTTTGTGTATTAGTTTAGCAAACTAATTATATTAAGCACGTTGTGGGGAAAACTGATTTATTTTTACAAGTGTAAATTGTGTGGTGCATAACTTGAATTCGTGAATGATGGACACTGAATTCAAAGATTCTCTTTTTCAATTACTTAAATTCCAAACGGAACAAAATGTTGCGTTACAAAGACAGCAAGTTGAACAACAAATGGAACTTCAAAGAAAACAAGTTGAAATTGAGGAGAAATTTAAAAGATAGTTGTTGGAACAGCAAAACGCCCAAAGAAAAATGCATGCTGAACAAAAAGAGCTGGCGACAGCACAAGAAGAAAGATTCCAAGAAAAACTGCTACAACAGCAGAAACACTTCGAAGAACTCTTGATAAAAACACAGGAGGAACAGAGAAAATTTCTGGAGGCAACACAGTTAACGAAAGCAAACGAGAATCATGATGCATTCTCCCAGACGGCTGTGTGGAGCGCTATCGAAATTTTCAATTATAATCCAAAAGACGATGTCACTTTTGCTCACTTCTATAGAAGATATGAGGATATTTTTGTATCGGACTGCAGTACATGGACAGACTCTAAAAAAGTTAGATTTTTGCTAAGAAAATTAGGAGCTGCCGAGCATACAAAGTTCGTGAATTTTATCCTTCCAAAAAAGACCAGTGAGTTGAACTTCCAGGAGGCAGTTACTTTACTAACAGAACTGTTTTCTACAAAAACTTCTCTTTTCCATAGGAGATATAAGTGTATGAATGTCACTAGAAGAGAGGAAGACGACTACATTACGTATGCAAGTATAGTAAATAAACTTTGCAACGATTTTAAATTAGAGGAATTATCATCGGATAATTTTAAATGTTTAATATTCTTGCAAGGTCTGGTCTTAAATAAAGACTCTGAAATCAGACGTCGTGTTTTAAATAAACTCGAAAATGAGCCATGTCTAACAATACAAAACTTAGCGGAAGACTGTGAACGTTTTGTTGCGTTGAAACAGGACAGTCGTGACATAGAGGAAAACGGAGTGTCGCACATTAAAAAAATCCATCAGAAGAAAAAATTGACTTCAATGAATAACCAGAGAAAAAAACATGGAAAAGATCCACCTGGACCGTGTTGGAGGTGTGGAGATAACCATTGGTACAATGAGTGTCCCTACATATTCAAACAATGTGACAACTGCCACCAGAAAGGACATAAGGCATCACGTTGTAGAAAAAAATCTGGTAGAAAGACAGCCATTAAACTGACAAAAATTGAACCTGAAGAACAAAATATCCGGAAATATGTACAGGTCAAAATGCTTAAAAAAAAAGTAAGACTACAGCTTGATAGTGGGTCTGACATTTCCATCATTAATGTACAGACATGGAAGAAGCTTGGGAGACCCACTATGATCAAATCACAAAAAAACGGCGAGAAGCGTCAGTGGTGAAAAAATAACCTTCGAAGGGGAATTATTGACGAATATTTCTTTCCAGAATAAGACCGTAAAAGCCAAAATTTTTGTTATGCGAAAAATGAATAACCTTTTTGGAAGTGATCTGATTTAAAAGTTTAGCCTATGGGATCTGCCTTTAAGCTACTTTTGCCAAAAGGTTGAGGATTCGAATGTGGAGGCAGAAAAACTCAAGAGGGAATTAAAAGAAAATTTTCCAGACGTATTTTCAGGCGGTCTTGGAAGGTGTACAAAAGCGGTAGCAAAGTTTGAAGTTAAAACAAATGAACTACCTGTGTTCAGAAAGAAAAGAAATGTTCCATACGCCGCTATAGAGCAAATAGACGGTGAATTAGAAAGACTCGAGAACATGGCTGTCATTTCAAAAATTGATCACAGTGAGTGGGCTTCACCTACAGTTTATGTTAAGAAAAAGAACAAGGAGATTCGGGTTTGTGCCGACTTTTCCACAGGCTTGAACAAGGCATTAAAAGATCACCATTACCCTCTTCCAAGCCCTGAAGAAATATTTGCGAAACTGAGTGGAGGAAAATATTTTTCTAAAATCGACCTCAGCGACGCTTATCTTCAAATCCCTGTCGATGAAGAGTGTTCAAAACTGCTATGTATCAATACCCATAAGGGATTATACAAATTTAACCAACTTCCTTTTGGAGTAAAGGTCGCCCCTGCGATTTTTCAACAAATTATGGACATGATGTTAAATGGAATGGATTTCGCAGTAGGGTACCTGGACGATGTGTTAATAAACAGCGTTAGCAAAGAACAACACAAGACTCATGTAAACCAAGTATTCAAAAAAATTCAGGATTATGGGTTTAAAATCAAAGATGAGAAATGTACTTTTTTCATGGGAAAAATAAAATACTTAGGACAAATCATCGATGAGCAAGGAAGAAGGCCAGACCCAGATAGGGCAATGGCGATACGGAACATGCCTGCTCCAGAAAATATTGCGTCTCTACGAAGTTTTTTAGGGTTGGCGAATTACTACAATGTGTTCGTACCAAACATGCATAAACTAAGATCACCCTTAAATGAACTGTTAAAGAAGGACCAAAAATGGGTCTGGACGCAAGAGTGCGAAGAAGCGTTTCAGAAAATTAAAGATATCTTAACGTCTGACTTGTTTCTGGCACATTATAATCCCAAGCGCGATATTGTAGTTGCAAGCGATGCCAGCAACTATGGTATAGGAACATGCATATTGCACAAAATGGATGATAGAAAATTAAAACCCATAGCTCATGCATCCCGAACACTTCTACCAGCCGAAAAAAACTACTCTCAAATTGAGAAAGAGGCGCTAAGCATTATATTCGCGGTAAAGAAATTTCATCGTTTCCTGCACGGTAGACAATTTCTGTTACAAACAGACCACAAACCCTTATTAACGATTTTCGGATCGAAAAAGGGACTACCACAACACACTGCGAATAGACTCCAAAGATAGGGGTACCATTCTTCTTAACTACAATTTTCAAATGGAGTATGTACCATCTAAGAAATTTGGTCATGCAGACGGGTTATCAAGGTTGATACCTAAGCAGACAGAACCATTGGAGGATATGGTGATAGCAGCCATTCAAGCGGAAGCTGAAGTAAAAAATACGTTATGTGACACAATAAGAGAACTTCCAGTAACACTTGATGAAATTAAGAGTAAGGCAGAGGTGGACGAATTTATCATAAGCACGAACGAAAAAAACAACAAAAACGTTATTAATCCCCAGAGGGGATATTTTCAAAGGGGGGTGTTACACCGGCCGTTCTTACACAGGAGAAACAACACCGGTTTTCACTATAAATAGTGCGAGACACCAGAAGACAAAACGCAGTCTTGTAACTGTCGTTCAGTCGCTTTCTTGGCCTTTTGGCCAAGATCAAAGTGTAGTATCTGTTCCGATGGATAATGCACAAGACTGGTCCTGTGCAGTTCTAGGAGGTCCACCCTCCCAGGCTTTGCTTCCCCTCTTTGGGGAGGAGTAAGTTTATTGCTTGCTGTCTGAGGCGCCCCTACCGGGGAATGCCGACGGGGCTGACCAGGCAATTTTTAAAGGTAATAGGTGCTCTTCCTCTAGAGTGCTGACTTATCAAAACCCCACTTTCCGACCGTGTGTCACATTTTACTCTGTGGGGAGTAGATAAATACCCAGTCTTGTAACTGTCTAGCCAAGAGCTAGTCACTTTCTTACTTTGTTAATACACTTGTTAAACCAACCCTCGGCTTGACTTCCTTTATTTATTATTTACTGTGGAACAACTTCACAACAATAATAATTAAAAAAAATAAAAAAGTTTATTTTATTTTTGAATCTGGTTTGGTATTTAAAATTTAACCGGTATTTTCTGCGAAACTAAATCTTACGGCTTCCTTCATATGCACGTTTGAACTTGAGTTGAACATGGTTCTGAAGAAGAGAAGAGTTCCCGAAAATTAAAAAAAAAAAAATTATATCATACGGAATTTCCACCAGACCATCTTGATACAGGTATTACATAACATTGTAACATTGTGTAGATAGACAGATATATATGTGTTGTGAAAGGGGAAAAAAACAACAACAAAAAAATAATAATAAATAAATATATATATATGTGTATGTACACATTGTATTAAGGTTGAAACTAATTCATTTGTTCCACCATTATATGTCTTATTTGCTCCAACTTGTGTCTATCCGTCACACCTCTGCATTGTATTGCCTTCTAAATATCACATTTCTTTATATATATATATTTACATATATATATATATTTTTATATATATATATATATATATATATATATATATATTTATATACATTTTTATATATATATATATATATATATATATATATATATAGATTTAGATTTTTCACTTATAAAATAGATCATTCAGTGAAGACCGGGGTTGTTCCAATAAAAAACAAGCTCGATGATACTCGATTACAGAATACAGAGCATTTATATATAGGAGACCTGGTGTATCCCACGGTAATGTAAACCAGGTTAGGTGGGAACCGGCTGATGATAATATTCGTGAAGTTGGAAGTAACGAATTGAACTCACATGCTACCCAAACCGGGGGGGAAGGTAGGAAGAAAAATAGGAGAAGGACCACTACATGGTTCAACCCCCCCCCCCTATAGCCAGCATATTAAGACTAATATCCCAAAGATTTTTTATAGCATAGTGGAAAAAAACTTTCCAAGGGATAGCAGATTGGGGGGAATCATTAACAAAAATACTGTAAAACTGTCTTATTCAACCTGTAGAAATATAGCCACATCCATCATAGGATATAATAATTCTAAGATAACTAAAACAAGGGAAGCCATGTTCTCTTCTGGTGTTGATCCCAGTAACACCAGTTCAGTGAGAACCTCCATTATAAATAACCATAGTAGTAGAACATCCAGCAACGGCCCAGCACACAACTGTAACTGCAGAGCTTCTAACATCTGTCCACTGGGGGGGGGGAACTGTAGAGTTTCAAGCATTGTCTACAAATGCGATGTGATAACAGAGAGTAGTAGGAAATCATATATCGGTTCAACCGGGGGTGAGTTCAAAGATAGATTCAGAAACCACATGAGTTCCTTCAGGGGAGGCCAAAGGGAAGACATAGATAGGCCTAACACTTCTGTTGGCCGTTTTGTGAGAAACCTCATTGCTAGGCAAGACCCTTTCGAACTGAAATGGTCAATTTTAGGGAGGGCTAACAAATATAAACCGAACAAAAAGAAGAGATGCAACCTATGTGCATTGGAGTCGTACCACATCATGACATCTAGAGATAATTTACTGAACGCTAGGCAGGAAATACTACAATGCTGTCTGCATAGAAACCGTTACCTGTTATCAAGCCTAAAACCTGGATAGGAGGGGAATTGGGGGAAGTATAAACTTACAGCAGAGATAGGCAGGATGGACACTTCCTGAGGCAATCTGGGGCAATAATTAGTGTATAATATGGAGGATGAGAATTAGTAACACGTACTTATGCTAAGATATGTCTTGATTCAATTATTAGCGGATACTCGAGACTTAGGTTGGGGGTGATAAGGTAGGAATATTCTATTGGAATAAGGCCCAGTGATAGTCAACTATAGTAAATACTTATTCAGCGGAATAGAGGGGGGAAATTGTGTTACATATAAAAAGATAGTGAAATAATAAATAATAAATCACAATTTATTCTCAGAAATAGATATATTATACGAAATGCATTGGGGATTTCAAGTAATTTTAAGTGAAAAATAAGAAATAGCAACCTGGATGCTATCACTATTTAATTAAATTAGGTTAAATTAAATTAGTTTTTAATTAGATTAAAATAAATAAAACAATTTGGTGGCAGGAATGGGGAAAAGTAATTAAGGAAAAAATAATTTTAAAAACATGCATGCCGACACGGACTTAATTTCTAAAAGTAGAAACAATTGGATTTTTATAAAAAGTATTTTCTACGGGATTTTAAATTAGTAATAATAAAGTCTCCTGTCATTTAACGAGTAAGAGTGATATTTTCCCGTATAGTTGACAAAAAAAAAAAAAATAAATAAATAAATAAAGATAAATAAATAAATAAATAAAATAAATAAATAAACTGGTCCATTAAAAAAAAGTTTGTTTTTTTCAAAATAGAAAATAGATTTCTGATAACGATATTCCGTAGTAACATTTATTTATGGAATATAGAATAATATTCTCCACAGAGAGTTGCAAACGGCTGTGTCAGCCGTTAAGGAAATATTTTAAATGATTTAAAATAATAACTAGATTTTTGTAGAAGGCCTTTTTATAATAACAGTTTATTTTTGATATATGAATAATTTTTTAAAAACAAATTCTGCGGGATGGGCTTTTTTCGCTTCGTTAAACAACAAAACGATAATAATTCGGCAGTTAATTAAATGAAGGATATTTTCCCAAAATGTAAAATGACGTCCCAGACACTAGATAATTAATTTCTATAAGGAATAGGTTTAATAATAAATATTTTTAGAAACAGTATTTTGAATAAATAGTTTCTATATTAAGATTTTTTCTTGATGGAAGGGAGTTTTCTGCGGGATTGACATTCAACTCGTCGTGTGTTTATTTCGAAGGGTAATAAATCAACAATTGAAATAAGACTCTTTGAACTCGGACGAACATTTGTGTTGACTTTTCTTTGTGAGAAATTGGATTTAGAATTCCCATACTATCATTGGATTGGAATGGTAACTTGTGAGCGGTAACTTGAATGATTTAGTTCTTTTGTTTTCTTGTGGGGGGGGGGGGATTTATTCATCATTGTACCGGCCGACGTGAAAAGTGTATTATCGCACATTGTTCCGGTTTTGTGGTTTTATTGAATGTATTTGGGACCGATTATTTGCTTGTTGGCTTGGTGGAAGAAATAATGCACAAGCTACTTTTCTAAGACTTTTCTAGGACTTTCTTTTTTTATCGTTGTTCTTCCTTGCTTTTTAAGTTTGACTTTTATTTTTATTTTTATTTTTTTCCTCTTCTCTTCTTAAGTGACCTCAACTATTACAACGCCACATTGTGTTTTGTCGGCAGTTGAAACCAGTATTCCAGACATTTAATTTCCCTGATGATCTGCCAAGCAAGTAACTGCTTGGTAGTGAAACACGTGTAGGAAAAAACATTTAATTTGAATAAATAGTATTTGTAAGAAAAAATATCTTTAATGGTGATCATTGGTGTCTTGAAAGGAATGATTTGGTAAGCCTTCATAAAATCACACACATATATATATATATATATAAGTGGGCTAAGACGTTGGAATTTGAGTTTAAAACATAACTCGGAAGTCCGGCGACTGGTATGAATAATCTTCTCTACACTGACGATTCCTGTAAGGATGAAACGTATACGTATGTAGATAAAAACAAATATTTATAATTATATATATATATATATATATATATATATATATATATATATATATATATATATATAGTAAGCTATGAAAATATATTTATGGCAATTAAGCTACACAGAGGCTCCCGCATTTCATCCCCGGGGGGAATCTTCAGGCTAAAACGTAACATATATATATATATATATATATATATATATATATATATATATATATATATATATATATATATATATATATAAGAGAGATGATAATAATATGGTGTTTGGAAAATCGATGTCATAACTTCAGGATTATGTTCTAGTATCATTGTATCTAGGATAGTTTTGGAAACGCTTGGTTTCTGAGTTATAAGCCATTGAAACAAATATTGATCAACATTCTTCATTCTAAACATCTAATTGAACAAGATTGTTTTAAAACTATAATTACATGGGGATCTACTGAGAATGTTAAAAAGAAGCGGATGCCAAGGTGTGAAATTGAAACCAGGACCTTTAGTCTGGAACTGTAATAACTGAGCTATTCATGCTGGCCGTACGTTTTCTAATCCTAAGCATTTTAAATTCGCTAAGCCCTCTCCTCCTCCTGCTGCTGCTGCCATGTAGTGAAGATGGCATCCATCTGAAATTTCTTCTGAGACAGATGAAATATTTTATGAAATAAATGGAACCGTAATACATTATTTTGTTAAAAAACATTTACAAAATTTCCATTAAAAAAATGACTAACCAGAATCAAACATTGATTTTATTGATAACGAAAAACGACTGGATCTACTTTATTATTTTGATTAAAAAAGAAGAAGAAGAAGATATAGTCTTTGATGTATGAATATAAATTTCTCTCCGTTGTTTATCATCTCTTTACAAATTGAAAATTGGAGTGCATATGGATTTTTTTAACCAGTGTTTTCGATGTGTGAGCTTTTTTTCACTAAAAGGGTCAACACTTATGAAGGGCATGTAATGTCTGCCAGCATAAATAGCTCAGTTATTACAGTTCCAGACTAAAGGTCTATATATATATATATATATATAGTGTCAGGTTGTATATGAAAAGAAATCAAAGAAAGTGCTCGATCATATAAGAGAGCTAATATAATTTATTATATTAATATATATATATATATATATATATATATATATATATGTATATAAATATATATATATATATATATATATATTAATATATATATATATGTATATAAATATATATATGTATATAAATATATGTATATAAATATATAAATATATGTATATATATGTATATAAATATATATATATATATGTATATATATATATGTATATATATATATATATATATATATATATATATATATATTAGTAGTAAGTTTTTGAAAGGCTGTGGGCAATGCAATTCCGGGTAAGATGCAAGTTGAAAGGAAAGGAACAAAAACAATAAAAATAAATCGAATACGATATAAGACTTACTATTTATTTTTCCTTTTTTTTTTTTTTCTTACATAACAGCAAGAGTGTTTTAGCTGTTCGTGTGATGTCCGGGTGATTAAAAATCACTATTTGATATTTCGGGAAAAGACATTCCTTTTTCAAAAATAATTAGACCAGAAGAATAATAATAATATTTTATTCTTCTCCGACTGTGTAGAGAATAATACAAAACAAAATGGCTGCCAGATATAGACCGCAGCAAAAAAAAAAAAAAAAAAAAAAAAAACAGTTTCACAGGGAATATAAATTAAGTTAAGTTTTATTTTAATATTATGTTAAATATATGATTGGTGTTTAGAATATTAGTGTAATGTTGGTTAGGTGTATGGTGTTCGATAAACTGTTAGTTTTGATAATATATATATATCATTTTTTTATTTTTTTTTTTTTTTATATTTGAATATTTACTTTGTTTTATCTTCGTATTTTTATTTTGTTTATCTTTCTATCGTAATTTAAGAATTTTAATATAAATTAAAGTAATTAGTCTCATATTTTAAATATTCTAGATCTATCTACTTATCGATTTCGATTATCATCTATTAAAGAAGTGTTATTAATTATTAATTGTGAGTTTCGTCAAATTAGATTAACGAATTAACTTATTAACTTGATATATTTATTATAAGATAAAGGGGAGTAACTCTGGATTTTTAAAAATATTTTTTTTTTATAATTAATTTTTTAATTTTTTTTTTTTTTTTTAATTTTTTTTTTTTTTTTTGGTGGAGATCTGTATAACAATATTAGTATATATATACAACATATATACACATAATGCATATATACATATATATATACATATCCATGTATTATTGTTTGTTTAATTGTTTATCTATATATATTCATCAATTTCTTTACATATTTGTTTGTTTGTTTTTTTTGTTGTTTTTTTTTTGTTTTGTTTTTTTTATTTATTTATTTATTTATTTTTTATTATTATTATTTACTTGTTTAATTTATTTTATGAATTATTTATTTAATATTTGCATGTTATTTGTATACATTCTATATGTGTTTGGATTTATTAATTAATAATGCTAGGTTATGGAGTGACTTATTTTGGTGGGTTAGACGAGTATGCTGAATATGGTTTTTGGTTTGTGGTTGAAAGTGTGTAAGGATGGAAGTTCATATGGGGAGGGGCCTGTTTGATTGTTTGGGTGTATGGTGAGTTTATTATGGGAGGTGAGTAATGAGTGGAGTGGTGGAAACGGACTCTGTTAAGTGTTAGATATGGGGGTTGGTTGGTGGATGGGGGGTAGATATTATAGAATGAAAGGTGAGTAGAGCTCGTGACGTTGATTGAGTGAGGGGTTTAATCTGGAGATGAGGATTGATTCTGTGATTCTAAGGTCACCGATGTTTCTGACAGACGCTAAGATGGAGACGTGAATATCGCGCTGAGTGTTTGAGCAAATCTCTATGTGTTTGTGGAAAGAGGATATACGGGTATTCAAGTGCTCCTTTATGCGCAAGTGTAGCGGTCTTGTAGTGTTGCCGATGTAAAATTTTTTGCATTTATTACACTGTAGTTTGTAAACACAGTTAGTGCGAAGGCACAGACCTGTGTTGGAGATAGGGCAATTGGCCAGGGAGCAGGGTTCGGGTGTGTGGTTAGTGTGTTTATTAGATAGATGTTGGCGTAAGGAGGTGCCAGTATGTGTTAGTTGTATGTTAAGGTTTTCCTTATGTATTGCCTTGCGGATGGAGGTGGTGATCTTATCGCTGAAGAAAGGGAGTTTTAAGAAGCATGTGTTAGCGAGGGTGCGGTGTCTACGTGTTTTGGGCTTATTTAGGTGGGCTATGGTGGGGGCGGGGTAGCCATTATTTTGGAGGGTTTGGTGGAAGTTTTTAGTGTGTGATATTTTGTCAGCAGCAGAAGAGCATACAAAATAAATGCTCTTCTGCTGCTGACAAAATATCACACACTAAAAACTTCCACCAAACCCTCCAAAATAATGGCTACCCCGCCCCCACCATAGCCCACCTAAATAAGCCCAAAACACGTAGACACCGCACCCTCGCTAACACATGCTTCTTAAAACTCCCTTTCTTCAGCGATAAGATCACCACCTCCATCCGCAAGGCAATACATAAGGAAAACCTTAACATACAACTAACACATACTGGCACCTCCTTACGCCAACATCTATCTAATAAACACACTAACCACACACCCGAACCCTGCTCCCTGGCCAATTGCCCTATCTCCAACACAGGTCTGTGCCTTCGCACTAACTGTGTTTACAAACTACAGTGTAATAAATGCAAAAAATTTTACATCGGCAACACTACAAGACCGCTACACTTGCGCATAAAGGAGCACTTGAATACCCGTATATCCTCTTTCCACAAACACATAGAGATTTGCTCAAACACTCAGCGCGATATTCACGTCTCCATCTTAGCGTCTGTCAGAAACATCGGTGACCTTAGAATCACAGAATCAATCCTCATCTCCAGATTAAACCCCTCACTCAATCAACGTCACGAGCTCTACTCACCTTTCATTCTATAATATCTACCCCCCATCCACCAACCAACCCCCATATCTAACACTTAACAGAGTCCGTTTCCACCACTCCACTCATTACTCACCTCCCATAATAAACTCACCATACACCCAAACAATCAAACAGGCCCCTCCCCATATGAACTTCCATCCTTACACACTTTCAACCACAAACCAAAAACCATATTCAGCATACTCGTCTAACCCACCAAAATAAGTCACTCCATAACCTAGCATTATTAATTAATAAATCCAAACACATATAGAATGTATACAAATAACATGCAAATATTAAATAAATAATTCATAAAATAAATTAAACAAGTAAATAATAATAATAAAAAATAAATAAATAAATAAATAAAAAAAACAAAACAAAAAAAAAACAACAAAAAAAACAAACAAACAAATATGTAAAGAAATTGATGAATATATATAGATAAACAATTAAACAAACAATAATACATGGATATGTATATATATATGTATATATGCATTATGTGTATATATGTTGTATATATATACTAATATTGTTATACAGATCTCCACCAAAAAAAAAAAAAATTAAAAAATTAATTATAAAAAAAAATATTTTAAAAAATCCAGAGTTACTCCCCTTTATCTTATAATAAATATATCAAGTTAATAAGTTAATTCGTTAATCTAATTTGACGAAACTCACAATTAATAATTAATAACACTTCTTTAATAGATGATAATCGAAATCGATAAGTAGATAGATCTAGAATATTTAAAATATGAGACTAATTACTTTAATTTATATTAAAATTCTTAAATTACGATAGAAAGATAAACAAAATAAAAATACGAAGATAAAACAAAGTAAATATTCAAATATAAAAAAAAATAAAATAAAATTAAAAAATGATATATATATATTATCAAAACTAACAGTTTATCGAACACCATACACCTAACCAACATTACACTAATATTCTAAACACCAATCATATATTTAACATAATATTAAAATAAAACTTAACTTAATTTATATTCCCTGTGAAACTGTTTTTTTTTTTTTTTTTTTTTTTTTTTTTTTGCTGCGGTCTATATCTGGCAGCCATTTTGTTTTGTATTATTCTCTACACAGTCGGAGAAGAATAAAATATTATTATTATTCTTCTGGTCTAATTATTTTTGAAAAAGGGATGTCTTTTCCTGAAATATCAAATAGTGATTTTTAATCACCCGGACATCACACGAACAGCTAAAACACTCTTGCTGTTATGTAAGAAAAAAAAAAAAAAAGGAAAAAAAAGGAAAAATAAATAGTAAGTCTTATATCGTATTCGATTTATTTTTATTGTTTTTGTTCCTTTCCTTTCAACTTGCATCTTACCCGGAATTGCATTGCCCACAGCCTTTCAAAAACTTACTACTACTATACCCAGCAATGCTTCAAGCAAACTACCATTCTCTACTAATATATATATATATATATATATATATATATATATATATATATATATATATATATATATATTCATCCAAAATGGCAGATTTACTAAAGATGTCTAAATCTGCCCTTTTGGATGAAACCGCGGTACATTGCTGAAATATGTAATATACAGTATCTAAATAAATTATATATATATATATATATCAGGACCGGCGGGACAGTTATAAAAGTGTGTGTGTGTGGGGGGGGGGGCTCTCCTAAAAAGTGGTGGGGGCCTCGGTTAAACACATGCATATATAACTTCATTATTGATGACCGTAAAGTGTGGGGTGGGGTGGGGGGGGGCAAGTTAAAAAGTGTGTGGAGGGGGCTTGAACCCCCTTGTTTCCCCCCCGCCGATGCCGCCGTCCATATATATTAATATATATATATATATATATATATATATATATATATATATATACCTATGTAACTTAAGTACAAGATGTAACTTAAGTACAAGATGTAACTTAAGTACAACTTAAAAAGCAGACTCATTGCACCTATCGTTCAAATCGCTGGTCATAGTAAAACTCAATCAAGAAGTGTTATGCGATTTAGACATGTAAGACAAGACATACATGTATTTCTTCTTCAGCATTTTGACACCGATCAATTTTAAACCACCATAACTCTGTCAGAAGGTGCGAGTCGTGAAACGCTTATCAATAGAGACTATTGAATCAGAAAGCCGAGTTCAAATGTTGAATCTATTGTTAAAATACTAAGGAGTGGACTGACTGGGAGAGTTCAAAGATTTGATTAGTTCAGCAAGATCACATGTGTATGAGAGAGAGAGAGAGAGAGAGGAAGAGAGAGAGAGGGCGAAAAAGATAAAGAGAGAGTGCAAGAGAGAGAGAGAGAGAGAGAGAGAGCATAAGGGAAAGCAGAGAAATGGAGCGAGAAAGAGAGTACGAGTACAGGAAAGAGAGAGAGAATGAGAGAAAGAGAGAGAGGAGGGAGAGCGAGAGAGAAAGACAGGTGAGAGCGAGGGGGGGGGGAGAGAAAAGATTAGTAGTCTCTGACCAGAAAAGGAAATGGCAATTGAACAGTCCTAGGAATTTATGATGCAACCAACACGGCCAGTGATGATGGTCTAGAGTAGGGGCGGGCAACCTCCAACCGCGGGCCACATCCGGCCTGCGAAGGCTTAGCGTCCGGCCCACCACCCTGCTATGCTTTATTATTGCAATCCTCCCCGCGGACCTCCCAGTAAAACTCATATCATTTTGTGACATAGACGTAAAAGTAGGTTTCAATTAAGATTTACCGTGGGATAAAAAATGTATGAATATCAGCGGGCGATGATGGATGCATATTTCATTTTTCTTTAACTATTAAGAGATAGAAATAGAAAAAGAGAAAGAGAGAGACAAAGAGGAAACGAGAGACGAGGAAAGGGCATGAAACAGAGAACCTATGTGAGGTGTGTCAAAACGAATGCTGGATCAACTTGCTACTTCCCCCGTCATTATTTTTTATGATGGCGCCTTTTATAACATCACATACAAAAGTCTCTTGAGAAAAAAAATATCAGATTTGTAGAGTGTTCAATGCAATTTTTGTACAATTTATTCATGTAAACAAAATATAGTAATTCTGAGATTTCGTTTTTCACTCCGGCCCGCGATCTCCTTCCAAAAGTCTCATCTGGCCCTCACTCTGAAAAGGTTGCCCGCCCCTGCTCTAGAGTATCCTCATTTTTCACCTGCGTAAATTTTAAACTTCGATAATGTGTCTGACTTTACTTTATTATATAGATATATAGATTATATATATATAGATGTCTGACAAACGTACTAGCATTGTACTACCTAAACGTAAATACCCCTGACCAACCCAACTAGCAGCAAAATCCCACCCCTTCACTGTAGAGGTCCCCAGATGCCAAACAACTTTCTACTTCTTTTCTCGGACCGCTTGCCGCTGGAATTCTCTCCCTGTTATCTGCTTCCTCGATTGCACTAACATGCAGAAATTTAAATGTAATGTGAATAAACATCTTGCTGCACAACTCCTCACTTGGGATGCCCCCCCCCCCCGCCTTTAAAGCTCGCCCCTAATCACAGTAGCCCCTACATCTCAGTGGCGGTATGCTTTGTTTGAAGTGAATAAAAGTTTAAAAACAAAAGATCAAAAACGAGAAAACTAAGCATAGATAACACGGTTCAAACATTTATTGAACTGAACTTCATAAATATCTCTGCAAATTAAATATAACCACGTCTGTTGTAAACGATAACGTATATTTTAAACGGTTGTAAATAAAAATTAAAATCTTGAGGAATGATTCAAAATGAGTTAAAATTTACAAAGGTTAAAGATAAAGAGGGGGGAGGGGGGTGAAAGTTAATACATAATATTCATTTATTCAATTCTGTAACCCATCATCACCGGCCGTGTTGGTTGCATCATAAATTCTTGGGACCGTTCAATCCTTTTCTGGTGAGAGACTATTTAATTCTTTCTCTCTCGTTCTTCCTTTCTTACTCTCCCCCTCTCACTCCCCCCTCTCTCTCCTTCTCTCTCCCTCTCTCTCATTCTCTCTCTTTCTATGTGTCTTTCTTTCCTTCGCTTTCTACCCCCCCTCTCTCTCTCTCTCTCTCTCTCTCTTTCTCATACACATGTAATCTTACACAACTAATCAAAGCTTTGAAATCTCTCAGTCAGTTCACTCTTTATTATCTAACAATAGATTTGACATGATTTGAACTCGGCCTGCCGATTCAGTAGTCTCTATCGATAGACATTAATGTATGTGTAGTGTCACACGCCTAAATCACATTAAACAGTACAAATATTCCTTCTTGATGAAGTTTTACTATGACCAACGATTTGAAGCAATGAGTTTGCTTTTTAAGTTGTATTCAAGTTACGTCTTGTGGCAAATATCAAGTTAGAAGTTATTTAAGGAAGATAATACGCACAATTACTTACAAAAAATTGCAAAAATTGTCATCAACTTTTCTGATCGAAATATACATTCAATTGGAGATTGTGTGAATTTAATATTCCCAGAGTATATATATATATATATATTGTGTGAATTTAATATTCCCAGAGTATATATATATATATATATATATATATATATATATATATATATATATATATATATATATATATATATATATATATATATATATATATATATATCCTAAAACATTAATTATTGTTTCGTGCTTTATTTTATATTAGGGAAAAATATAAGTTTTTGATTTCCCTAAAATATTGAAAAATACATTTTGTTCCATGTCTCCTTATTACTGCTAAATGGCCCGGAAGTGGGTGCTCATTTTACGTTAAATTTATATAGTGATCCACCATTTTAAAAGCTAAAATATTTTTTTTAAATATGTAATTCCTTTTTTTACAGATATGTTTTTATAGTCCCCCGGGCAACGCCGGGACACGGGTCCTGCTTGTTCAAAATAAAATCGAAGACCTGTAATATTACGTATTTGTAGTACTTGTGTATGGGCTTCCATACACACCGCCGGAACCGGAAGTCATCCAGTTGACTGGTATTAAAGCTCGCCATGTGCGACACCATTTTGTAAAACAGTTTTTAGTTGAATAAAGTTTGGCTTCCAAGTAAGAAATATTTTTGTGTTAGTACAATTTATTCAACTAAATTTTGGACGTTTACCCTGATACTAAAATATGGATGTGACATGGAAACCGAAATGCCCAGACATTGATCCCAGTCTACCAACAGCTGCCAAGGAATACCGACATTAGTGTACATATTAATTAATTATCTTGAAGAATATCAAGAAAGGATACCCAACAAATACCGAGCCCTGTTAAGCTGTGTGAGTTCTAGTGTTTTTGAGTTTATAGAAACGTGTGCAAACTTTGATGCTGCCATAGAAAAACTGTTCATTAAAACACCCAACGAAGTATTTGCAAGACATTTACAAGCTACCAGACGTCAGAAGCCAAGAGAATCCATGGACGACTTTTTTTTCGAGAGTTGGAGAAATTAAAAAGAAACTGCAACTTCTGCGACCACAGTGGGGAGGGGTGTGGCAACGAGGCAATGCAGGATGCATTCATTACTGGAATATCCTCACCTGTGATACAACAGCGGCTCCTAGAAAATAAAACTCTGGACCTTCTAACAGCGCACAATCAAGCCTCTGCGTTAGATATAGCCCAGCGTAATAGCAATGCATACATAACTCCGGATGCCCACCTGACTACGGTTGTAAACCCAGAATCACCACAGGTATGTGAAAATGATTATTCCAATCCTCCAGTTGCTCTCAAGGAATCGGCTATGGCTGCCACATATAAAAATCGTAAATGTTTCTTCTGTGGTTTCTTCTACCATTCAAGAGATAGCTGTCGAGCCCACAAGACTACTTGTAATAAATGTTCCAATAAAGGACATTATGCCCATGTGTGCAAATCTAAGTCTTCTTCAAGTTCAGTGGCAACATTGGTGAGTTCTCACTTACTGACCACATTTACCAACATACCACAAGGACTCGCATGCGACTGTTAATGGGAAAAGGTTAGGTTCTCTCCTGGATTCTTGCAGTACTTATAGTAATCTTAATGAAAGAATTGTGCGGGAACTAAAACTAAAAGTCTATCCATCCAATAAAGACATTCTCGAGTCCAACAAGATACACCTGAAGAAGTTACATCGGACGAAACGTTGTAAGAATAACATCCAAGGTGAGAACAGTAGTCCGAATAATACAAATTATAGAAATCCACTTAATATCATAATTTGAAATGTTTATTTTGGGATAAAATCAGTGTAAAAAATAATTGTGCCCTGAGGTAAGGTTGATCTCACAACCTCTGTCTCTAAGTGTGGTGCGCTAACTGATCGAACCTCTTCAAATTGTGATTAAATACATAAACCAGATTGTCTTTTTCTTCCCCTCATCTTTCCTTCTCTTTAGAGTCGAATGTCGGTCAGCCAAAGGCAATGAAAGAAAGAAAGTGAAAAGGACAAATCAAGACTTCCTTTTCCTCTTTTTCATAGCTCAGAAAACCTTGAATACTTGTTCCAAGTTCTATGTTGTTATTAACCCATTTCTTGATCTTAATAACCAGTTCTACATTGCAAAACGGCTTGGTATTCTGAATAATCTGTGTTCGGACTTAATACTTGGCCAGGATTTCTTGTGTCAACATCAGAGTGTAACTTTTAAATACGTAAATAAAGTTAAGTAAAATATTTTCTTTTTCTTTCTAGCAAAGAAGAATGTAATATTACACATTTGTAGTACTTGTGTATGGGCTTCCATACACACCACCGAAACCGGAAGTCATCCAGTTGACACTATTTGTAAAACAGTTTTTAGTTGAATAAAGCTTGGCTTCCAAGTAAGAAGTATTTTTGTGTTAGTACAATACCAAACATCACTAGCAAAATATGTTAGAGAACTACAAAATAATAACTTACCATACAAATTGAAATGGTTCATTATTGATACAGCAAATAAATATAGCTTCGGTAAATTTTTTAAATGTAACCTTGACACCCTTGAATCTTACCATATAATAACATCTAAGGATAACTTGATGAACATAAAACACGAAATCCTCCAACATTGTCTGCACCGTTCAAGATTCGAATTTTCACGTTTTAGGCATAATTAAAATCCAATAAAATAGTTTTTAAATAAACTCATGACATTTGAATTTATTTATTTATTGTGTATTTGTACATTATTTTAAACTTTAATTCACCCCAAACAAGGCACATTGCAATTGAGACGTAAGGGGCTACTGTGAATAATGTGCTAGATTTAAAGGGGGCATTCTAAAACAAGCACAGGGATGCAACATTACGGCGATGGGACAGGGGCTGGGGCTCGGTGAACCGTGTGGGAACTATTAAATTAGAGACTCTTGTTTGGACCCTGTCTAAGAGGGAGAGACTAGTGGTTGGTGCACCAGCCCATATGTTATAATAATGCTCGGATGGTAGCTTTGTAGAGGTAAAGGATACTGGCAGGTGTGAGAAGTTTTCTAATACACTTTTACATTTTATGTGAATTCTCTAACTTTTCTTTCTATAGTGAACACACAAACACACAAACACTGAGTTTATATATATATATATATATATATATATATATATATATATATATATATTGTGTGTATTTAGGCAGCATATTTTCATTTAGACAAATATAATTAAATAACACAGAGTGTTTTTGCTTAATAAGACTTTTTTTAATTTTTTCAATTTCCGTGGATTATTAAGTATTAAGACTAACCTTACATCTCTCTGACACTAGCTCCATTTGCCAACACCTAAAAAACATGACTGTCCCCTTCTCAATATAGAAACATACTAGTTAACAATACTAAAATAATACACCACGATACCAACACCAAAAGATTAAAAATTCTTGAAGCCCTCTACATCAAAACTAAACATCCCACAATCAATAATGTGAATTACGAAACTAGTCACAACATTTTTAAGTGTCTAGCATAGTAATAAACGTTACCAAATTCTAAGCCATTAAGCAATTATAAGTTTGAATCTTGAACGCGCTCAGAACGTAATCAAATTCTTAGCAGTTAAACAATCAAACTTTTGAATCTTGCATGTTCTTAGAACGTAATCACACTCTCATGTAACACCTCAATATTATAGACGCTCTTTTTAAGTTGTAAATTACTGGCCGTTATAATAATTAAAAAACTCAACAGTAAAAAGATATTTTTTAAGAAACCAAAATTAACACCGCCTGAAGATGATTTGACGAATCAAATCGAAAGTACTCGCAAAAAAGGAAAGAAAATGGAACAAGAAACCCATGGAACTTACATACAGCAATTTGACCGAAACACTAAATGGACCATTCGGAAAAGTGAAAAAATCAAAAAAATCTTCTCAAGCAAAAACACTCTGTGTTATTTAATAATGTTTGCCTAAATGAAAATATGCTGCCTAAATACACACAATATATATATAAGATTAATTGTGGCCTGATTCAACAAATAAACCGGTTGATGATGATGATGATGATGATGATGATGATGATGATGATGATGATGATGATGATGATGATATATATATAATTTGAAAAGTCACACATTGAAAACGTTGCTGAGATGGCAATAATAAGGAGAATTTAAAAAAAAAAAATATTTTGAAAACCTGGACAACGCATTTATTTATGTTTTTAAAATAAATTATTTATTTACTTTAAAAACTTGAGCACTTTCGGTGATATACACCCTTGTCAGAAGTATAAGCATATTTTTTTTCTCTTCTTTTTTCGTATAATCCTCCCTAACCGAAACATATTTATTGCAGTCAAGTTGAAATTCGTCTTGATGTTATCGACGATTAATGTTGATATGCCGCTGTGTATAGCACGCGGTTACGTGAATAAGGTAGCTTGAAAAGTCACACATTGAAAACGTTGCTGAAATGGCAATAATAAGGAGAATATCTTTTTAAAAATATTTTGAAAACCTATATATATATATATATATAAAAGGATTTTAAAGAATCAGTTTATATTTGCGGCTTTTTTTTTCAATAAATATTCCATTAATACGAAATAGTTTTATTACATGTATGACACAGCGATGTTTAGTGCGTGCGTTAAGTTCTTTTGTGATGTCGAAACCTTTAAATTCCCAATTCGGAAATAATATTTAGCTAGAATTAAAGTTTACATACCAATGTACGGTAGAGGGAGCCCACTGTCTTTGCAGCAGCCTTGGCAGTTTCTTCGGTGTATTTGTTCCAATTCATGCTACCTGTGAATGTTAAGCCGAGGAGTTTGAACGTTGGATTCTCAGGTAGGGTGTTATTTGCCATGGAAATCGGTGGTTAAAAAGGTTTCTTATAATTGTTAAAGGAAAGGAGCTTTGTCTTAGTAGTATTAAATGATACCACCTATTTAGTCCCCATTCTACTACAGACTGGAGGTCATTTTCTAAAGATTCAGTCATTGCCTTGGATATGTGCGCGTTCATTTTACCCGCATGTCGAGAATAGAGTGTGGTGTCATCAGCAAATATACTTATCTCGGACACAATTTCATCGGGGGGGGGGGGGATGAAAACAAGAACAACAAAGGTCCAAGGATCGCCCCCTGGGGTACAACCGCGTTAATGTCATGTTGTCTGGATCTTGATTTTGGCTAATTATATTAAATATTCGTCCAGTAATACCATACGGATTAATTTTCATGAGAAAATCTTCATGCCAAACCGTATCAAAGACTTTAGATATATCAAGCGCTACCACCCTAGTATATGTATTCAGAGATCACCATACTCTTTGAGTTCTATATAAATGTATAATAAATAAAATATATATAAAAATACCTTAAAAGTAGATGTGTATATTTATACGTGTATAAAAGTCAAAGCTCTAATCGATCTACATCCTCCAACTTCACTACATCAATTACGACACTTTCTTGGACTATTGACCTATTACGGACGTTTCATTCCACATTGTGCTGACATACCCACTCTTCTGACTGATCTGTTGAAAGATGGAAAGAAGAAGGATAAATAAATATATTAAAAAATGTCTTTAAAGTAATTTATATATAATTTTGTAACAGCTTAAATGAGTAAACTATTTTCTATCAACAGTGAGTTGTGATTCAGCTCGGTGATTATGTACCCGTCACCTGTTCACCACACGAACAGCAACTCACCTAAGCTCAATGAGATTCATACGCGATAGACCATTTTGGCGCTAAAACCAGATCACGTGATCAAGATAACTCTTCAGTTTGAGATTGATTCCCAAAAAGACAAGATGTGATCCTGCATTCTTTTGTCGTCGGCCCAGCAGAGAATCGACGAACTCCAGGATAACATTTATTTCGTCTTGTCTACAATCACTCAACCCAATGTATTATCCTTGTTTTGTTCCTGTGTTTCCAGCAAATAAAACTGCATATTTTTTTAGTTGTGAAGCCATCGTTTATTTCGTGAGGAATGGTGACTCCATATTGCTTATTCTATTTCAGTTGGATTTGAGCCAGCCGAATTACTCCTCCAAGTAAGTTGGTCAATCTGATTTTCTTCTCGATTTAAATTCCCAGCTAAAATTGCAATAACAGAACATTTTTCATCTTTGAACAAATGAACATTTTCCTTTTCACTTCAGATTATTCCATATTTGCTTCTTTTGCAGCAAAAGAGCCATTTTGCCTTTGCAACATTACAAATAAATTCTTGTTCAAATTTATCAATCATATAATCTGTTTTTGCATTTTCATGTTCTTTCAATTGTATTCTCATGTGCTGCTACAATCAATAAAGTTTCTCTTATTGTATCGGCTAAAAGCCTAAGCAGGGGGTTATGTAGCAGTTACATGAGTGACCTATTTTGTATTGATCTACGTGACAGCCAGTGACATGTGATTCGGCTTGAAGATTATGTAATCATAGCCTCTTCACCATGTGTGCATATAGCACGTCTACGTGTAACGAGATTCATACGCGATGAATCATCTTGGCGCTAAAACCAGATCACGTGATCAAGATAACTCTTCAGTTCGAGATTGATTCCCAAAAAGACAAGATGTGATCCTGCATTCTTTTGTCGTCGGCCCAACAGAGAATCGACGAACTCCAGGATAACATTTATTTCGTCTTGTCTACAATCACTCAACCCAATGTATTATCCTTGTTTTGTTCCTGTGTTTCCTGTAAATAAAACGGCATATTTTTTAGTTGTGAAGCCATCGTTTATTTCATGAGGAATGGTGACCCCGTATTGCTTATTCTATTTCAGTCAGATTTGGGCCAGTCGAATTATTCTCCCAAGTAAGTTAGTCATTCTGATTTTTTTCTCAAGATAATCCCTAAACTAATATTGGCTTTCTCATCTAAAATTGGAGACACCGACATGATTTAAAATGCGCAACCTTCTTTAAAAAAACAATCAGACATTTTTTCCCCTCGTATCGGCAACCTATGACTGTCCACATGGATTTTCTGATTCCTTACATATGATTTTCATTGCATTGCGTTCACTTTTTGTCCGAGAGAACTAGCTTGTTAGCATTTTGATTCAGACAAACTATTAGGGAATAGCGATTAAATCTCATTGATTTAGTTACAGAATGCATTTACCATTACTATTAAATTTCGGTTTAATAAAGATCTGTTGCGATTTTTAGAATTGTAATGATAAATAATGTATTTTCTGCTTTCCCGCTCACTTTTTAAATAATCCCATGTGGCATGCATCTTTGCTTTGTGAAGGAGTATTCCTAATGGCTAACTCACAGCCAAGTTAATCGCTTTTAAATAACTATAATTCTAAGTCACCCTGGATGGTGTGGACTTATGTTGTAAGAATTATGGTTTCTTATTAAGGTTTTTTCACATATTTTTACTAAATATGCATGCCATCTTCAATTTAGCCCTTTTGGCTGCCCACATGCGATTTTTCGTAATACGATTAATACAGTATTTGTTCTAAGACTAGCTTGACTAATTCCTTCTTGCCTTATCTTAACACGTGATGTCTGCCATTCACGTTATTTGTGGCCGCCTAGCACTATAGTTTCACATATTTTTTTATATTTAAGCACATTTCGTTGCCCACGACATAGAGTTAGAGTTAAATCAGCTAAGCTTTCTACGCAGTGCATATCCGCTCACATACACTTCATACGTGCTACAATGCATTAATCACACACACACTTACTTGCAACAGTGCATATACAAATGCATTTTTCTCCATGCACAACAGTAGAGATTGACCTGTACTTCTCCATTCATGAAACAGCACACACTGACTTGTGCCCCACGCTTGCCACAGTGTATAATCACACAGACTACTGATTTCAATCTCAGTTTGTAACCGTTTCTCAATACTCACGTATAGTCAAGTTTCACGATCCTTGGACTTGCAACTATGCAAAGATTTCATGTGGATCTGTATCATTGCTTACGTCCTACCACCCCATCTTCGGTGCTGTTTCTTGCACCACTTTTACTTGATGGTGGACTTGCGTTGACAAAGACTGACGGATTCTAGCACTAACATGTCATTATCTGGTAGAAAAGCTTCTGAACAGCTTATTATCCCGTACATTTTATTGCTTCTGCGGCTGATTTAACGAACTTGAATTTTGAGATAAACAAACCTGCTCATTCTACTATGCATTTCATAACTATATAGACGACATTCTTATAGCTAGCAGTTCATTGGAGGATTATTTAAAACATCTCCGCATTCTGTTTGAGCATTTGCAGCGTTATCATGTTGGGATAAACCTTGTTAAATGTACTTTTGGTGCCACAAGTCTTGTTTTCTGGGGACATGTAATAAGCTCGGAAGGTATTTCACCCTTTCCTGCAAAAGTCAAAGCTCTAATCAATCTACATCCTCCAACTTCACTACATTAATTACGACATTTTCTTGGATTATTGAACTATTACAGACGTTTTATTCCACATTGTGCTGACATACTCACTCCTCTGACGGATCTGTTGAAAGATGGAAAAAAGAAGGATGAACCTATTTCACTTGATAACTGCCATCTTAAAGCCTTTCATGAGGCAAAGAAAAAGCTTGCAGATACATCATTTCTATCGCATCCCAGACCTGATGCTGCATTTTCTATTGTTGTTGATGCTTTCAGTTCAGCTATATCCCCAATAGACATACAGAATGGAAAATCATTAAGGAAAAATGATGAATTGAGTCAAGAGGGGAAGACAGAGCTAAAGAGATTGACAGGTCAAATGATGTGGGTATCTACCCAGACTCGACCAGATGTATCATTTGATGTGTAATATTGGAAAATCTCCAAAAGTGAAGTCACTCTTTGAGGCAAACAAGTCACTAATAAAGTTCAAATCAAAGACAAGTTCCATATCTTTTCCCCAGCTTGAGATAAACAAACCTGCTCATTCTACTTGGGAAACCTTCGGATCTGAATATTGTTTGTTATTCAGATGCCACCTATGCTAGTTTGGAGGATGGATTTTCATAGGATGGTTTTATCATTTTTATTTGTGGCCAGAGAAACAGAATAGCCCATATATGCTGGTCATCAAAAATACATGACCATGTAACAAAAAGTCCACTAGCCTCAGAGACTCTTGCGCTTAGTGAAGCAGCTGATGCTGGCATATTGATAGCTGCCATGCTTCAAGAGATATTCAGACTACCTAGATTTCCTGAGGTTCTTTGTAAAACGGACAATGAATCTCTGTTAGAGTCATCAAATCTTGTGAGTGATCGGCGTCTGAGAGTTGATGTGGCCAGAGTGAAGGAAATGATGGTGAAGAAGGAAATCTAAACTGAATGGATCAGGGGCTGAGAACAGATCGCAGATTGTCTGACGAAGATGAGAGCCTCTTCTGAAATTCCGAGAGACTTGTTGCAAAGATGACTTGTTTTACTTTTGTTTTTTTATGGAACTGTAGTCTTCACAAGAATACACAAGCAATGTAAAGTTATCTCCCTTGTATTGAGATATAAGAGTTCTATTCCTTTGTGATAAGTTTTTAGAGTGATCTCCATTGCTTGTTTTTGTCGTTGGAAAGCAAAGATGGTGGTTTGGACAAACGGGCATGTGTCCATGACTGGATTTATGTAAAGAGTAAACTAAAAAACTTGATCTGTAACGAATTGATAGAGATTTTTTTTTGTGCTGATGAGGATATTATTAAAAACAATTTTTGAAACATATGTACACAATATTTGTTGATATTTGATAAATTTTGTATTCTACTGAGTTATAATATATACATACACACACACACACATACATACATATATATAATATATATGTGTGTGTGTGTGTGTGTGTGTGTGTGATTATGTAAATAATCATGATTGATGCAAGTATACTAGAAACTGACTCCGTCTAGACCCTAAAAACTTATAATCCGGATCTTCACTCGAAGGTAGTTAGTGCTGGCTTCACTGTTTGTAACACCAAATCAAATTTATTTTTTGGAAACAGCAGCAGCAGCAGCGAATGTTGTTTTTACGTATCAACTCTCAATTGGACAAAAACTTAAATCAGCAGTTCCTTTCAACTAATCACAAGACAAGAAATATTCACTTCCGAATATTTGCGCATAATATAAAAACCCAAACACAGAGTTTTTCTACCCTTTTCCGGATTTTCTTCCATAGTCGACCGTCCTCACAAAATAACCTTGGCACTCCGTGCCGATGGAATAGTAGCAGACGCAACAAAAGACACTCACGAATTACTCTCTCACACACAAGTTCATACATACACTCTAACTGGCAAAATAGGCACGCTAATATACACACACATCTAAAATGCCTATCCCATTGACACACACTGTAACATGCAAACTCTCACAGTGCAAACCAAAATGAACATGTCTACTCAAATTCCCTTTACATTCTTTTCACCTTGAACGTTGTTGGGACACTCTGAATTCTCAACCTTTACCGACTCTTCATTTTTTTATTGTCTTAACAAATTGTCAATAAGCATTAATTACATTTGTATGGATAGACTTTGTCATTCTTTTGTTAGGGTGGTGAGAAGCTTGTTGGAGATCGCTATTTTGTAGTAGAGTTGCTGCGTCAGTATCCATCCTATTTTGTAGTAGAGTTGCTGCGTCTGTATCCATCCTATTTTGTAGTAGAGTTGCTGCGTCTGTATCCATCCTATTTTGTAGTAGAGTTGCTGCGTCTTTATCCATCCTATTTTGTAGTAGAGTTGCTGCGTCAGTATCCATCCTATTTTGTAGTAGAGTTGCTGCGTCTGTATCCATCCTATTTTGTAGTAGAGTTGCTGCGTCAGTATCCATCCTATTTTGTAGTAGAGTTGCTGCGTCAGTATCCATCCTATTTTGTAGTAGAGTTGCTGCGTCAGTATCCATCCTATTTTGTAGTAGAGTTGCTGCGTCAGTATCCATCCTATTTTGTAGTAGAGTTGCTGCGTCAGTATCCATCCTATTTTGTAGTAGAGTTGCTGCGTCAGTATCCATCCTATTTTGTAGTAGAGTTGCTGCGTCAGTATCCATCCTATTTTGTAGTAGAGTTGCTGCGTCTGTATCCATCCTATTTTGTAGTAGAGTTGCTGCGTCTGTATCCATCCTATTTTGTAGTAGAGTTGCTGCGTCAGTGTCCATCCTATTTTGTAGTAGAGTTGCTGCGTCAGTATCCATCCTATTTTGTAGTAGAGTTGCTGCGTCTGTATCCATCCTATTTTGTAGTAGAGTTGCTGCGTCAGTATCCATCCTATTTTGTAGTAGAGTTGCTGTGTCAGTATCCATCCTATTTTGTAGTAGAGTTGCTGCGTCAGTATCCATCCTATTTTGTAGTAGAGTTGCTGCGTCAGTATCCATCCTATTTTGTAGTAGAGTTGCTGCGTCAGTATCCATCCTATTTTGTAGTAGAGTTGCTGCGTCAGTGTCCATCCTATTTTGTAGTAGAGTTGCTGCGTCAGTATCCATCCTATTTTGTAGTAGAGTTGCTGCGTCTGTATCCATCCTATTTTGTAGTAGAGTTGCTGCGTCAGTATCCATCCTATTTGCCTTGTTTGATATGAAGAAAAGAGTCACCAAGTTTTCGGTTAAAAGAACAAACTACAATTTAAATCAATTTTATTCAACAGTTTCGTAAACACAAAATATGGTCCGCAAAGAGTTATGAAAACAGGAATATAAGACAGGTTAGTTCGGCCGACATGTATGTACTATAGAAATGAAGTTGAGTCCATGAGTTCTCTCTCGTCTAGCAATGGTGACGTCTCAAACGGAACTATTTATATTTCGCGGGAAACCGGCTTGGGCGGTCGCGGCCTACATGTAGAATGTTCTTATCAACCAAAATATAACTACATGATTGAGAACATGCCAGTGTGTTCTTACCGAATCACGTACTAATCACTCTGCGAGTGAGAACATACAAGTGCAAAATACACTAGATCGTAATCATGTGACTGTTTTATTTTCATTTGATAATGTCCTATCTTTGACAGATTTAATTCACTTTCTCTTTCTTGGACAATTTCTTTTCTTTTCTTTTCTTTTTTTAAGCTATTTCTCCTTTCAAAACATAACTACACCGGTTGGCTGTTAGGTGGCGCTTTTTCACCGACAGGTGGCGCTGTAAAGCGACGCCAGAGTTATCTGCCCTTCGGACTATAAAACCAGGTGCAAACGGAAATTCTCCCTCTTCTTCACCAGCCTCGACAGAACGACGCTGACACTAGCGTTCCGTTTCACTCTTCCATTCTGGTCAATTGGCCTCGGTAGAACGACGCTAATACACTAGTGTTTCGCATCACGCTTTTCTCTTGAACTGGTCCCAGCATAACAACTACCAACACACGTGGTCAAACAACGGTAAGAGTTCTCAACTCATTTTCTTTGTGTACGGCTTTCAAAGACTTTCCTCTCGCCGGATTCATTTCTTCTTATACCTTTTTCAAGAACTGTTTTTCCATTGACACACATGCATACATCACACACTTCATCATTCCACGTACACAACCGTTCAATAAACGTTATTTGAACTACTTCATTTTTGTTTATTAATTATTACTCTGTCTTTGCATGCAAACATTGCTTGATTATACGAACACGTTTAGAATCGGGGGAACACGACTCTCGATCCGAACACTATACACCCCAAACAAGGCATACTGCCATTGAGACATAGGGGGTCCCTGTGAATTTTTTTTTTTTGGGGGGGGGGTCAGATTTATAGGAGCATCCTAAGTGGGGAGTTGTGCAGCAAGATGTTTGTTCACATTACATTTAAATTTATGCATGTTGGTATTATCGGGGGGGGGGGGGCAAAGAGGGAAATCCGAAAGCAAGCGGTTTGAGGAAAGAAGCTATTAGAGTAGAAAGCCTTCTTGCACCTGGAAACCTCTCCGGTGAAGGGGTGGAATTTTGCTGCTTGTCGGGTTGGTCGGGGGAGGGGGTATTTGAGGGTGGGCACAAGTGCAGCAAGTTCGTCGGGGCATATTGAATTACTTGTAAAACAAGCACAGGGATGCAACATTACGGCGATGTGACACAGCTGGAGCTTGGTGGATAGTGTGAGACCTATGAGGTTTGAGACTCTTAACTGTTTTGAAAAGTTTAGAAAAAGTTAAACAATACACAAAAAGATGAGACGTTCAGGTGTATTTCCAAAAGCTGTACTTTAAAGACAGACACCTTTTTTTTCCGAGAAACGTGCTGAAAAGAAAAAGAAAAAGAAAAACTGGTCAAGGTTGCCCATTTTGATTGGTTCGTAGATAATTTTATTGAAGCACTCAAATCTGATTGGTTGCAGAGAAAGCAAACGCTTCCTGTTTTGCTTTTAGGCCGCCTTGCTTGAGTTAGTTTGTTTACCTTGTTTTCATCTGAGCGGTTTTGCTTTCTTGTAAGCTGCCAGAAGAAAAACAAAAAAAAAGGCTAAGATGACAATCCACAATAACAAGCAGCCGGAGAAACTGACTGTCCTTATCGACAAAACAATCCCGGCTCATCATCCGGCTACTAACTCACTTGAAAATCATCGGAAGTACCACTGCCCTTCTTCTGGGATGTTGGCGGAATTGGGGTTATCATGTGTGAAGTCCGATTTGATACCAGTGTTTAAATCGTGTGCCGTGTGTGTCTTGTTTACCTGGATATGTTGGCTACAATGGAGCAACTATCAACTCTCCGTTGAGATGGTAGAATTAAAAACCGCCTTTGCTTCTTTCGATTCGACCGCCATTAAGAACCAACTGGGGGAAGATCACGCCTCAAAGGCGCAACCCGAACCTGGCTTTAATCGTTTTGATGTTGAGGTGAGTACTTAATAATAACACTGCGACAGTTTACACGCCATTTTATTTAAAAAAATAAATAAAAATATTTTGATTGTTCCGGTTACTATTTCTCGGATTGGTTGTTATTTTCACAACGTTTCGGTTGATGTAACCCCCAGCCTTCTTCAGGTGCATCTTTTTGAACTCGGGAATCTTTATGCCGAACTTGGGAACCTATACGGAATCTCTAACTGAATTATTTATTTAATCCACGGGGGTAGAGTGTTCTCGTCCCGTCAGCAATGACCGGATATAAGTTTTGATTATATATATATATATATATATATATATATATATATATATATATATATATATGAGGTGTACTAAAAGCGAACTTTTAGGAAAGGTAAAACCTATTGTGAAGAGTATACAGCTCAATATCCAGGATAGAGCAGGTAGATATGAAGAAGAATGGAAAGGAATTAGAGAAGCAAAAGCCAAATCAAAATTCAATTCAATTGCTCAGAGCAAGGTATATTTTGCTTCTCTAATTCCTTTCCATTCTTCTTCATATATATATAGCCCCCCCCTACCCCCGGTGCCGCCGTCCATATATATATATATATATATATATATATATATATATATATATATATATATATATATATATATATATATTATTGGTACAGAAAAATTAGTACCGTCGGTTTCAAGCACGGAAGGACTTAGCCATCCGGCTCTCTTCAGCTTCTGTTGTCATCTGTTTCGTAAATATGCACCTGAAGAAGGTTGGGGGTTACATCGGTCAAAACGTTTTGAAAATAACAACCAAGATGAGAATAGTAGTCCGAATAATACAAATTATCAATCCTCATCTAAAAAATTCCGTAATATAAATACTTATTACATTTATTTCATTTTTCTGTTTTCTTTCTGGCTTAAAAGCCAGGAAGAAAACGGTAAAATAAATAATTATTAATTATTATTATTATTATTTATCTTATAATATTTTTATAATAATGTTTTTTATAATTAGTTTTATTATTGTTGTAACTCACTTGGAGTTTTCACATCAGTCGTTACCAGTGAGTTATTACTAATAAAAACCAGTGGTTTGCCCTGGAGTCTGAGTGACATCAAGTCTCCCTAAATGTCCATTATTCTCCATTCCATAATTAGTATTTACTCACTAGTCATTATCAGTGATTGCTCACCAGCAATAACGAGTGGTGTTCCCTGGAGTCCGAGTGACAAGAAGTCTCCCCAGATTTCCGGCACTCTCCGCCTCTTTCATTTTGCGTTATCGTAACAGCAGTTTACCACTGATTTCTCATTGGCAACGGCCATCGTTTTCTCTGGAACTTGAGTGACAATAAGCCTTCCCAAACTCTCAGTACTCTACACTTCCAGTGGAGGTCTGGTTCGTGCTCTCCCTCCTCGGTCTCTCCATCCTCCTTGACCCTTCACGACCACTTTGTATGATACCGGCGGAGGCTGGTGCCACCACTTGTGTGTGTGTGTCTGTTTTTTTTTGGGGGGGGGGGGGGGGCAGTTTATAGGATTTCTGTCAGTTTCAGTTCTCTTGGGCTCGTGTGTTCTTTTTATGTCTTAATAATAATAATAATAATTATTATTATTATTATCATCATCAACACCTCACGTAGTATTCTTGCACCAGTCGTTTATCAGTGATTTATCGCTAATGACGACCGGTGGCTTTCTCTGAAATTTAAGCGCAAGTTAATGCTCACTGATCTTCGAGTACGTTTTTTTAAATTATTATTGTAACTCACTTGGTGTTTTCTTACCATTCGTTACCAGCGATTTCTCATTGATGACGACCGGTGATTTTCCCTGGAATTTGAGTGACAATAAAATTCCAGTAGTCTCCGTACCCTTCCAGTCAAGTTCTAAATGGTGCTAACCCTCTTCAGTCTTTCCAGAATCCCCAGAACCATTTCTTATGCTACCAACCGATGTTGGAGTCACTACAAGTTTTGTTTTGTTTTTCCCTCTTTATTTTTTTATTCATTTATTTTTTTGTTTTGTTTTTCCCTCTTTATTTTTTTTATTCATTTATTTTTTTGTTTTGTTTTTCCTTCTTTATTTTTTTATTCATTAATTTTTTTGTTTTGTTTTTCCCTCTTTATTTTTTTATTCATTTATTTTTTTGCTTTGTTTTTCCCTCTTTATTTTTTATTCATTTATTTTTTTGCTTTGTTTTTCCCTCTTTATTTTTTTATTCATTTATTTTTTTGTTTTGTTTTTCCCTCTTTATTTTTTTATTCATTTATTTTTTTATTCATTTATTTTTTTGTTTTGTTTTCCCTCTTTATTTTTTTTATTCATTTATTTTTTTGCTTTGTTTTTCCCTCTTTATCTTTTTTATTCATTTATTTTTTTGTTTTGTTTTCCCTCTTTATTTTTTTATTCATTTATTTTTTTGTTTTGTTTTTCCCTCTTTATTTTTTATTCATTTATTTTTTTATTCATTTATTTTTTTGTTTTGTTTTCCCTCTTTATTTTTTTATTCATTTATTTTTTTGCTTTGTTTTTCCCTCTTTATTTTTTTATTCATTTATTTTTGTTTTGTTTTTCCCTCTTTATTTTTTTTATTCATTTATTTTTTTGTTTTGTTTTTCCCTCTTTATTTTTTTATTCATTTATTTTTTTGTTTTGTTTTTCCCTCTTTATTTTTTTATTCATTTATTTTTTTGCTTTGTTTTTCCCTCTTTATTTTTTTATTCATTTATTTTTTTGTTTTGTTTTTCCCTCTTTATTTTTTTTATTCATTTATTTTTTTGCTTTGTTTTTCCCTCTTTATTTTTTTATTCATTAATTTTTTTGTTTTGTTTTTCCCTTTTTATTTTTTTTATTCATTTATTTTTTTGCTTTGTTTTTCCCTCTTTATTTTTTTATTCATTTATTTTTTTGTTTTGTTTTTCCCTCTTTATTTTTTTATTCATTTATTTTTTGTTTTGTTTTTCCCTCTTTATTTAATTTATTTTAGTCCCCCGAAATTTAATTTATAATTTATTTTGGTCCCCCGAAATTTATTTATAAAATCGGGAGACCTATGTTTTGAGGCATTTCCGTCCGTCTGTCCGGATTTTTCTCCGTAACCATCCATTGAATTTCTCTGAAATTTTGCATGAAGTTGTAACTTTGGTCAGATTAGAAAGTGACATTCTCCGATTTTTGAAAAAAAATCTGGTTAGGGGTTTAAAAGGCCCCCGAAATGGCAAAAAATTACATTTTTTGCCCCATAACTTTTCATCCATCCATTCAATTTCTCTTAAACTTGGCCAAAATGTGGAGGCAATTGTTCCTAATAGAAAATAAGTATCGCTGACCTTGGAAAAAATCTGGTTCGCGCCCCCAGGGGGTCAAAAGCCCCCAAAATTGCAAAAAAATGACCCTTTTCTCCCATAACGTTTGATCCATCCATTCAATTTTTCTGAAACTTGGCCAAAATGTAGAGGCAATTGTTCTGGATATAAAATGAGCATCCTTGACCTCAGAAAAATTCTGGTTCGCGCCCCCAGGGGGTCAAAGAGGGGGTCAAAAATGCCCCAAATTGCCCAAATTTATTGCATTTCACACTCGTCACATCGAGTCACATACAGAGGGGGACCACGCACGCGCGGCTTGTTGGTTTTGTTCTTCCCTCTTTATTTTATTTTCATTTTTTGTTTTGTTTTCCCTCTTTATTTATTTATTTAATTTTGTGTTTTTCCCTCTTTTTTTATTTATTCATTTACTTTTTGTTTTGTTTTCACCTCTTTTCTTTCTTTTGTCGGATTTTTCGTGGGTGTTAACGAAAACCGCTCTAAACTAAGTCATGTTACCTAGGACAATTATCACAAAAAAAATTATAACAAGAGAGAAGGAATGGAAGAATACAAGATGTTCATAAAAGTTAAAACAAAGTTTTATTTACAAAAAAAAGGTAGCTTGGACTGCTTTTTTTCCAGAGCTGGAATAAATAAATTATTCCTAGATAACGTACAAAAAAAATAAAACTCAAAAAAATACAACATCAGGATTTCTTAACATTAAAGTTAGATACAACAAAAATTGACACAATCTAAGCAAAGGAATAAATCCTTTTAAAACATGAACTTACTATAAAGTCAGTATTCTTACAAAATCAATCAAATAGTCTCTTTTTTTTCTTTACACCAAAGTTACAATCAAAAGTAATAAAATTGACAAACCGTGCAGAATTCCGTCACAATTTTCATGGTAAAAATAACCTTTTTTTATTTTATCAAACGTCTGTCACAAAGTTCTCTTTTTTCTTTCTTTTTCTTCAACAATTTTCTTATAATAAATCCAACGCAAGAAATACGTCACTAGAACAGTACAAATTTCAAATAAACATAATATTTGCTTTTTCCACAGTTAGTCCCAAATAGCATCACACTTTACGATTCTTAATCTCTGATTCAGAATCTTCTCCACAGCAAAGTATTTCAGTTCACGGGAGCTAAGCTCTTCAATATAGGCAATTTCGTGCCCGGAGATATTTTTATCTCGTTCAAATTCTCCATAATTCTTCATTTCAAGTCTCTGACCTGAAACATCTTCAAAGGGAAATATTCGTTGACCGAAGGAAGAATATTTCATACATAAAAGGCAATTCTTGCCAAGAGATACTCTATCTCTTAAATTTCTTCAAGTAGAAATTCTTCTCAAATTTAACGTCCCTCCTAAGGACGGAGAAACAGCTTTTACAGGTGTTGACTGCTAGGCGTCCAAGTCTGTTCTGATTAAATTTCGCGCCGATATCAAATCGAGACAGAACTAATGCATCATTTCTAAAAATAGAAACCATATGACACAAAATGGCTTCAACATAACCCAACTCCTACGCAAAATAATCCATGTGACCTTCAACCTGGCACGTAAGCCAACTGAAGGCCTTCACCGGTTTCAAACAAAGGGAAGCTACCGAAATTTCCACACTCTCCCGACGAAGAAAAAAAAAAAAAAAAATGCACAATGTTATATACATGTCTCATGTACACATCAATACCACAAGTAGTCATTATCCCGTTCACTCACGTTCTTGCGAGTTCGAATGGGTTCAGAATTAGAAGTCGAGGCATGATCTCCATCAGCAACATCCGACTGGACCACATCAGGATCCTCGGATCCACAAGGCTCTTCGGGAACCTCCGAGGTCTGATGGGAATGAGTAACCGACAACTCCATCGGAAAAAGGTGTCTCAAAGAATGTTCCTGAGAGGAACCATCTGCCTTCTTAATCAGGGCAGATCTAATATGAGAATCATCACCTGGAGTCAAACCTATCACTCTACCCAAGGACCAATATGGGCGAGATTTGGCAGGGTTCTCAACAAGAACCACATCGCCTACAGCGATGACATCACTAAAATCAGACTGATATAGATCGCTACTCAGCTCTCTCAAGCCGAGCAGGTATTCCTCATACCATAAAACTTTAAACCTCTGTAAGAGAAGATTCCTCTGTTTTAACTGCTCCAAAAGGTCACTCCTAGAAGGAGGAGAATTCTCAAGAAAACATTCTTCAGAATTTATAAAAATTGAATTATTACAATGCGGGCAAATAAACGCGTTTGGAGATATAATATCCAAACCATCATCTCCAGAACATCTATAAGTTAGAGGACGTGAGTTAATAGCATTCTGTATATCAGACAACACAGAAAGAAGTTCGAAATAACCCAACTTCTGTCGTCTCACTAACTTGTAAAGACAAACCTTCACCGTCTTAACAAGACGCTCCCAAACACTGCCGAACCAAGCAGAATATAAAGGTATCGTCTGGTGCTTGATGTCAAATGTACTAAACTTCTCCTCGAACTCGTCAGACACAAGCACTTGCTTAATCAAACTGCATCCAGCAACGAATGATCTAGCATTATCTGAGTATATATGGGAAGGCACCCCATAAATGTTAAAAAATCTAACCAATGATAATATCACTGAGTGAGTAGACATGTCACTCACTAACTCCAAATGGACCGCCCTCACATTGAAGCATGTAAAAAGCAAGATGTACATCTTTTGCGGCCCCCTTTCATCCTCAACCCACAAGTGACCAGTAAAGTCTATACCTGTATGGTTGAAGGGCTTCACAAAATTAACTCTGTGTTTAGGTAAATTGGTAACCTTGGGGTATTTGAAAGATACGGCATTGTATCTTTTACACAGAGCACAGGCAGAAATAACCGACTTCACCGCCTGCCTGGATTTATGTATCCAGAAACCTGACAAACGGAGTTTGCTGAGGGTAGCTGCAATACCCAAATGTTTACACTTGAAATGACAGTCCATAATAATCAAATCAGTTATATGACTGCCTCGAGGTAACAAAATCGGATGTAAAATTTCCGGAGGGTAAAGGCTGGATTTACCAATCCTTCCCCCAGACCTTATCAAACTTTTATCATCCAGGTAAAGATCCAACTTCGCCACCAACGGAGGAATCTCACGGTTGGAGGGGTTCAACAAAAAGGACTTTTCCCTGGAAAGAAGCAAGGACTGCTCCAACTTAATCAAATAAATTTTGGCCACTTGGCCTGGTTCTTTCATGGATTTCCGCAATTTCAATACAAACTTAAACACGTAGGACAAAACTCTCATGAGTTTTCCCAAGGAAGAAAATCTCTTAAAATCCACTACCGGTGACAATTCCTGAATCACAGGAGACACAGAGATGGCATTAGTCAGCACCAACCTCTGACTGTCAGAACTCAAACAGTTCAAATCATACACTGGCCAGGTAAAATTCTCACCGACCAGCCACTGCGGCCCCGATAACCAAAAGGGCAATAGAGATTTGAATTTCGCCAAGGAAATACCCCTGGTGATCAGGTCGGCAGGGTTGTCAGAAGTGTTCACATACTTGAACATTACTTCCAAACCTTGTTCACACAATTTATCCACTCCCACTCGAATATCTTTTAACCTATTTCGGACAAATACACTCTTTGTCACAACTGTCTCGGACAGAATCCAGGACAACACGACCTGTGCGTCCACCGCAACCACTATTTTCTTGACCACATCCTTTTGAAACACCTTCAAAAGATTAGGGGTACATTTCATCGCCAAAAAGACGGACAACAACTCAAGTGACGGCAAAGTTCTCTTTGTCAAAGGAGCCACTTTAGCCTTGGAAAATATTAATTTAGCAGCCCCATACTGGAAAATGTAAGCCGCAAAGCCAAAGGCTTGTTGTGAGGCATCACAAAAGATCATTAACGTGGCAGGCGCAGAGGAATCAACAGCACATCTGGGGACCCTCACACCATGCAGATTCATCAACTCAGGAAACAACTTGCTCCAAGTGAGCTGCAAACTCTCCGGTATCTTCTGATCCCATGACACCTGAGTTTTCCATATCTCACTGAGTATTACCCTTCCCTTGATAGTTACAGGTAAAACAAGCCCCAAAGGGTCGAATATGGAAGAGTTCTGTGATAGGATGCCCCTTTTTGTATCAGCCGGCACATCTAAGGAACCGGCCGCCACATGCAAATTATCCTGCACAGGATCATACGCATAACCCAACACCCTCTCCAGAGGAGAATCATGGGTGACGAAACTTTTGTCAGCTTTCATTCGAGTGGTCAAAACATCATTATTGGAATTACAGGACCTTAATGAAAAATTACCATCCTGCATGATACTCCTTGCATTCAGGTATAGGTCCAACAAAGTTTTCTGTGAATTGTGAGTTTTTATAAGATTATCCACATAAAAATTTTCCATAAGCATATCCCTACATAAACTATGAGGGTATTTTTCAACATGATGTCTAATGACGAAGTTGAGAATAAATGGGCTGGCCACAAACCCAAAAATCAATGTTTTGTAACGATAACATACCAGTTTATCATTCAATTTTACAAAAAAGCAAAACCGATTCTTATCTCTTTCGGTTTCCAACCGAATCATGAGAAAAGCTTTACGAACGTCTGCCAACAGGACATAACGATCCATTCGAAATTTCAACAGTAATTCTAGCATATCCGTGAAAAAGTTAATTCCCGGATAGACACAATCATTTAGAGAGGGATGTCCACCTGTTCGCAACGAACAGTTGAACACCGGCCTTATCTTTGTGGTACTCTGACCATTAGCCTTAATAACCGGACGGTGAGGAATCCAAGTATAATGAGTGAAATCCTCTGGATTCACTTCCACTCTCTCAATAATGTCTTCCCTTTCCTGCTCTAAGAAAACCTGGCAGTAGTCCTCATACAGACCCTGCCTCGTCAAACGAGTGACAACCTTATCAAGTACGTTCAACGACACTTGATGGTTGGAAGGAACAGAAGGCAACTTTCCCTCATCCCATGGCAAAGTAACATAGTAGCAACTGTCTCGGTACGAGATCGAATTGCGAAAGGAATCAATTTTATTCCTGTCATAATCACTTACACTTACAGAGTTCTCAGTAACTCCTAACGTTTCCAAACTAAAGAGCTTGTCCACGGCTCTCTCCACAGAAGAATCAATAAAACTATCGAAAGGGTCGAAGTATTCAGACTTCGGCTCAAGCACAAAATAAACATGTGTCATAAGACACTGTGAGTGTTCGGACACAACTTGGCTGTAATTCGCGCCAACAACGGAGGTATCTGTTTTCTTCATAACAGGACTCACAAAATTGGACATATCTCCAAAAGGCACAATTCCTTGAGGAAACTCAAAAACCGACCCATTCATGAAGGGAGACAACTTCATGGGTCCCAAATACATCAGTAGGTCAACACCTACCAAACCATGTACAGTAATACAATCATTTTTAACATTTGAAAAGTCGGCAGCCAATTTCCCCCCACCCGCAATAATACCTTCAATAGCAGTAGACAGACCCCTGACGTGAAACTGAAGGTCCAAGCCTTCGTCCACCAAAAAGGGTATAACACACTCAGAGTTCGGCACTTTGACCCACAACTCGAGTTCATTTAGGCTCCTTCTGGCCGTTCCGAGAAAAGTTTTAATAAAGAAGTCCCTTCTCTTTACAGGCATAGAACGGCAATTCAATAGGTCCAGAACTCCATCAGACAAATAGGAGTGCTGGCTTCCTGAATCCAACAGACAATTAAAAGATTTTACAACTCCATTATTGACCACGTCAATTTTAATTATTGGCAGGAGAAGATTCACTTCTCCCACCTGAAGACAGGGGTTAGTATCCAGCTGAGACTTGTCAAAGTCAGGGCACAACGCACCTGCATGCTCGCAACTTTTACATTTCCAACAGGGGAGGAGACGACCACTTTTACCGGGGCAAGCCTCGGCGTTATGGAACGGACTAGTACAACGGGTGCACAACTTAGCCAATTGGCATCGTTGTACCCGATCCCTTAGAGAGGGATACTTCCTGCAATAGTACGCAATATGGCTGTCACTACTGCAAAGGAAGCACTTATGTCGACTGGGTTTAGTTTTTACAAAAAAGTTCTCCAAAGTGGAGGGCTTCTTAACAGCACTAGCGGGCCTGAATCTAAAGGAACCAGACGAACACGGTTTGGCGACGGGCTTTACAGTTTTAACCATCCTGGGTTTGACGATGTCTAACGTGCGCAACACCTCAGAATAATTATCTAAGATATTTCCCTGAGATGGGTAATTACAATTGACGGTATGAATCAGTTCCCGCCTCACAGAAAGAGGAAGTTTTTCAAAAACAATGCTACTTAGCAACAGATTGCCGGGGGCCTCCTCCTCTAGAAAATCCATACCAAAGGAGTTTTTCAGCTCGTATATTTGAGCTTTCACCTTAGTTAGAAAGCTCTTCACTGAGTCAGTATCAGAATCCCCAAGAGGTTTAGCACTATGGAGATCCCTAAAAATAGAGTTTACAATAAACCTTTTATCTAAAAATTCTCTATCTAGGATCTCCATCGCTGCCTCAAAGTTGGCATCCGAAATGGAAAGATGTCCCACTATTCGGTGGGCATAGCCCCTGAGGTGATTTTTCAGAATGATCAACCTCGTGGACTCACTAGGTATATTTGACACGCAATTTTCGAACTCCTTAAAGAAGTTGAGATACGCTAATTTGTCGCGTTCCAAACTCATGGGGTCGAAAGTAGGACAAATAAGTTTGGGTGTCACACTACAAAGTGACGCTTTAGACTTCTCCCCTTCCCTATTGTGTGGGGAGCCCTCTTCCCTCCACATGCTCTCCAATTCGCTGAAACGTCGATCCACATGGATACGATATAACGTTTCGCTCCGACAGTTCTCAGACATCTCTTTGCGAGACTCACTCTCAATATAGGCACTTGTGATCTGCTCATTGAGTGAATCAATGGACGCAAAGAGTTCCTTAACCCTAACCTTCTGGGAAGAAACAAATTCCCGGTTCTCCCCCTCGCCACCCCCAAGACCATCAATAATAGTATCAACTTTGATTTTTACACTATCTCGCCTTTCTACAAGGAGATTAACAGTGGGGGTAGACGCCATTATGGCGAAAATACAATATGGCGATCAGGTGTGGGCTAAAATAAAAGAGGCGCCAAACGTCTTCTTAATGGCGGGAAAATGACAACGTAAAATTATCTAAGTAAGATTCCTACAAAAAAAATGGGAAAAGGCTGTACCATAGTTAACCAAATTCGTTCAAATGTAAATCTAACAATTCCACTTGTCAGTCAAAGCAAAAATTCAAGGGAAAAATAATTACACAAAAATCATTCAATATCTAACATTCACCAGTTTCCAAAATGGCGACTTAGAATACGCGGGAGATTTACAAAAATGACTCCACGTGGCGAACAAAAATGGCGTTCAGACTTCAAAACATGCAATTTTCACATAAAATACATAAAAAAGAAAAGAAAAAAAAACAGTCAGCTTAAAACAGTATTAAAACCTGAACATCTCGCATTTGACTATGTTTAATTGCAGTCAAAGGCCGCCGAATTCCGGGCATCACGTCTGATACACGCAATTAGGCGCCACAAGCAGAAAGGAGATTATCACTTGAAGTAAGTTCCCTACAGTGATTTGGGTACCAAAAAACAGCAATAGAAGAAAATTAATATAAATCTAAACTAGTAGCATATTTTCGAGTATTTTTTCCAATACGCGAATTCTGGAACAAAGAATAGAATGCTTTTAATAGAAGAAAAATTAATTAAAAAAAGCAGAATGCTTTTAATAGGAAAAAAATAGCTATTATCCCAGCATATCGTTCTCAATACGTTAATTGTAAAACGCCCTGGGCAAAAAAAAGCAGAATGCTTTTAATAGAAGAAAAATAGATACTATCCCAGCATATCGTCTGAAGTTTGTTCACCCAAACGAAAACGGGATAAAAAAGCAGAATGTCGGATTTTTCGAGGGTGTTAACGAAAACCGCTCTAAACTAAGTCATGTTACCTAGGACAATTATCACAAAAAAAATTATAACAAGAGAGAAGGAATGGAAGAATACAAGATGTTCATAAAAGTTAAAACAAAGTTTTATTTACAAAAAAAAGGTAGCTTGGACTGCTTTTTTTCCAGAGCTGGAATAAATAAATTATTCCTAGATAACGTACAAAAAAAATAAAACTCAAAAAAATACAACATCAGGATTTCTTAACATTAAAGTTAGATACAACAAAAATTGACACAATCTAAGCAAAGGAATAAATCCTTTTAAAACATGAACTTACTATAAAGTCAGTATTCTTACAAAATCAATCAAATAGTCTCTTTTTTTTCTTTACACCAAAGTTACAATCAAAAGTAATAAAATTGACAAACCGTGCAGAATTCCGTCACAATTTTCATGGTAAAAATAACCTTTTTTTATTTTATCAAACGTCTGTCACAAAGTTCTCTTTTTTCTTTCTTTTTCTTCAACAATTTTCTTATAATAAATCCAACGCAAGAAATACGTCACTAGAACAGTACAAATTTCAAATAAACATAATACTTGCTTTTTCCACAGTTAGTCCCAAATAGCATCACACTTTACGATTCTTAATCTCTGATTCAGAATCTTCTCCACAGCAAAGTATTTCAGTTCACGGGAGCTAAGCTCTTCAATATAGGCAATTTCGTGCCAGGAGATATTTTTATCTCGTTCAAATTCTCCATAATTCTTCATTTCAAGTCTCTGACCTGAAACATCTTCAAAGGGAAATATTCGTTGACCGAAGGAAGAATATTTCATACATAAAAGGCAATTCTTGCCAAGAGATACTCTATCTCTTAAATTTCTTCAAGTAGAAATTCTTCTCAAATTTAACGTCCCTCCTAAGGACGGAGAAACAGCTTTTACAGGTGTTGACTGCTAGGCGTCCAAGTCTGTTCTGATTAAATTTCGCGCCGATATCAAATCGAGACAGAACTAATGCATCATTTCTAAAAATAGAAACCACGTGACACAAAATGGCTTCAACATAACCCAACTCCTACGCAAAATAATCCATGTGACCTTCAACCTGGCACGTAAGCCAACTGAAGGCCTTCACCGGTTTCAAACAAAGGGAAGCTACCCATGACCTACTTAGAAAATATACCGAAATTTCCACACTTTGTTTTCCCCCTCTTTATTTATTTTTTGTTGTTTTGTTTTTCTCTCTTTATTTTATTTATTTGGGGGGGGGGGCATTTTCCTTGGGTTTGCCTTCTTTGTTTTATTATTATTATTATTATTATTATTATTATTTATTCATTAGAAGTTCTCACACGAGTCATTGCCAGTGATCGCTCACTGGCAAAAACTGATGGTGTTCCCTGGAATTCGAGTGACAATAAGTCTTCCAGCATTTCCAGTACTATCCGCTTCTTTCGATCACTGTTGCAAATCACATTGCATTATCACAACAGCCGTTTACCATTGAGTTCTTGTTAATAACAGCCGTTGTTTTTTTTTGGGGGGGGGGATTTGTGAGGCAATAAACCTCCTCGGGATTCCAGTACTCTCCATGTCCTTCTAATGAAAGTCGGAATAGTGCTTTCTTTCTCCTTGGTCATTCCTCCTTTGCTCTTCACGACCATTTTGTGTGATACCAACCGGTGTTGGTGCCACCACGTTTGTTTTTAGGGGTGGAGGCAGATTTTCTTTTTTTTTTAGGGGTGGGAACAGATTTTTTTAGGGGTGGGGGCAGATTTTTTTTTTTTTTTTAGGGATGGGGGCAGATTTTTTTTTTTTAGGGTAGGGGCAGATTTTTTTTTTTTTTTTCAGTGGTGGGGGCAGATTTTTAAAAAAAATTTTTTACGTGTCTAACCCCGCAGTTTCACTTTCGTTACCTTCGTATAATGTTCTTTCTGTATTCATTATTCTTTACTTACTAGGAGTTTTCACATGCATCATTATCAGTGATTGCTCAAATGGTCTTCCTTGGAGTCTGAGTGACAAAAAGTCTCCCCAGATTTTCAGCACTCTCCACCTTTTTTTCGATAACTGTTGCAAATCATTTTGCGTTATCGCAACAGCTGTTTACCATTGATTTCTTGGTGATCACGACCATTGGTTTTCTTTTAGATTTGAGTGGTAATAAGCTCCCCTTAAGGTTACACTACTCTCTACATCCTCGACTCTTCACGATTATTTTGTGTGATAGCAACTGAGGCTGGTGCCACATTTTTTTTGGGGGGTGGGGGTGTCAGGTTATGGAGTTTCTGTCAGTTTCAGTTCCCTTGGGCTCGTGTGATGTTCTTTCTATATTTTTGGTTCTACTTCTATTTCAGCTTACCTGCGGTTGATTGGCGTTCAATGATTATGTGGGGTGGTTTCTGCACTCAAGGATTTTCCCTAATATTTCAGCTGTTTTCATCAGTGCCATAGTTTGCATAGTGTCAATCCTCCCTTTGGTTCCAATTTCTTCTAGTTTTTATTCTAAGTTTTTTGGAACTGCTCCTACAATTATTGGAATGACTGTCACTTTCTTCATGTTCCATATTCCATTCAGTTCTCTGACAAGCTCCATGTGTTTGCTTAGTTTTTCTGGCCTCTTGATCTTCACCCTGTGACCTTCTCAGGACGGCAAAATCTATAGTTTGACATGTTTTTTCCTTCTTGTTAATTCTTATCACGTCCGATTTGCTTGCGGATGAGTTTGTCAATTTGTACTCCTGTAGCAGCAGTGGGCTACAAATAACAACAACGAGCCGCCATTAACGATATTTCGAATCTGTGTTTGACTTCTAAGCTTGGCTCTGATTGGTGCAAACATTTTACTCCATTTCTGGTTTGCCCAATTAGAAACAATCTCTCATGCGAGCAGAGCACCTCACCTGGAATTGATAAAAAGGAGCGCCCAATACTTTCTTCCTCTTTTCGGCCACGAAAAGGCACAGCTATCTGACTCATCCACGACGCTCTGTTCAACCTCCAAACTACTCTCTTGGGATGCAAACCAAACCCCTCGCGGAGGATTTTATAATTTTCAGTTTCCAATACTGTCTCCGTTTTGTGTCTGTACTATTTGTCTGCATGTTCAAATTTCAAACGTTTGCATAGTTCTCAGTGGATTGCTTTTCCCGTGCACTCGTGTCTTTTTTTCTACTCATTTTTGGCCTGTTTTCTGCATTCAGTTATTATGTGATTCACCGTTTTGTCTCTTTGTCAACAGAGTCTACATTTTCTGTTTTCCTATTTTTTTCTATTTTGTTTTTTATGTAGTCTGTTCATGATAACGTTCTTTTGTATGGCTGATACTGTTTCTCTATTCAGATGTCCTTTCCTTAGCCATGTTCCTATATTTTCGTGCGTCTCTGCTTTGCTCACGTTTTTAAATCATCCATGTTTCGCTGTTTCATTTCACAGTTTTCTTTTCTCGCCTTTTTGTTTCCAGTTTCGCTGCTCCCTGTATTATGTATTTTAGCGGTGATTTTTTTTCAACTGTAATCTGTATTTTGAGTTCTGTTCTTTTATCGTATCATCCATGCAATCTTCTATACTTACCATTCCTCTTCCACCTTTTCTCTATTTTACATAAAGTCAGGCAATATCATCTTTCGGATGTAGTGCATTGTGCATGGTCATTAATTGCCTAATTCTTTAGTCCAGGTGCATGAGTTCTTCTTTTGTCCAGCATATGAAGGGTCCAGAATATCTTACTAGGAATACTGCCCAGGTATTTATTTCTTTTTATTATGTTTCTACTATATAATTTAGTTTCTAAGAGTTTTCTTGTTCTTCTCATATCATCTCTTCAATCTTCTCTTTCATTTCTGTTCATTTGATGGTGTCTTCTGCAGAACTCCCAGATATTTATAGTTATCATGTTTGCCAAGCACCCTCTAAGTTGGTCAATTTTATGTTCTCTGCTGTTTCAAGTTTTCTCCTCTTTATCTCCAGTTGTGCACATTGTTCCATTCCGAATTCCATTTGAATGTCTTGACTGAAGATTCTGGTTGTATTTATTAAACTTTCTAGTTCTTTTTGGGTTTCTTTGGCAAATAGTTTCCATATAAATGAGGTGGTTGATTTTTTTTTCTCTCTTTTATCTGTGAATTTGTATCTGGAAGTAAACCTCCTGAATATGTAGTTGAGTGGCATCATGGCTATAATAAAACGTCATGGTGATAAAGAGTCTCCCTGAAAAATACCTCCTTGTATTCTCATCTCTGTCAAGGGTTGTCCTCCAACTGTCATTTCCAGCTGTCATTTCCAGTCTCCATGTTTTCATTGCTTTCTTCATAAAATTGATAATTTTCTTAGATATTTTGTACATCATTCAACATTCAATTATTCAGGAATCTTTTGATCGATTTATAACAAATCATATCGCTTTCTGGCATCCTTTCTGTTCCTTGGTGAGTAGTCCATGGTTATTAAGGGAGTGGTAAATTTGTTTGCTTAGTCGTGCCATTAATATTGTCTACATGGTTGGTAGGCAGGTTATCGGTCTATAGTTGCTTTGGATCGTTCCCTTCTTTCTGTATTAATGTAGTTCTTCCTTTAGTCATCCACTATGGTATGTCCGATTCGTGTATATACCTCCTTAGGTTTTGTGCTAGTCTTTCCTGTAGGGTCATGAATTTTTTGAACCAGAATCCATGTGTTTCGTCGTGGTCAGGCGCTTTCCAGTTTGCCATTTTTCTTAAGGTCGTCTTGGGTGTTTTTTCATTAATTTCGGTTTCTGTTTCTTCTTCAATTTCCTGAAGCTTCTTCTTTCATGTCTTTGAGCCATTCAGCATTTCTGCTGTGATCTTATCGTTTTCCCCATATATTGCTCCAAAATTGTCTTGTTTCTTCTGTTTTGTTCTTCCTCCATTTACATTTTCGTAAAACTGGCTCAATTGCTTTCAAAAGTTGTATTTTGTACTGTTCATATTATTATCATGGGTAGGGGTTTCACACAAGTCATTATCAGTGATTGCTTAATGGCAATAACAAGTGATGTTCCCTGGAGTCTGAGTGACAACAAGTCTCCCCAGATTTCCAGCACTCTCCATCTCTTTTGATAACTGTTGCAGATCATTTTGCGTTGTCGCAACAGCCGTTTACCATATATTTATTGCTGCTGGCAACAACTGTTGGTCTTTTGTGGAATTTGAGTGGCAATAAACCTCCCAAAAGTCCCACTACTCTCCACACTCTTCCAATTGATGTCTGATTGGCTATCTCTCTCTCTCTCTCTCTCTATCTCTCTATCTCTCTCTCTCTATCTCTCCTCGGTCTTTCCATTCTTTTTTGCCCTTCATGACCATTTTGTGAGGTACTAACCGAGGATGGTGTCACCATGTGTGTGTATTGAGGAGGAGGGGGTCAGATTATGAGATGTGTGGCAGTTTTAGTTCCCTTGGATTTGTGTGGTGTTCTTTCTATATTTTTTGTTTTATTTATGTTTCTACTGTGGTTGGTTGGTTGGTTTATGTAGGTTCTAAGCATTTATTTCTTGTCTCACGCGACCTTCCCCCCTCCCTTTTTTTTGCATTAAAACTAAAAATAATACAAATTTTTTTCCAAATTTTTTACTAATCACTTATCAAGGCTAAAAACCACTTGAGGATAAGGTTTAATGAGTAGATTGACAGTTGAATGATGAATATTACGAGAAGATTGAAAATCTCCACATACCATCCATTCAAAACAACAGTGGACCCAGAAAACAGCAATTCTTCCCCCTTTGTCAGAAACATTGCTTGTGGAATGTGAGGTCAAACGGACAAAAAAAAAGGAGGAAGCAAGAGTTACAACGCCGGTGCCGCCGCCAAAAGTTAACCCAAGATCCACTTTTCACTCTTCTTTTTTTTCTCAAATATGTATTTTTCGTGTCCCTGTCTGTTTCTCTATCCGAGATGCAGTTGAAAATAAAGCCCTATAGAAAGATCAAAGAACTTTTTCCAAGTGAAATTTTCAGAGGAATCGAATTCAATATTTTATTAATTTTGTCTCAAGTTCTAATATCGTTGGGTCATTAGGCAAATTGCTGTTGGAAAATCAAGCACAGTGACATGACAAAGGTGTGGTGATGTCCAGGGCTAACTCGTTTATTTTATGCTCCAAAGACTCAAGTATAAGTCCTAGTACTGAGAAATATGAGAAAGGGAGATAGTCTGAATATAATTGGATCCTCCCCCCCCCCTAATTTGGATGCTCGGGACCACCGTCACCCTTTCCCGTCTGCATGCTACTGACCAAGCACATAAGATATTGCATTGACACTATTACCAGATGAAATTTACACCACTATAAATGTCAAGTTACATCATACGAAATACAAGACACGGCTGAAAGTTGCTTTGAGAGCAACTGGTAACGCCCTTTCATGCAGAATATTCTAGAAAATGTCCTAAACATTGTACAACTAGTATTGCATGTGAAACTAATATCGTTCAGTTGCAGTCAAATCACATGTACAGAAGGCACCAACATCCCATGCTACTACAAAGAGTCAGAGTAGATGTACCTGTAACGGGCATTGTAGGTCTTCCAACCAGTGGACGACAGCTCAAACTCCTAACAAAAAGCGCAAACTTCTTTATCATCTAACGTGTCTTTTTCGCACCAGATGTGGCACCTTCAGTTTCAATAACAGGAAGTCAGAACTAACTCCGTCATCAAGACGTGCACCACAAATCCACAAAACTATAGCGATGTCATTCCTCTGCATCCTCAGAAAGACTGAGCTAGATGGAGCTCAGCATTCACTCACATGTAACATGGCACTACGCACATTTACGCTGTTGTAAACTCGACCTCGAGTAACAAGTAAGAGTGAACGACAGGTAAAGATGGGAAAAAACTCACAAAACTTGCCCCATGCAGTCTGCAAGATTGAACTTAATTCACATCCCCCACCAGCACAGATCATATCGCCAAGATAGCAGAAGGAGTCCACAACTTCTGCAGACAATCCACAGATAACTCAGTAAACGGCCTGCCTTCAATCAGACAAACAGTACCAGCACATCTTCTATAGATATAGTTTACAATAGGGATTAATCTTCCCCTAGTCCACTGCACTTCCTGTGAACCCAATGCTGTTAACAAATAAAAAAAAAATGTTTATATCTTAAGTACTGAACAACTGAGGACGACATATCCAAAACAGTTTTACAGCAGAACAGCTCAACTCCTAATTAAAGACAATGCAGAACCATTCATTGATTTTTCATGAATGGCAACATTCACCGATCCTCCACGCAAAGGCAGCTTTCACCGATCCTCCACGCAAAGGCAGCTTTCACCGATCCTCCACGCAAAGGCAGCTTTCACCGATCCTCCACGCAAAGGCAGCTTTCACCGATCCTCCACGCAAAGGCAGCTTTCACCGATCCTCCACGCAAAGGCAGCTTTCACCGATCCTCCACACAAAGGCAACATTCATCGATCCTCCAAGCAAAGAGCATTCACCGATCCTCCACACAAAGGCAGCTTTCACCGATCCTCCACGCAAAGGCAGCATTCACCGATCCTCCACACAAAGGCAGCATTCACCGATCCTCCACGCAAAGGCAGCTTTCACCGATCCTCCACACAAAGGCAGCTTTCACCGATCCTCCACACAAAGGCAGCTTTCACCGATCCTCCACGCAAAGGCAGCTTTCACCGATCCTCCATGCAAAGGCAGCTTTCACCGATCCTCCACACAAAGGCAGCTTTCACCGATCCTCCACGCAAAAGCAGCATTCACCGATCCTCCACTCAAAGGCAGCATTCACCGATCCTCCACGCAAAAGCAGCATTCACCGATCCTCCACTCAAAGGCAGCATTCACCGATCCTCCACGCAAAGGCAGCTTTCACCGATCCTCCACGCAAAGGCAGCATTCACCGATCCTCCACGCAAAGACAGCTTTCACTGATCCTCCACGCAAAGGTATGATTCAACTTAACAATAAACTAAGGGAGAAAATAGACAATCTCACAGCAGAAGACGTTCTTAGAAAAGTAGAAGACAGATTTGTGCTCCAGTTTGACTTTCAGCCCCAAAAAGGATGGATCTCTCCGAATATGCACTGATCCACAAAATCTCGACACACCGAGCTGAACAGATTTTTCTACAACATTCCACCAATTAGGGAGCTAAATCAAACATTCGCAAAGGCGAAAGGGTTCAGCAAGCTCGATGACAAGCAGAGCTCTCTTTCTTGCCTTGACAGAGTACAAAATCAACTTTGCAATCTAGTGGGAGATGATTTTGTCTCTTCCTCACAGCCCCTTTCTCACAGAAGCAACATTGCTAGTCTTTCTCTACTCTATCGTTATTTCTATGGTAGGTGTTCGACTGAACGCCAATATCTGTTTTTCTCCTGCAAAACATTCACAGCAAGAACTCGTCTTATTACCACCATTGTAAAGAACTTTCCTTTCTTCCTCTACCTAAACAAAGTTCTTTTCCAAGAACTATCCATTTTTGGAACACATTACCACGAGACTGCTTCCCTGCATACTACAGCATGGTCGTCTTCAAGTCCAGTGTCAACAGAGTCAATAATCAGATTTTGTCCATCGTTTTCAATCCTCTCAGAGTAATGTTTCATCCATCAACTGACAATCTCATTAACCCTTATCCTCGAGTGGCTTTTGGCCTTGATAGGTAGTAACTCATTAGTATTAAACAAAACGAAAAAAAAGGACAGGATATTGATCAGTTCATCTGGATAAAAAAAAAAAATCCCGGTCACCGAAAGCATGCAGAACACTCTTTGTGCATATTTGCACGCAAACACATTCACTTTGATCACTGACCGTGAATCACACGTCGCAATATATGCAAGACCACTACATTGAGCACCACATTGACTACGACACATGTTACTAACATGCAAAGCTACAACTAGAGAATAATTTCCCGCCTTGATAGTTATATAGTGAGATGGGAAGTTGGTTGAAGAGCCGCTTGCCGGAGATGGGAGATAGCCACTTCGTAGAGGCGGCTGTGTCGTTCTTTATCTGACTGAGCTGGCTTGAGATGAAGAAAACGAATCACCAAAGTTCCATATCAAAAAAATACCAACATCTTCACTTTATTTAATAGTTTCATTAACACAGGAACACAAGAATGCAAGACAAGTTGGTTGGCAGGCAGGCTTTAGCTAAAGACAGAAGATTGAGTTCTGGAGATCCATCCTGTCCTGCTGCTTCCTAGCAAAGGATGAGGAGATGATTTCAATGTCTCGTCTTCATGGCGTCTGTTCAGGAACTGAATCATAGTTTCGCGCACGCAAAAGATGATCAGAAAACCAAAAAGCTGAGCACACGCAGAAGTGTTTGAATTGCTCAGTGCATTTCTACGCAAGAGATTGTGTGCAAACGCAAAAGAAAGTAGATTTCAGTCATGTGACTGATGCAGTTACATGATCCTTGCAGATGCACTAAGCCAGGACCAAAGTGCAAAAAATCCGTATATGGGACATGTTTTTTGTCGAATATGTGGAAGTGACGACTCACACACAGTTTGAACTTCAATTGCTAATGGACCATTTCCACGAGACTTGCAGAAACTTTGGGCTGACCATCAGTGGAGTCAAACAAGGCTACGTCCTTTCTCGGACTCTCTTCGGAATCTTCTTTGCTCAGCTTCTGAAGCATGCATTTAGTAAATCAAGAGAAGGGATTTATCTGCATGCAAGATCCGCAGTGGGATCAAACAGGACTGCCTCCTTGCTTGCACTCTCTTCGGGATCTTCTTTGCTCAGCTTCTGAAGCATGCATTTGGTAAGTCAGGAAGGGGAATTTTTCTGCATACGAGATCAGATGGCAGGCTGTTCAATCTTGTCTGCTTCAGAGCCAGGACCAAAGTGCAAGACCCCCTTATCAGGGAGATGCTTTTTGCCGATGATGTGGAAGTGACCACTCACACACAGCGTGAACTTCAATCATTAATGGATCATTTCTCCGAGGCCTACACAAACTTTGGGCTGAAAAAAAAAACATTCTAGGACAAGGTACCGAAACACATCCAGTCATGTGTAATGATAACTATCAGCTCGATGCGGTCCGACAGTTCACATACCTTAGCTCTGCCATCACTTACAATCTCTCCTTAGACGAAGAGATTGACAGGAGAATCAGGAAGGCAGCCACAACGCTTGCGCACCTCACAACACATGTGTAGACCAATCTCAAGCTTTTGATGAAGACCAAGATGCCAGTGTGCAATCCTGTGTCATCAGCATCCTGCTATATTGCAGTGAGGCTTAGACCACGCATAAAAGACGTCTCAGCATCTTCTATATGATAAGCACACAGCACATCCTGGGAGTAACGTGGGAAGACGAAGTGACCAACACTGAGATCCTGTCTCGAGCAGGTCTTCCCAGCATGTTCAAACTGCTCACACAATGCAGACTATGTTGACTGGACCACGTCTACCGTATATCAGATGGTAGCATCCCCAAATATCTCCTGTTTGAAGAACTGGCCGCTGGAAGAAGACCCACCGGGTGACCACAGCTGCAATACCGCAATGTCGTGAAGAGTAATATGAAGACTGTGGACATCAACATAGAATCCTGGGAAAGTCTGACAGCCAACCAACCCAAATGGAGAGGAACCATGACCAAACGCTTCAAGTCGATTTTCTAAAACAAAAATGTTTTCAAACATGTAGATGTGCACATGCATGTTTTCAAACATGTAGATGTGTGCATGCATGTTTTCAAACATGTAGATGTGTGCATGCATGTTTTCAAACATGTAGATGTGCGCATGCATGTTTTCAAACATGTAGATGTGTGCATGCATGTTTTCAAACATGTAGATGTGTGCATGCATGTTTTCAAACATGTAGATGTGTGCATGCATGTTTTCAAACATGTAAGATGTGCACATGCATGTTTTCAAACATGTAGATGTGCACATGCATGTTTTCAAACATGTAGATGTGTGCATGCATGTTTTCAAACATGTAGATGTGTGCATGCATGTGTGCCTGCTTCTCTATTCTTTGTTCGTAGTTTTTTTTATTCTATTTGTTCGGGTTCGTCTCTGATTTGTTGACGTGCTGTTGTCAAAACTTATACATGACGACCGAAACATTTTAATCGACGGCTTTAAAGATTTTCTTTGACAATCCCTCCTGATAAATATTTTGTTACAACTTGTGCAGATTGTTGTAACTATGACGCGACAAAGAATTCTGTGAACAAATTTAAATCTGATTATAACAAAAATAACAAAAGACTAGACAAACTTGTCGTAAACGCTGAGTATTTCAGTGGGAAAAACAAACAAAAAAACATGATCGGCCGAGAGTTGCATTCTATATCTAAAAAATCGCTCTTTCACTCTGCGTGTTTCATCATCATCATCATCATCATCATCATCATCATCATCATCATCACTGTTACGGACATCCGTAAACACAAAGGATGTAAACGAACGCGGATATGAGCTGTATTCAAAGAAGATATGAAAAAAAAAGCATACCAACATAAAAGGGCAATGCAGAGTATGTTTGATATAAGGACAAGGATTTCGAAAAACTACAAGTTGTCCTCAAAAGTTCTGGGAAAAATGTTATTTACACACAAAATATATGCATGAGAGACCAACGAAAATATTATTTCAATAATAAAACAATAACGTTTTTAAATGGCTGTATAAAAAGGAATACATGAAATACATATATCTATAATCTTTTAGGGACAAAAGACAGCAAAGTATGAAAATGCCAATGTGCGTGCTAAAATGGTAATATAATATATTTTGCTCATAGAATGGTAAAAAGCAGAAATCAAATGTTCTTATGAAAATGTGTCCTTAATATATAAAGGGTGAAAGAGAATAAGGTTACCGTTGAGTGTTTTTGTGAGACCCCATGATTCCTGGGCCGGGAGCTTGGAGACAGGCATGTCTCTCCTCTGGTGCTGGAGTCCAAACTGAATTCTTTTCCTTAAAGCTGAAAGGGGGCAAGAGAAGTCATATGGCATAATCCCACCATTCCCCTACTGATTTAGAGAGAGGGTGAAATTCTTGGAGAGATATGAAGAAGGGGACGGATCTAGCCCCGCTCTGATCCTATTAGCAAGTGGCCATTTTTCACCTGACTGATCAGAAATTCTAAGAGTCAGTGGTGTTAGAACAATCGAAGCTCTTCATCACAGCACCTTAACAATCATCGTCATCATCCATTTTATTGTCTTATTTCCCTTGGTCAGACGTCTGAGCTTGGCTGTCTTGAGTTTTAATTCTGTTCAAATTCCACTCTCTAAGATCCTTGTTGATGGTTTGCCTCCAAGTTTTCTTGGGTTGTTCAACTTTCCACCGGCCTTCCATCTCAAGGTCTCTGCATTTTCTTATCCTTTTAACATGGCCAAACCAACATAGCTGACTAAAAAAAATCAAACCTAAACCAGACACCCAACAAAAAACATTTTGAGGCTCGCATTCATAAATATCCGGGGACTTAGAATCAACATCAATGACGTAGAAACTTTTCTTCTGACAACCCCCACCCCCCCGGATATACTAGCCCTAAATGCAACGGACCTTCAATCCTCAATCTCTTCTCACCACTTAGACATAACTGACTACCTCCCACTCTACCATAAAGACTCTGACAAACATATGCACAGGCTAGAAGTTAATGTTTGGAACACCCTCCCCTTGACTAGAGAACATAGGTTAGAATCAGATGACCAAGCCTACATGAGCTTTAGATTGACATTACATCACAGCATTAGTTACTTATATTTCTTATACCGATCTCCCTCGACCCAAAACTGTACCCTGCTTAACTCTGTCTCTGAAAGCATTGATAAAGCACTCTCACTCGACTCGAATGCCCAAATACATTATTTGGGGATTTCAATGTACACCAACATGACTGGCTGGGATTCTCCAGCTTTACTGACACAGCTGATAACTCTACATATAATTTTTCCATAGCTCACTTTCTCTCACAGACTGTCGCTTTCCCAACCCGCCTCTCTGATCAAGTAGACCAGCAAGCCTCACTTCTCGACCTGTTCTTGACCTCACTGCCCGAGACTTGTGTGACGAAAACCCATAGCCCGCTCGGAACACTGATCACATTGCTGTTATAATTAATATCACCCTAAAAACTCGTCCAAAAGCTGATGAGCCATTGCTCAAAACGACGAGATACTACAAGCAGGCTGATTTTGAGTCCATCAGAGATCACATTAGCGACGTTCCTGGAGTGAAACCTTCTCACTCCCTGCTGATCAGTGTGCAAATGAGTTAACCGAATGGGTCAAAGCAGGCATTGAAGCCTATGTCCCCATGTGAAAATTCTTCAGCAAACCCCACTCTTCTCAATGGTTCATCTCGGAATGTGCAGCTGCTATTGCTGAGAGGCAGAGGGCATTCAAAAAATTCGGCCGCCATAAGTCAACTGTGAATAAACAGAAATTTGTAGAGTCAAAAAATAATTGTACGGCAGTTATAGGTGAAGCAAAGAGAAGGTATACAGAGATAACCAAAAAACGCATTCAGTCACAGAAACTAGATACTCGCGATTTCTGGAAAACTTACAACAGTGTGATGAACAATGGACAATCAAATCACAATGATGTCGTTTGCACGGCAACTGATAAGGTTGAATTATTTGCCCAGCATTTCCCCGTAAACTCCACTTTGGACTCAGCAAACCACCCCTCCCTAAATTCCCATTGCGGACAGAAGCCATACTTAAAAACCTGGCCATTACCCCTTCTCAGATCAGGGACATCATAAAAAACCATGACACCTCCAAAGCTTGTGGGCCTGATCTTATACCAGTAATAGTAATGAAAAAATGCTCTGCTGAACTGGCCCCTGCCCTCTCCAAACTCTACAACAAATGCCTTGCTGAATCTTGCTTCCCTGATAGCTGGAAAATTGCCTCTGTGGTACCAGTCTTCAAGAATTCTGAGGATAGAACTGATCCTCAGAACTACCGCCCAATCAGTCTACTCCGGATCTTTGCTAAAATCTTTGAATCCTTAATCAATCTAGCGATAGTCTGCAATGTTAATGCTAAACTTCTTTTTGACAGTCAGTATGGATTCAGACAAGCACGGTCTACTGCGGATATCCTAACAGTCATCTCTGAACGCATATATCATACACTGGACAAGGCAGGTGAAGCTAGGGTGATAGCGCTTGATATATCAAAAGCCTTTGACAAGATCTGGCTTCTTCTAAAAATTCACTCATATGGTATTACTGGACAAATATTTAATATAATTAGATCCTTCCTAACCAAAAGAAAGATCCAGGTTTTCCGTTCATCTAAGCAACATGACATAAATGCTGGTGTGCCCCAGGACTCCATCCTTGGACCTTTACTGTTCTTGATTTTCATAAACGACCTCCCTGATGACATTGACTCTGAAATAGGTATATTTGCTGACGACACCATGCTCTACTCGCGTCATGTGGGCAAAACGGACATGTACATATCCGAGGCAATGGCTGAATCCTTAGAAAGTGACCTCCAGTCTGTAATGGTATGGGATCATAAATGGTTGGTAACATTCAATGCCGCAAAGACAAAACTCCTTTCCTTCAATAACACAAGAAACCTCTTCAACCACCGATTGTCATAGCAAATAACACACTACCTGAGAGTTCAACATTCAAACTCCTCGGCCTAACTTTCACAGGTAACATGAATTGGAATAAATACATTGAAGACATTGCCAGGACTGCTGCAAAGAAGGTTGGCTCCCTCTACTGTGCTAGTAAACTTCTCACACCTGATATTATCCTATATCTCTACAAAGTCACCATTCACATATGCATGGAGTATAGTTGCCACATCTGGGGTGGTGCATCATCTACTAGTCTGTCCCTCTTAGACAAGGTTCAAAAAATAGTCACCAACTTAATAAGTCCCTCACTATCCACCAAGCTCCAGCCCCTGCCCCATCGCCGCAATGTTGCATCCTTGTGCTTGTTTTACAAGTACTTCAATGGATTATGCTCCGATGAACTGGCTACTCTGGTGCCCCCTCGACAATCAACTAAATCTCATTCATTCACTTGTTGCTAATCTCATAGGTCCCTCACTAGCCATTAATCTTAAGCCCCTGTCCCATCACCGAAATGTTGCAACTTTGTGCTTGTTTTACAAGTACTTCAATGGATTGTGCTCCGATGAACTAGCTGCTCAACTGCCCTCTCGACATAAATACACCAGACCAACCCGACAATCAGCTAAATCCCATCCATTCATTGTGGAGGTCCCCAGATGCCGAAGAGCCTTCTACTTCAATAGCTTCTTTCCTCATGTTGCCAGCCTCTGGAACTCCCTCCCTGCTCCCTGTTTCTCCAACCGTACCGACATGCAGAAGTTTAAAACTAATGTAAACAGACATCTCACTGCACGGCTTTCAACTTAGAATGACCCTGAAAATTTACACCCCCAATTCTCAGTAGCCCCTTACATCTACAGTGGCGGCCTGCCTTGTTTAAGGTGAACTATGTTAAAAAAAAAATGTTAAATGATATTTCAAACGCTAGGATTAATGGGCCCTACGTGCCTATTAATTCTCGTCTTATATAGAGATTTTATCCCTCTATTGATAATGTTTACCCATTCATTTATTTTTTTATATTATTTTTATTTTTTTATCACTTATGTTTGAATTCATGTTTTGAAACATGACGTAAATCATAAATCTATGATGTCACACAAAAGCTATAATTATTTTGTCATGGTCATTTTTAAGCTATATTTAGAAGAAAGTCTAAATAGGTCAGTTGGTAGAACCTCAGACTGAAGATCTCATGGTTTCGGTTTCGATTTCCGGTCATGGCATTCACTTTATTTGTTGGGAATTTATTATTTACTATTGCTGCAATTTTCTCCATTTCTAAAAGTAGTTAAGATCTCTGATATTTCGAAATGAGACAAATTCCTTAATGTATTCATTACGTTTTTAAAAATTGTGACTGACGGGCAGACAGACGGACAAAATCTCTATTTAAGTGTGACAACCGATTAATGGATAGAGCCTCTTATAAAGATGTTTGGACGCATCTAAAATGTTGGAAATTTATTTTTGATTTTCTTTGTATTTTTTACTTTTGTATTCGCCCATTTCTTACTTTTATAATTCATCACCTTTGTTTTCGTATTTTATTTTTTTATACAAAACTACATGCAGGGGAGATAACTCGGAGGCCCAGTTTGTGGGTAGCCATTTTCTTCTTTCTGTTTTGCATACTGTGGCACTAGTGGAATGACGCTATCTTAGAAGCTCCTGTTGTGCTAAAATTGAACGCACACGGTTTCTTGGACCATTTAATTTCTTCTCGCAATGGTACGGCAGAATGTACCATGTGAAAGACTAATTTTCAACGAGTAGCCTAACGAATTTATAAGTGTTAAAAAAAAATAAAGAGTAAATGGGCAGAAAAGAGAAGGCAGTTAACTGCTTAACTTAACTGATTATTTATGAATTTAAACAGTTTTCAAAGAGAAAACAAACAAGGGGAAAACTGCTCTGCATGGCGGAGGCAAAATCATGTAATCTTGCAGGTATAATGAATAGTTAAGGCCAATAAATAAAACTTTGTAGAGGGAGAGTTGGTTGGTGTCAGGAGACGCTTGCCGGAGACTGGAAGTAGCCATTTTGTAGTAGCGTTTGTATTCATCTGACTGAGCTGGTTTGAAATGAAGAAGAAGAAAAGAGAATCATCAGAGTTCCATATAAAAATACCAACATTTTCTCTACAATTAAATTAATGAATAGTTAAGGCCAATAAATAAAACTTTGTAGAGGGCGAGTTGGTTGATGTCAGGAGACGCTTGCCAGAGACTGGAAGTAGCCATTTTGTAGTAGCGTTTGTATTCATCTGACTGAGCTGGTTTGAAATGAAGAAGAAGAAAAGAGAATCACCAGAGTTCCATATAAAAATACCAACATTTTCTCTACAATTAAATCAACCGTATTTAACAGATTCGTTAACACAGGACAGAAACACAAGAAAGTAAGATAGGTCGGCCTTGCAGGCGTGTATTGTATTAATTTAGTTGAGTCCAAGAATGTTCCACTCATTATCATCTTCGTCAAAGAGGTTATGTTTTACCTGCCATTCATTTGTCCGTTAACAAGCTACTAATGAAACCTTCATGAAATTTTTACCATAAATTCTTCTTTAATCTCAGTTTTATATCATTGGAGATTTGGAAGTCTCCCAATACAATTAGGACAGCAATGTATACGTTTATCATAAATAAAAAAAACAATTATAACTTATGGCAAAAGAAGGCGTTGATCAAGCGTTTTTCTTCTATGTTGATCAATTTCGTTCAACAAAACTCTGATTTGAGAATGCCAGTCTGTCTACATTGAAGTCTCGACTCAAACTCTTTGTATTTGTCCGAGAAAATAGCTGGGCGGAAATCAGTATGCTTCCAGTGCGCATGTCAGTGATATGCTTAATGCCTGTGTATCAATACGCCGACCAAACTACAACTCGACATAATGTAAGATATTGCACACAAATATAAACAAAATAGATATCGCGTGTAATAGATCATTGCAGATTTGGAAGTCTCATAATACAATTAGGACAGCAATGTATACATTTATTATAAATAAATAAACCATCATTTTGAAGTCTCATAATACAATTAGGACAGCAATGTATACGTTTATTATAAATAAAGAAACCATCATTTGGAAGTCTCATAATACAATTAGGACAGCAATGTATACATTTATTATAAATAAAGAAACCATCATTTGGAAGTCTCATAATACAATTAGGACAGCAATGTATACATTTATTATAAATAAAGAAACCATCATTTGGAAGTCTCATAATACAATTAGGACAGCAATGTATACATTTATTATAAATAAAGAAACCATCATTTGGAAGTCTCATAATACAATTAGGACAGCAATGTATACATTTATTATAAATAAAGAAACCATCATTTGGAAGTCTCATAATACAATTAGGACAGCAATGTATACATTTATTATAAATAAAGAAACCATCATTTGGAAGTCTCATAATACAATTAGGACAGCAATGTATACATTCATTATAAATAAAGAAACCATCATTTGGAAGTCTCATAATACAATTAGGACAGCAATGTATACATTTATTATAAATAAAGAAACCATCATTTGGAAGTCTCATAATACAATTAGGACAGCAATGTATACATTTATTATAAATAAAGAAACCATCATTTGGAAGTCTCATAATACAATTAGGACAGCAATGTATACATTCATTATAAATAAAGAAACCATCATTTGGAAGTCTCATAATACAATTAGGACAGCAATGTATACATTTATTATAAATAAAGAAACCATCATTTGGAAGTCTCATAATACAATTAGGACAGCAATGTATACATTTATTATAAATAAAGAAACCATCATTTGGAAGTCTCATAATACAATTAGGACAGCAATGTATACATTTATTATAAATAAAGAAACCATCATTTGGAAGTCTCATAATACAATTAAGACAGCAATGTATACATTTATTATAAATAAAGAAACTATCATTTGGAAGTCTCATAATACAATTAGGACAGCAATGTATACATTTATTATAAATAAAGAAACCATCATTTGGAAGTCTCATAATACAATTAGGACAGCAATGTATACATTTATTATAAATAAAGAAACCATCATTTGGAAGTCTCATAATACAATTAGGACAGCAATGTATACATTTATTATAAATAAAGAAACCATCATTTGGAAGTCTCATAATACAATTAGGACAGCAATGTATACATTTATTATAAATAAAGAAACCATCATTTGGAAGTCTCATAATACAATTAGGACAGCAATGTATACATTTATTATAAATAAAGAAACCATCATTTGGAAGTCTCATAATACAATTAGGACAGCAATGTATACATTTATTATAAATAAAGAAACTATCATTTGGAAGTCTCATAATACAATTAGGACAGCAATGTATACATTTATTATAAATAAAGAAACCATCATTTGGAAGTCTCATAATACAATTAGGACAGCAATGTATACATTTATTATAAATAAAGAAACCATCATTTGGAAGTCTCATAATACAATTAGGACAGCAATGTATACATTTATTATAAATAAAGAAACTATCATTTGGAAGTCTCATAATACAATTAGGACAGCAATGTATACAGTTATTATAAATAAAGAAACCATCATTTGGAAGTCTCATAATACAATTAGAACAGCAATGTATACATTTATTATAAATAAAGAAACCATCATTTGGAAATCTCATAATACAATTAGGACAGCAATGTATACATTTATTATAAATAAAGAAACCATCATTTGGAAGTCTCATAATACAATTAGGACAGCAATGTATACATTTATTATAAATAAAGAAACCATCATAACTCATAGCAAAAGAAGGCGTTGATCGAGCGTTGTTTTTTATGTTGATCAGTTTGGTTTGTAGGGGAATAAGATGAATGACACCGGTTGCTAGGGGCACCGGTGGGTAGTGTCCCCTTAGAAAAAGGAGACTAGCGACGGACAAAGAGAAGAGTAAGGTTGAAGTTCGCCACGCTGGTCAGGATACCACGCAGTCAAAACGATGTACACCCTACCAGTTCTAGTAGGCCTCCACCACAAGTGGTGAGTAAACGAAATATTGTATGTACTGTAATGTTATGTCGTAGTCCTTTTATGTTTCTCAATATGTAAATAAATGTGTATATTGTACTTGGGTGTATTTTCCCTTATTTCGTGTTTTCTCATAGCGTATTTAGGAGGTCTGGGTTTCCCCATAGATTAGTACAGGAAAATAAAGACAATCCTAACAGATTCAACAAACCTCCGATTTGATCAAAATAACTTTGGCAAAATATTGGCAAATTAGATTCAATATTAGTCATGTAGAGTGGGTTAGGGTTATGAGATGCTTGCCGGAGATTGGAGGTAGCCATTTTTGTAGAAGCGGTCGTGTCTGTATTCATCTCACTGAGCTATGAACTATGAATTAAAATCAATTTAAAAACTAAGTTAAAGAGACTAAAGAGGTAAGCTCTGTTAAGAAAATACATGGGCGATCTCTCTTGGATTATAATAACATGCTAAATCATAGAAATCATGAAATACAATGAGCAGATAACTCGTAACGACCGGATATCACTGGCTGTAAATTCCAGGAAGCAACATTGTTATAATCGACTGAAAAAATACAGCATGGATTTTATTCAAACGAAATGCTATTTCTCCAATCCCTGAAAAGCTTGAACAAGAATGCATAATTTGCAGATGACACCAAACATTCTTATATTCAAGACGAAACGACTGTAGAACATTGAAGAAAATACTGTTGCCTAGCCCCTTGCTTGGGCCACGGCAGTTCTCATTTTGTATACTCGTCCCGGAACGGGTCGTGGCAGTTCTCGTTTAATCACTCGTCATTTTTTTAACACCAAAAATCATATAGTTTGCATACCTTTAAATTTCTCCCCTGCCGCGTAGAGGGTGCGTCGTCTAGTGGTTGAATTCTTTCTTCTTTCTTTCTGTCATGAACCACGCCGCTGCAACAGAAAAGCTCCATGAACGACTCGGAAGACAAACAATCTTTTAAATTTAATTTCTGTTTTATTTCAAGCGTTAGCTATCCGTCAGTTGGGAGATATTCACTAACGTCGAGAGAGAGAGAGAGAGAGAGAGAGCAAATTACTGCTTTCGTAATTACTTATCAATTAAGTCTTAACCCTTCGTGGAGGAGGGAAAAGAGATCTTTCGCCTGTATTTTCTTAGGGAAATAATTCCTCTATGTATGTTGCAGACTACATCATAAAAATCACGTCTGATAGGTTCGCCTCCAAAACCCAGACTGACAAAACTCTCAGCTTCTCACAAAGAAGGAGTGACGTCACGGATCCTATGTGCGACACTCATGCGCAAATATTTCCTTCACTCATGTTTTCTGACCTCTTGACCCGGTGTTCGTCAACGTTCGCTCTGACAGCACCGATGAGCTCCGACCGTGAGAACAGCCCTTATTCTGCACTCGACTGCACGGGTTCACCCGCACTAATTCGCGCAAGTCAAACCAACGATTTCTAACAGATACGTCCATTCCCATAGGGCCATTATCCGACAATACTAAATCTGCTTTAAAATAATAATAATTTAATTAATGTTACAAACTTGTTTAAACAAACATCCTTAAAAAATGTAAAACAAAAATAGTAAGGTAATTTTTACTTTAAAACAAAGAATTTATCAAACAGAAAGTTGGTGGATTAGAGTTTAATACTGTAGTAAAACTGTAATACAAAGATGGGGAGAATAAGAATTTGTGATGATTGGAGGAATACATGAAATAATGAGTAAAAATCAAAATCAAAATCAACGAGCAAGTGAAAAGGTGAAAAAATAGGTTAAACATTTTTAACTTCATTTAAGTGTTTTCTTGTGTCTATTCTTATTAGAAATTATGAAAGAAGATAACATAGTTTTTTTTCTTCTTTTTTTAACTGAAAATATTACTATGTATGGGGGAGAATAAAAAAAATTGGGGGGGGGGGATTTTTTTTCCTTTTTAATTAAAAATATTTATATGTATGGGAGAGGCAAGGCAAAAAAAATTTTTTTTTTTAACTAAAAATATTTCTATTTATGGGGGAGGGTGAAAATAAAAATTGGGGTGGGGTCGAAATTTTTTTTTTTTCTTTATTTTTAACTAAACATATTCTTGGACGGAAACAAAGAAAATCAATGTCTAACCACCCAAGAAATATGACTGTGGCTCCATCGGTTTACGGGTGAGCGTTCATTTCTGTAGCGGCAGAAGAATTTTAAAAATTTGAGATGGTCGAAAAGAGGGGGGTCAGTCTACGTTGAATTTACATTGGAAACTGATCCCCCCTCCTAAAATGTAAAATGTTCGAAAAAAATTTCAAAAACCTCGGAATTCTCTAGCAGCTTGATAGGTAAGTGTGCACCGAAAAAAGAACAAAAAAATGGTCAGTAAAAAGTTGTGAAAAACGGACTATGGTAAAAGACGAACAAGTACCTAAAGATCTATTTATAACTTGTTGACCGTGATAGGATGTAAAATTTCAAATTGCAGTTGTAATCATATCCCGCCTCCACCCAAAAATATAAGACCACAAAATTTTAAATATAATAAATTTCTATAATATTTTTATTCTGAGAATTTCCCGCCCATTATGTGAAGGTAGTAAACAAGTGGACCTGCCATGTTAACACGAGAAATAAAGAAAAACACACACATCGCATTGAAATGGCACATTCCACTTTCAAATGAGTCAGCAAATCACATCTTCTCATAGGTAACCGATTTAGCCTGGCCTTGTGCTCATTTCAAACTAATCTTTCGTCACGCTCAGAAATTTGTGCGTATACATGGAATGTTTCGAGCAATATGCTTTACGCCAAGACATTTGAAACAAAAGAAACACGACCTCTATAAATACTCACTCACTCTCTAGGAACGATCAGACTCTCATATCTGACAAGACAAGGTAATTTGGAGGCGACCTGGGAGGATAGTGAAAGATTGTAAAAAAAATTTATAAAATGACGCACCTAGAGAAGCTCAGAAGTTACATTGGCAAAAACGTTGTGAGAATAACATCCATAAATTATATATATATACAGGGTGGGCAAAAATAAGGGTCCTATTTTTAAAAATTCATAACTTTTTTATTTATTGATTTTTTTTTTTTTTTTTTTTAGAATAAGTAAAGGACCCCTTTCGAAGCAAGCATGAGCCGTATTAGCCCTAAGGAACGTACCCTCATTTAGAAAACATTATTTTTGCTTAAAAAACTCAAAACAGTGTAAAAAACAATACTTTAGTTTTTGTAAGTTTTAAGAAGTGTTTTTCGGCTAAAATTTGTTTTGTTTATTTCAAAAAATCTCGGAAGGGTCAGTCTACACACACATAAAGTTTGGTGAGTTTAACTTTTATTTTGTGGAAGTTATTCAAATTCAAGTTATTCAAATTTAAAGATAGGACCCTTATTTTGGCCCACCCTGTACTAGCTCTCCCGATCCGGCATTTCCTGCAAGTATTTGTACTTACATTATTATTTTGTAGCAAAATATTATTTTGAAATCTCTCGGACCGTTTTGCAAAATTACGTCCGGAGAACAGAGGGGTGTGGGGGTCCGTGAGGATAGTGAAAGATTATAAGAAAATTTATAAATCAACAGCGAGACCCGTGGAAATTCAACAGTTGTATCTTTCATCTGTTGTATTTTGCTGGCATGCATAAAAATATTTCTATTCTATGGTCGTCCATGAAACATACTTATCTAAATACTCTGGTTAGCGATATCATTTTATCATCTTTGGACAGAACAGATACTACACTTTGAATTATCTATTTGCAAAATATATATACAAGTTATACAGGGTGGGCCAAAATAAGGGTCCTATCTTTAAATTTGAATAACTTGAATTTGAATAACTTCCACAAAATAAAAGTTAAACTCACCAAACTTTATGTGTGTGTAGACTGACCCTTCCGAGATTTTTTGAAATAAACAAAACAAATTTTAGCCGAAAAACACTTCTTAAAACTTACAAAAACTAAAGTATTGTTTTTTACACTGTTTTGAGTTTTTTAAGCAAAAATAATGTTTTCTAAATGAGGGTACGTTCCTTAGGGCTAATACGGCTCATGCTTGCTTCGGAAGGGGTCCTTTACTTATTCTAAAAAAAAAAATTTAAAAAATCAATAAATAAAAAAGTTATGAATTTTTAAAAATAGGACCCTTATTTTTGCTCACCCTGTATTTTCAACAAATTAGGCACAAGGTCATAAAAAATGAGGGGAAAATGGGAGTCGTTAGTCATCCTTTGTCTACTCTAACATGTTTGTCTATCGTACTCTTGGTTAGAATCATTGCAGTCACCACAATACCACATTTACTCTGTGGGCCATCCTACTTAAAATATCCCCAAAGTATTTGAAAATTGAAATCTTATTCATAAATATATGTCTGTACAAATTAATTTGAAGTGCGGCATGGACAACAAGAGGCAAAAACCGGTTAATAAGACTCTCCCAACCTCTTCTAAAGAATAGACCGCCCACTGTTTTCTGGTTTGTATAGGACCAAAAACAAGCAGGTTGATCTCTAAATGGAAGTGAGATTTATGTGGGAGAAAATGAGGAAAGGATGGAGTTTGGGAGTGGATGGTGTTCTTTCCACGATGAAGTGGGGAGTCAAGAACAAAATAAAAGTGGGGAGTGGGCATTTTGGATAAGCTCTATTACCAAAAAAGTAAAAACTGGGATGGGACTCATTCACTCGACTGGCATTTCTTCTCTATTTACCCACCATTTGTTTTGTCAGTTTTTTACGCAAGAATGTGTTTTTACGCAAGAATGTTTTTTACGCAAGAATGTTTTTTCTATTTTCTTTGTACAATTACCGATCATGTCGCTAGCAAATAACATCATTTTTTAAATTTTTTATCAAATATTTAAGAATGAGCGATCGATTTCCTGTATGAATTTAACATAAAATGATCACCCATTTCCTGACCATCATCCATTTTTCAACATAATAACGTGCAAGTGATAATAAAAAAATGGAGGGGGGAGGGGCAGCGGGGGGGGGGGCAGGGGGGCCGTAAAAATATTTGTATGGGGTAGTAACTAATCTTGGCCAATTTCTTTGTCTATTGTCTTTTTTTTTCTTGGACTTGTGCAGAATAGCACGCAAATGATTTATCTTTTTTTCTCACTTTTTATATCGTTTAAAAAAATTTTCTATTCGCTTTTTTTAAGGCTTCTACTATTTTTTATTTTTTTTTACATATTTTCTTTAAAAGATTAAGGCATTGCCCGTATAGGCTATACAAGTTAGGTGGGAGGCTGTGCTCGTTCACCAGTTTCTGTTGCATTGTACAATCTAGTGCATTCATTTGCACATCGTTTCTAGCGGTGCTTGAACATGGTGTGCGTAGGGGGGGGGGGCAAGGCATGGTAAAGGCAGTGCAAAAAAAAAAAAATGTTATACGTTATGTATTCACTACTTTACGGAAATTGTCGAGCCCAAAACAAAAACTAATTTATCATTCGCATGCTGTTCAGCACAAAGTCAAGTACTTTGGAATTGTAGAAATTTAGAAAGGAAAAAAAAGCGTAAAAAAGAAGAATTGGTCAGTAAAAAACGCCCCCCTTCCCTCCTAAAAAAAACAAAAACAATTGTTATCATTGTAAAAAAAAAGTGTAACCAAATTTGGTTACACTTTTTTTTTCTACAAAAAGTTTCCGGAAATTGGTGATGGTCAAAAAAAAAAAAAATCTAAAATCAAACGGAATTCTCTAGCGACATAATAGGTAAGTGTACAGAGAAAAAAGAAAGAAATTTGATCTGTAAAAAATGCTAAAACAAGTGGTGGGTTAATGCCAAAAAAAAGCGCTGGCTAACTTACCTAAAGGGCTGGGGTCTGACAGGATAAGGAACCACGTGCGCCATGCTAAGGCAGAAAACACGTACTCATACTTGACCCCATTTTGTACACACAAGCTCGCAACTTGTATCCACCTTTTGTCGAATTACAAGGAATGTAATCTTTTTCTATCACATCTGATCTTGACCGTAAGCTGATGCTTGAAGTACGCACTCAGATCCTGATGGAAGAAAGATTCAACTCCTCAAGATGTCCTCTTGTGCGATGTCCACACCATCATTCGTGCTATGGCCAGGATCGCGAGAAACACCATTTATCTCTGCCTGTCTGATGGCGGTCCAATGTTGTCAATTACATAAGTAGCGGTTAGCAGCAGAGGATGCTTGTTGACATACTCTCAGTACAGCTCAAGTTCGCAACATTTGAAGAAAGTGTGATCGGGCGTTTCTTCTGCTTTCAATTTGCAGCGAGGACACTCAGGCGAGTCCTTTATTCCTGAACTGCATTATATGTCATTAATGGAATAACGCATTCCTGACCAAGTGCCAGGTCAGAGAGAACTCAGAGTTGTTGAGATATCTCTTTCTCCGACGTTCCAAGCTGTTCGACGGGCGGATCCGAAACTGCACTCCTCATTAATCCCTTGTGTAGTTTTCTTCTAGAAGACAATGAAAGGTCACTGGACCGAGGTAGCATTTTTAGCACGGCTTGTCACTCTCTGAAAAACTGTGATTCACCTCCCAGCCTACGATGAACCTCGATCGAGGGGTTAAGGATAAAGTCAGGAAAGGCACTCTTGATCACCGGATTCCACGCAGACTCCTCCGTCAGGAAAGCCAGTCTCTAATGGCCTGTTGATGACATATCACGTTGGACATCCCGAAACCTCCGTCACAAGGACGTTGACTACAGATCTGTTCGGCAGAAGAAGCGATTCCATGTAGTATCGAATTAGCCGCATCGTCCCTTAGTTTGTGAAGTAGCAGCTCGAACACAAGGATGTAGCCTCCATGTCGTCTTTTATCCCGTCTAGGATTGTACGAATCAGATGCAAGTTGGTCTTAATCGATCTCCCCTTCACAGTGTAGCTCTTCTCAGGCTCGATCAACTCTCTAATAACACCCTACAACCGATTCGATAGGATCTTGGCCAAAATCTTTAACTCTATGTTTAGCAGAGTTATAGACCTGTAATTATCTAGTTTCCCTCCCTCTCACCATGCGTGTCCTGTTTCTTCAGCAATATGATCACTCCTTTGGTAACTTGACCAGGGATGGAGTCGTGATTAAACCAATGTTTGAACACATCTGACAGAAGTGGTATAAACATGTGCAAACATGTCAAAAACACTTTGTAGGGCAGACCATCAAGTCCTAGCGATTTGTTGTAACCGACCTGTTTCAATGCAGGAAAGGCTTCACGCTCCATAACTCTGGCTTTGCAACCGGCTGTTCTAGCCATGTTGAGGTGGGGAGAGTCACCTAGATAGTCGCTAAACTCCTGGACAGGAAGATTGAGCAGTTGAGTGAAGCACTACCCAAAGTGCTCCCGAAATCCCTCACAAATCTCCTAAGTTGACTCCAAGGTACAGCCATCTGAGTGCTTGACTTTTCGAGCCTCACCAGGAAAACTCCTTACGTTCATCCATGTCAGAGTTCACGGCTTTATTAGATACTTTCCTTAGGCTGACTACTTGACCGTCGTAATTTTCGCTAGCCTCACCTTGCAGGTTCCGTTTAGCTAGTTAGTCTATTTTCTAAGTTCCGTTTAGCTAGTTAGTCTATTTTCTAAGTTCCGTTTAGCTAGTTAGTCTATTTTCTAAGTTCCGTTTAGCTAGTTAGTCTATTTTCTAAGTTCCGTTTAGCTAGTTAGTCTATTTTCTAAGTTCCGTTTAGTTAGTTAGTCTATTTTCTAAGTTCCGTTTAGCTAGTTAGTCTATTTTCTAAGTTCCGTTTAGCTAGTTAGTCTATTTTCTAAGTTCCGTTTAGCTAGTTAGTCTATTTTCTAAGTTCCGTTTAGCTAGTTAGTCTATTTTCTAAGTTCCGTTTAGCTAGTTAGTCTATTTTCTAAGTTCCGTTTAGCTAGTTAGTCTATTTTCTAAGTTCCGTTTAGCTAGTTAGTCTATTTTCTAAGTTCCGTTTAGCTAGTTAGTCTATTTTCTAAGTTCCGTTTAGCTAGTTAGTCTATTTTCTAAGTTCCGTTTAGTTAGTTAGTCTATTTTCTAAGTTCCGTTTAGCTAGTTAGTCTATTTTCTAAGTTCCGTTTAGCTAGTTAGTCTATTTTCTAAGTTCCGTTTAGCTAGTTAGTCTATTTTCTAAGTTCCGTTTAGCTAGTTAGTCTATTTTCTAAGTTCCGTTTAGCTAGTTAGTCTATTTTCTAAGTTCCGTTTAGCTAGTTAGTCTATTTTCTAAGTTCCGTTTAGCTAGTTAGTCTATTTTCTAAGTTCCGTTTAGCTAGTTAGTCTATTTTCTAAGTTCCGTTTAGCTAGTTAGTCTATTTTCTAAGTTCCGTTTAGCTAGTTAGTCTATTTTCTAAGTTTCGTTTAGCTAGTTAGTCTATTTTCTAAGTTCCGTTTCACCGTTGCCTTATCTTGTGCGATATGCTGGCCGTATCTAGCAAAAAAGCTTGTAATCTAAGCTTTCAATCTGACCCACCACTTACTTCTGGTAACTGCTCCCACTCATTCTCGCTGGATAAGGGTTTCTAGATTTTCTCAGAAGTCACGTATTTCTAGCAAAGAGGTATTCAACTTCTAGTACTCGGTTAGTTTAGCCTTATTTTTTTTAAGTTCAACCGGGCCAAGATCAATTTATGGTTCGATTGGCCTCACCAGTGGAACAATATAAAGTCCATGTCGCCTCTTCTAACTAGCATCCTATCCAAATAAGTATTTGGATAGGAAGGCATGCTGTTGGGTCATGTCGACACATTTTCCGTCCTGGTTGATCGATACGAAATCTGTCGACAAAATCGCATCTAGACATCAGGTCAGACAGACTATTCTCACAACTCTCTGACCCTCTAATTCCCCAGACCTTGTCTATCTTGGGATCTAGGTTGGCATTCCAATCTCCCATTAGAACTATGTGCTTCAAACCCATGACAAACACCTCCAAACCTCTAGAAAAACGAAACCCTCTCTCGAACAGTGTTGGATGCATTGACCACAACGACCCGAAACTACAAATCCTTTACCGCAATATCGACCACAACCAGGAGACACCCTGAGAAGACATAAAAAAAAAGTCTCTGGTCAGCACCTAACAATCTCCAGACGAAACAAATGAGTCTCCTTGATCGCAGCTACATTCACACTCTGGGACAAGTTTGGAGATCTCATGCCTGCTGCATTCAAACTAGCCAAATAAAAAGCCATGGACTTCCCTTAAGCAGCGTCGCACTCAGCTCCAAAGTCTGCCGAGGAAAAGAACGCCAACGCTATGCACCATGCTCAAAGTGGTCAATTTCTTGGTATCCTGACCACTGTGCACAATACTGTCGACGTTCAGGGGAAAAGTTAGGTTCCCTTACATTCCGGTACGAGTTCCGCTCAGAAAGGGTCTTTCTCCATTTTCAGCTTCATTACTTTTTGCATCGCATCTTCGGTGATTGGGCGATCCTTTCTTTTAAAAAAAGGGGTGGATAGTAATAACCTATGTATGAACATGAAATTTCCTTAGCCTATTATTATATATATTATAAAATTGTGATATTTATTCAATAAAAGTCATATACAAGTAGAATGCGCAATAACACCACATCCGGATTTGACTGTTTATATCATAATACATTTTGTCTAGTTACATCAGTCGAATTCAATATGAGAGCCAGCATTAGCCACCAGCTTATAAAGTTACCTGGGAACTGCATAAACTGATTTCACAAAAAAAAAACATTTTTATATCATATATATATATATATATATATATATATATTCTCTGATTTACAAAGTTTCTGCAAATATACAAGATTATGTTCGATTATTTGATAATAAGAGCTTAATATTTATTTATAATATTACAGAAGTTCAGATCAACATGATACCTTAGGTTTCAAGCTGGGGAGTGGACCCAGGCGAAAAAATACTGGGTTTTCTTGAGTTTTAATTGTAAACTTGATTTAAATTTGATCTATGGGGAAGTGGGTGGCCTTCTGGAAGAAGCTTGCTGTTATTAAAATATGTTTATTATTTCTCTTTTCTGGTAGTTATGGGCTTCTCGAAAAAAATTCAAAAAAGGACCAAAAATATATATATATATTCTCTGATTTACAAAGTTTCTGCAAATATACAAGATTATTCCCTTTGAATTGAATCCTCTTGAAAACTTAATATTGTAAAATAACTATATGATTCTTCTCCATCACACAGTTGCCTCAATGGCTGAGATAGCTAGGACGTTAGACTTTAAACAGTCAGTGGTGACTGAGGTCCAAGATTTAAAGCGATAATGGTCAGCATGTCGGCTGTATAAAGCCACACTGATGAGTCTTTATAAGACGAAACACGTGTCTGTGGATATAAAATATTTATGTAAAAATTAATAATTTAAAATAATATATATATAATTCTTGGTTTCATTTGTTAGAAAGAAATCCAACAATGTTCGATTATTTAATAATAAGAGCGTAATATTTATTTATAATATTACAGAAGTTCAGATCAACATGATACCTTAGGTTTCAAGCTGGGGAGCGGACCCAGGCAAAAAAATACTGGGTTTTCTTGAGTTTTAATTGTAAACTGCTCATTGGCTTTCTTCAGCCGTATTTGATCTATGGGAAAGTGGGTGGCCCTCTGGAAGAAGCTTGCTGTTATTAAAATATGTTTATTATTTCTCTTTTCTGGTAGCTATGGGCTTCTCGAAAAAATTTCAAAAGAGGGGCCAAAAATAATTTTTAAAAAAAGAAAAAGAAAAAAAATGTAACAAGCCGCTGAATGCATTTGGGGAGATATCTCTGTTTTCTTTAAAAAAAAAAAAAAAAAACTTCTTATTTCTTTACTTTTAGTATTTTTTATTTATTTTTTTCTCATATTTTCTCCAGTAAATACTCGGTGTCGATTTCCGTATAAAAATCAAAGTAACCAGAATATATAATGGTCATGTCTGACCAAACCTAAAAATAACCTGAATTCAATGACCTATTTTAATTATTTTTGCTCTGCTTTGAAAGGGAGCTAACCCTAAAAAGGTTTATCTCCTTTTCGAAGATTTTTTTTATTTTTATTCTTTTTTTATTTATGAAATGGATTTCAATAATGAAAAAGAAATCTCAGTCATATCTTATTTTCATTATTTAAATACTATATTTAGCTAATATAGGGTTGAATGCTGGTATATATTAGTGGTAGAGTACTTTATTCATGTCAGTAGTATATTGTTATATAAAGGCTTCCATATATATATATATACAATTTAAAATATATATATAAAACTTACTTGCTTCTTAAAATTGGTTTCCTAAAAATCTCCTAAAATATTTTCTTAGTAGGTCTCTCAAAACAGTTTTTTCTTCCCTAACTTAATTCTATTTTTTTTATACATTTTATTCTAATTGTTTATGTTTGGACTCATAATATTTGTAAAAAAGTATTAGGGTTAGGACTTATAAATGACAATTCTCAGATCTATTTCTGATGTATCAAGATCTTCATTAGCATTAACCAGTTTGGTCATAGTAGAGTTTATCTAAGGGGCCTATATATATATATATATATATATATATATATATATATATATATATATATATATATTAAAACCTGTTTTCTAAAATGGCTTCTTTAAAAAAAACTTCGGAAGCATCTCCCAAAAACCTTTCATAAAAAAACACTTTAAAAAAAACCTTCAAATAACTCCGGAAAACCCTCTTTCCCAGAAATCTCCTTAAAAAAAACAAATTCTTTTTACAAAAATCCCCTCATTTCTTTTAGCACCTTTCAAAAAAAGAATTTCTCAAAATATCACTCCATAAACATCTCTCGAAAAAAAAATGCTAAAAGATTTTTCAAAATATCTTTAAAAATCTCTTGAAAAATCTTTCTTAAAAACTTAATCGCTAATCCCCTTTCCCAGAAAAAAAACAACAAATATTTATAATATTTTCCTTTAAAAATTTTCGCTAAAAAGATTTTTTTTTACTTTAAAACTTCTAAAAACGTTTTTTTAAAACATTATTCGTGGTAAAAACCTTTCAAATGTTTTTTTTTCTATATATTCGTTAAAAACATTTCTCCTAAAAATTGTTCTCTTAAAATAAAGTTCTATCAAAAAAGAGAGTTTAAATCATTCAAGAGGTTCAAATTATAGGTCATTGTATCTATACTGAAGTATATCAATTCATATATTTATTTCTAATTGATATTAGATAATTTATATTCTATAATGTTTACCTAACTATAAAGAAGATTGATTAATTCAAGTCCCCAGGGTTAAATATATATCAATTCACCTAATTTAACTCTTTAGGTTTATCAATTTTTATGGCGGTTTGAATTTGCTATACTTGAATATGCTTTTTTGTATCTTTCTTGTTAATTAAATTCCAATATTAAGGATAATCAAGGGAGATAACATATGATTGGAAATGATTAGAGTTATGTCCCCTTGAATTAGTAGCTACATGAATTTACTACTATGATTGACTTTTGTCGCAAAATATATCGCTAATCATAATTTAGCCATCTGGTTGCTTTAAGGTGAGACCACTACTGTTGACCGTAAATAAGTCTTAAACTACCTGTTTTGATCTTATGGAGGTTTTACATCATCACAGCTTTTCGATAACTTCTACAAACAAATTCAGATTGAGTAGGTATGAAAAAAAAAAACCACCTATATTTCCAAGGTTCCATTTTTTGTACACAACTCTGTTTTGATTCGCTGAAAAATTTTTAACGCAATAATTTTTTTTTACACCAACCATCCATTCAAACTCAAAATCAAGCTTGAAAAAACGCTTTTATTTCTAAAGCTTTTAGTTTGTTTTTTTTCTACTAAAAAGCCCATGTATAATAAAATATTGTTATTTCCCCCCCCCCCCCGTACGCCTTCAGACATTATAGAAAAATAACCGACCACTTCATATGCTAATCTGTTCTGCTAAGCAATTCGTCTAAGTCCTCATGGGTGTTTCCAGAAATTATGCAATCGTTTTCCATCCTTTCAATATTTGTTATATTTTATCCGGGAAATCTGACTCTCACAAATAAAACTTCCAAAGAGAAAGTAGCTACATTTTTTACCTTCTTCAAATTGTCTACTTTAACCACTACCCAAATCACCGGGTTCTTTGTTCATAGAAGGGAAATTATGTTAATGCACCGCTACATTCCAGATTCAGGGAATATAATTCAGCCATTTCTGCTACTTAAAACTTATGTTTAGTGTAACCGGATTATATTTTAATGAACACATCGTCGCAGGCCATATTTCCGATCACACGCAAGTACATTTTTGACATTGATCTTTTTAATTTACTTCATGTCTACTTATAGCTACTACAAAGTAATTATAAACACGCTGTCTCTCGAAAAATGCAATTTTAGAGTTTTATAAATTTATTTCAATTTTTATTAGTTATTTTCGACGATATATTTTCTGATATACTTTTTTAATAACGAAAACAGGTCACAAATACGTAGCTAGAGATTTACGACGTGTGATAATTTATGCTCTCGAAAAAAAATAAACAGTGGGATTTCTTCTTAGGCCGAATAAAATTATTTTCTTCAGAAATATTCTGTATTGGACCCTACGTTATTAAAAAAAAAACAATAAAACAATCATTATAATGGATAAAAAATATTATTACTACGACTAAACATAAATATTTGCTTGAACTATTTATCAGAGAAAAATACTACATTTTCGATTAAAAATAGCTGTTTGCTTTTCTTTTTATTTACGATATTACTTGTGGAAAATCCCACTATCCAAACAAATTAGACATTACCTTGCTCAAAAGGATTTCTTCTTACGCAAATAAAAATACAATATCTCTTTTGAATACGTTTTATAAACTTATTTCAAATTCTATTTAGAATTGAACAAATTATTTATCGCACGTAAACATTATTAATTTATTTTTCATTATCCAATTGTCAAATTTGAACGACTTTTATTCAAAAATTATTTTGAAAAATAAACAACACAATTCCCGCCAGTGATTAAAACACTGAATTAACGTTCGATTTTCACGGCATTATCAAGTAAATTGGAACTTTATTTCATGTTAATACAAACAATATAAATTTGATCATCAAAATGTGAAGTGTCACTATTGTAGAATTGAACAAATTATTTATCGCACAAAAACTTCGATATTTGTTTTTCTTGATGACATTTTAAAATTCGAGCAAAAGTTTGTTTTGTTTTTGTTAAGCAAACACATCCCTTCCCCGATGTTTTTTGTGGGTGGGGGGTGCAGGTATTTCTGTGTCATATTTTTATAATAGTCTGTATGCTATGATTGTCACATCCTCCTTTCTGTCTGTCTGTCTGTCTCTCTCTCTCTCTTAACCCTTTCTAAATAATAGACAACCCACTGTTTTCCGGTTGTTCGTTCAGAACCGAAAACAAGCAGATCAATCTTTAAATAGGAGTGGGATCTAAGTGGGAGACAAAAGTAAACGGGGGATGTAGTTTGGAGAATGGGTGGTTTCCTTCCAAGGTAAATGCAATTTGGGAGAGGCCGAGGACAAAAAACTGACGATAGAGAGTGGGCATCTTGGAGGATTTCTATTACCAGGGAGGGGGTGGTAACTCTTTCACTCGACTAGCAAAGAGGCTAAACTTACCCGAAGGGCTAGGGTCCGATGGAGCCAGGGACCGTGTATGCCATGTTCAGGCAGGGAACACGCACACTTGGATCTTAGCATAAAAATGACTCAGATGGGTTCCTTGATACTCTAATATTTACTTTTTTAAAGTTAAATAATTCTTTTTGATTTCTCCCGGGAAACGCCAGAACACGGGTCTTGCTAGTTTATTATATAAATTAACAAAATGTTCTTTGTTTCCACTGAGCGAAACAGCTGTCTAGGATTTACATTAAAGATGCTTTATTTTTGTTCAGATTTTATCTTCTTATGTTGAGCTCTGGGTCTTTTTTTCTGTGCTACTTTTTATAAATAATAAACAATCTCATTGAGTTATTGGCTCTTCTGTGTGCTTTAAAAAAGAATGAGGTTCGAATCATGTAGACGGCTAAACAATTATCCTCCACACTGATGATTACCGGAAAAGGATGAAACATGTGTATGTGGATAAGAAATTATAAAAATTATAGTCACCCAGAGACAGCTGTTTCGTTGTCTACGACTCATCGGTGTGGCTAGACATGATTCAAAATCTAAACGGCTGGTCACATCCAAATGCGACCAGCAGTCATTCAAATACACACACGTATGTGTGTGTGTTTGACAGGTAACTTACAGCTTACACACATGTGCAGAAGAACCTGACTCTCATTTTGGCTTGAATGTATTTTCTCGTCTGCAGTTCCAGTAATAAACTCGTTAACTCCACACGTGTATTATATTTTTCTTTCACTTGACTTAAAGATTGCATTTCATTTTGCCTCCAAAACTTATTCTACAATGAAGCACTTAACAAGCTTCCATAATCGAAATTAAGAAGTCCTTTTTTTTATTGCAAATGTAAAGAAAAATCTGTAAACTTGTTTATTGCCAATATCAACATTATTAAATGTAGCGCGGGGGGGGGGGGTCACAAATGGACGATGGCCTAATTGTCCAGCATTACATTAGGAAAATAGAAAGTGGACCTTGGGTTTACTTTCGGCAACCTCGTAACTCTCGCTTCCCTTATTTTGTCCTTTAGTCTTCACATTCCAAGAGTGATGTTTCTGACAACGGGGGAAGAATTGCTGTTTTCTGAGTCGGAGTCTATCCACCAAATACTTATTGTTGGCTAGTTTTTGATCTTGAAGTCGTAATTTTTTAATTTTTTTTTTTTTAGCTCCTTACATCAAGTGACTTCATGCCTTGTCTGGAGCGATTTCAATTAAAAAAAAAAATTTTTTTTAAATAACATGAGCCCCTACTAACAAGAAAACAAATAAATGAAAGAGAATAAGGCGTATAATGAAGGTGACAACAACAAAAAGGGGAGAAAACTCGTTTGTGCTACAAACATAAAGGTAGTATTTATTTCAGAGAAATAAATATATGATCGTTGAGAAGAGAGTTCATGGTGTTTCAAGAACGTTCTAGGTGAAAAGAGTCGTTTTGTCTGTAAGGAGAATTTCAGTACACGTTCATTTCGGCTGGTAGCAAGCAAGTGTGCATGGCACAGTGTGTATAGATGGGATAGGCATTGTAGATGTGTGTGTGTATATTAGCTTGCCTCTGTTTTGTAAATAAAAGAGTGTGTGGGTGAACTTATGTGCACATGAGTTCGATAAGCTATGTGCAATGCACATAGCTTATCGAACTCACATTGTGCATATGCAGTCGCTGTGTTTAGTAGTTCTTGTTGTGTCTGCTGAGACTTTCGGTCCCAAACGTCTAGGCTGGATTATGACGTATGCCTGTCTGCCACATCGGCCGAGGGTTCACAGATCAAACAATCGGTTTTGTTAGGGTTAGGAATGCTGAGTCGGAAACAGGGCGGCACGACAAAATAAGATAAATATGAATCTACCAATTCTAAAAACTGATAGAAAGCTTCCGGCTATTTTTAATTAATCTGTATTTAAGTATTACTTACCAAAATTATCAATAAAGTCCATGCTTCCAAAATAATACTTAGTTTGCTTTTAAACCAGTTAAAACTTAAAGCAAAAAGACCTTTTATTTTCAGAAATTTTTTTTTTTTTTTTTTTTTTTTTTTTTTTTTTCGCCGTAGCGACATCGTTACTGGTCTAAGACAAAATATACAAATGCCAGTTCGTTTTTGTTTTACTTTTAAAATTCAAATTAAAACTTAAAAATTTTAGTTTTAAAATTTAAACTAACACCTGTAAAATTTAACATTATTTTTTTTATTTATTTAATAAATTATTAATGTTTACTGCTATAAGACACATTGCTATTTTAAAAAAAAATTTTAATTGCTGCTTAAAAAGATTTTTTTTAATTGCTACTTTAAAAACATTTTTCTTAAATTGTTCCTTTTAAAATAAATAAATATCTGTTCTGATTTTTTTTTCAAAATTGTTACTTTTAAAAAAAATTATTTTTTCTAAATTGTTACTTAAAAAAATTTTTTTTTCTAAATTGTTAGTTACCAAAGTTTTAAAATTTTGTTTAATTTGCTTCCATAATTTAAATATATATATATATTCCATGATAAATGCCAGTATACTGAAATCATATGCCCTTAATAGAGTTAAAATGAAAATTCATATACACTAAATGTACAAAAGCAAGGACATTCCCAAATTTTTACACTTTTATTGTCATTAAGAGTATGCAAGCACAACAGGGCTATGAATTTTACTGGTAGGAATTTTTCTTCAGCGCACCTCACACACTTCTTCCACTCATGCATAGAGATTTATTCTGTAGTGATATGATAATGAAATGGTTTGGTTGATATGTAGTCATACCCTTAATGATAATAAAAGTGTAAAAATTTGGGAATTTCCTTGCTTTTGTACATTTAGTGTATATGAATTTTCATCTTAACCCTATTAAGGGCATATGATTTCAGTACACTGGCATTTTTCATGGAATGTCACTACTTTTGTAAAGGCTATGCTTCAAGACAATGGTCATTTTTAAGGTTTTTTTGAATTTTCTGGAAAACTAAGATATATGATAAACTGAAATTAAAATGCCATCAACTAGATCCGAGAACCTCTATCTCTGCCAAAAATCAGCTGAATCCATCAAATAGTTGATGAGATACAGGGTGGCACATACATACGTACGTACACACAGATAACATGATTGAACTTTCTGGATCTCTGGGTTGCCTTGACTAATGATGCTGAAATTCTACACACTTATAGAACCTATCAAATGAAAAATTTGTGCAAAGTTTTAACTAATTTGGTTTATTGGTTTTTGAGTCATGACTGATCAAAGAAATGAGATTTCTAGCATAGGTCGTTTTTGAAGTCTAAGGGATAGAGCGCTCTCGCGCCTCCCTTGATTTTTTAATCCTCAGACTATTTAATCACCAACATTTTTACAGGTCTAAGACAAAATACAAATGCCAGGACACTTTTCTTTAAATTTTAAAATTTAGAATTTAAATTTTACATCTTTTAAGTGCATTAAAAAATATAGTAATGAAACCGTTATGTACAGTGCGTTACAACTCATCAAAGGTGCACGTACATGAGTGCATGTGTATGGGGGAGGGGTGCATCAGATGTAGTTTGGGAAGCATAAGTGTTAGAAAGGATGCAGTGTCTTGGCAGCCAACAATGGATACAGGTTGCGTGTTCCATGCTTCATCAATTCTGAGCATAAAAAAATGTTTCCGAAAATCATGGAAACTGTGCTGTTTTCATACTTTGTAGACATCTCCACGTATTCTAGACACACGGAAGTGAAAAACGTGTTCCGTGTTTTTGTTGGCGATTGTATGCAAAAAAAAAAAAAAAAAAAATGAATAACGAACTAATCTTTAAATAGAGATGTCGCCAAGATCAAGTCCAAATGACAGGAGAAAAAAAAAACCGTCTCTCTCAACTGTATATACAGGGTGGGCCAAAATAAGGGTCCTATCTTTAAATTTGAATAACTTGAATTTGAATAACTTCCACAAAATAAAAGTTAAACTCACCAAACTTTATGTGTGTGTAGACTGACCCTTCCGAGATTTTTTGAAATAAACAAAACAAATTTTAGCCGAAAAACACTTCTTAAAACTTACAAAAACTAAAGTATTGTTTTTTACACTGTTTTGAGTTTTTTAAGCAAAAATAATGTTTTCTAAATGAGGGTACGTTCCTTAGGGCTAATACGGCTCATGCTTGCTTCGGAAGGGGTCCTTTACTTATTCTAAAAAAAAATTTTTTTTTAAATCAATAAATAAAAAAGTTATGAATTTTTAAAAATAGGACCCTTATTTTTGCCCACCCTGTATAATAAAAAAAATAAAAGAAAAAAAACGTCCTTCAAATCAAGATTAAAGAAAATCCAGCACTCTTTTCTTTTGCTCACTTTCCAATACGCGTTCAGAACGATATCCACGAAAAAAAAACTGCCTGACTTTTAACTTTTCGCTCTCTTATTAAAACGAAAATCCCACGCATGCAAACAACCTAATTTCCATGAACAAATAAAATAATTAAAATCTTATTTCACTTTCTGACGCCTCTCTCCTCCCACTCCTCTTTCTTTTTATGTCGGCAACGAGGGTGTTCGGGTTCGCCCCACACACACAGCATAGCAGACGCTGCCTCTTTGAACGGCGTCGACAAGTGTCTGCATCTACTTCAATCGGCCGCTCTCCGTTACAGCGAGATTGCTATAATTTGCATGAAACGTTCTAAAAACTTTGTAAAGTGACACTTGCTATTTTGCTGAGATGAAAGTGTAGTATCTGATCTAATACTGCACTTCATCTGCTCTTCGGTCAGTGAAGGAGAAATCCTTCTAAACTGAGGCAATTTAAATTTGTGACCCAATCCAGAGAGCCTCTTTTTTGGAAGCTGGATTTTTTCCTACATTAAAAACCGACCTTGAATCTAACTCTCCCCTCGTGGGGAGGCAAGTAAATAGGGACAATTGCTATTTATTAGCTTTCTGGCTAGGATAAAATTGTAGTATCTGTTCTGTCCTCGGAGGAAAGATCCTTCTTGACTGAGGCAATTTTAATTTTTGTCCCATCCAGAGTGCCCCCTTTTTGTTGAGCTTCATATCCTCGACATTAAAAAAAACGACCTTGTATCTAACTTTGCCCTCATGGGGAGGCCAGTAAACAGGGACACTGGCTATAAGATGTAACATGAGTCAAAATGTCGAAGTGACACTCAATTTGTGGTCACGATGTCAACAACAAAAATCTCACTTTTACATTCAAACCCAAGACTAAAGCGAACACACCCGGCCTTTTGTTCACTGATACAAATCCATATATGTTCAAGCGAAACCCTCAGAGTTAGCAATTCTAAATAAATTCGTTATAACCCGTTTTTCACAGAAAATTGATTTCGTCAACAAGACCAACTTATAATTAGCTTTTTCAGTTTGTTTTTAATTTTCTTTTATTTGTTGGAAGCGGGTCGTGTTCCCGACTATAAGCGAGTTCATAAAATCAAGCAATTGTTGCATGCAAAAACAGAGTAATAATTAACAAACAAAAGGAGGTAGTTTAAATAAGGTTTATTGAACGTGTGTGTATGTGGGATGATGACGTGTGTGGTGTATGTATGTGTGTCGATAGAAAACAGTTCTTTAAAAGAGTATGTGAAGAAATGAGTCCGGCGTGGGAAAGTTCTTGAAAACCGTATACAAAGAAAATGAGTTGAGAACTCTTACCGTTGTTGAACACGTGTTGACGGAACGCTGGTGTCTTAGCGTCGTTCAGCAAGGCCAATTGAATAGAGAAGAGGCCTTTTTCCGGTGTCCCTTGGTTATATATCCCCTAAGGGCAGATAACTCCTGGTCGCTTTCAGCGCCACCTAACGGTGAACAGTGACACCTACCGGCCGGTTAGTGCAGTTATGTTTTGAAAGGAGGGGATAACTGCTACATATTAACGTTAATATTATTGACGAATTCTTTCATCAATTCGTATAGTTTAATTTTGTTTGTGTTTTTATACATACAGGCCAGTTTAAATGTTTATATAATCCATCATTCATGCAATGGATTGTTAATCTATTCATTTAGTCCAACTCACAATTGTGTTTGCTTCTGGTGGAGTTGTTTTTGCAGAGTGGATATATGTGTATATGTATGTACATGCGTATGTATGCATGTCTGTTTGGCATGTATTTCTGTATTTAGTAAGGAGTGCACAATTTCCGCATGTTGTAGCATATTGATTACTAATTTGCTGTTATGTTACTGTTGTCTTTTGTATTTAAAAAAAAAAATTTTTCATTAAATTGTGGAGTTAGGCTTAAGGTTAGAATAAATCAAGGGAGGCGCGAGAGCGCTCTATCCTTTAATAGACTTCACAAATGGCCTATGCTAGAAATCTCATTTCTTTGATCAATCATAACTCAAAAACCAATAAACCAAATTAGTTAAAACTTTGCACAAAATTTTTATTTGATAGGTTCTATAAGTGTGTAGAATTTCAGCATCATTAGTCAAGGCAACCCAGAGATCCAGAAAGTTCAATCATGAAATCATGTTATCTGTGTGTACGTACGTATGTATGTGCCACCCTGTATCTCATCAACTATTTGATGGATTCAGCTGATTTTTGGCAGAGATAGAGGTTCTAGGGTCTAGTTGATGGCATTTTAATTTCAGTTTACCATATACCTTAGTTTTCCAGAAAATTTCAAAAAAAACTTAAAAATGACCATTGTATTGAGGCATAGCCTTTACAAAAGTAGTGACATTCCATGAAAAATGCCAGTATACTGAAATCATATGCCCTTAATAGGGTTAAGATGAAAATTCATATACACTAAATGTACAAAAGCAAGGAAATTCCCAAATTTTCACACTTTTATTGTCATTAAGGGTATGCGAGCACAACAGGGCTATGTATTTTACTGGTAGGAATTTTTCTTCAGCGCACCTCACACACTTAATCCACTCATGCATAGAGATTTATACTGTAGTGATGTGATAATGAAATGGTTTGGTTGATAGCTAGTCATACCCTTAATGACAATAAAAGTGTAAAAATTTTGGAATTTCCTTGCTTTTGTACATTTAGTGTATATGAATTTTCATCTTAACCCTATTAAGGGCATACCATTTCAGAATACTGGCATTTTTTATGGAATTGTTAGGTAGAAGTACAGAATAGTTAACAGAGCCCTCCCCCCCCCCCATGTTAAGAACAGGTTTCTAAATAATATCCTTATTTCAACATGGTCCGCAAACTGCAAAAGTACCGAAAAAAAAAATATATATATATATTTTTATAGTAATTATAAAAGGTTTACAAAATACTAGACGTATTCGTGACCCGTTGGGTCACAACCACTATTTATTCTACTTTTGATTCCATTCGAAAATTCATAAACTTCTATATTATCCTTATTATTATTATTATTATCATCATCATTATGATGATGATTATTATATAGAAGTAGTATTATTATTATTTATTATTCTTATGTAAAAGGAAGCATTCTAATTCACATATGTGTTTGTGGTGTGTACAGACATGTAAATTAGATGGCCACACCGAAAAAAAAAAAGAGTCACTCTTTCTCTAAATGCTCACAAAGACATGTAGAAATATTAGAGAGTGGTTGAATCAACATAGAGTGTGAGGTGTAAGAGAAATACATAGCTAAGAGGGGGATAGGTGACTTGTTCTGTTAATTATAAATTAAGGCTAATTAAACGAATTAAAAGAGAATTTTTATTTAAACATAACTCAATCCCAGAACTAGAGTATATTTCAGCATGTATTTTGGGTGATTAAAGTACATAGAAAAAAAGCCTTTAAGATAATAAGTGTCGATTAAATCACATTTAGTATAATGATAAATTTTTACGGCTATATCATGTTTAAACAGCAACGTTAAGCAACGGTGATCCCGGTCAGCACTTCAATGGGTGAACGTTTGGGAATACCAAGTGTCGTAAATTTGGAAACGGCTGTAGATTAGACTCTCAAACCTTGGTAGAGCAACTAACCTCGGAGAAAGAAAACTAAAAAATAACACCAGTCCTTCTCCACTTATCCCAGCATTGTGTCCAGTTGTCTTCAATTCCTTATTGTCACTGGACTCAAGGACCGGTTCGAGAGAAGGATTATAAAACGGTTGCTTCGCTCCTCATAGCACAGATATCTTTTCAACGCAAACATCGTCTCATGAGATAGAATGAGGTAGTCCTACAATATTCATGGTAAACTTGAAATAATCATCCTGTGATATTCGTTTTGTATCTAATGATATTCATATTATAATGGTGAGTAAGTGTCAATCCGTAACGAAAACTTGTTACCTTACAACCCTTCTAAAAGAAAGATGGACGAATTCGTCGACTCACTATCTGTTAGGGATAACTAACGAAACAATTATCTCCCTTGGACCATTTCAGAGTTATCGCCCTTGTCGAGAGTCTTGCCTGCAGAAAAGATAAACAGACCGACGTCTTGAAACTGTGTATATTTCATCTCGCGTTACAGCGGCAATTAACTCATTATTTTATATTGTGTTCAGTTGTAATAAATTTGTTAAAAGTGTCTGCTGATATTTCATCCATTTTTCTTTACAAATATTATTGATTAAACCTAAATTACGAGGTTTTACAGCGGCAATTAACTCATTATTTTATATTGTGTTTAGTTGTAATAAATTTGTTAAAAGTGTCTGCTGATATTTCATCCATTTTTCTTTACAAATATTATTGATTAAACCTAAATTACGAGGTTTTACAGCGGCAATTAACTCATTATTTTATATTGTGTTTAGTTGTAATAAATTTGTTAAAAGTGTCTGCTGATATTTCATCCATTTTTCTTTACAAATATTATTGATTAAACCTAAATTACAAGGTTTACAAAACTATCATAAATAAATAGGATAGGATCTTTTCATGGTCCAACTCGAAGTTAACAGTCCTAGTGGTGTACGACCATATGCTGCCTTCTCACCGACCCCAATGTTGTATGTGCCGTGGTTTTCTTCTCCTTCTCTTCTTCTCATTCTGACCGTGTATTCGTCATCTCTCATTTTGGTGATCGCCGAGGATGCGAGCACTGGTTTACAAGTTGAGAAAAACAAAACAACGCAAATTCACAAGAAAAACACAATGTCGCAAACTGTCGAGGCCCCCATTGTCGTTACTCAGAGTCGTCAGCTCATCTGCTAAGGCTTTGGCCGATCTGCTCGTCTTCTCTCCTAGTCGCTAACTGCCAGAAAACTCGTCAACTCCCGTAAACTGTCAACTGCCGTAAACTAAACCATTGTGAAACTCAACTGTAGCAAAAAAACAGTCGCAAACAACTTGCACTCCTAACTCAATCCCATGCCTGGTCTTTTGTCTTAGTCACCAACAAGCGAAAATGACTTGCCCACTCCTAAAAGTTCTTGGCCTTTGTTCCAGAGTGACTGATAAGCTAAAATTGACCACCAACTGTGAGGCGTCCTACTGTTTCCGATTGCCGTTGTGTGCGTAGGTGAATCATTTCTTATCATTGTCTTTTTACCCATTCTACTTCCGACAGCTCTTCCCTTTTTTTGTGAATCATTTCCTCGGCTCTGGAGGGGAGGTGACGTCCATAGTATCACAGTGGCTGTGAAGGTCCAACTCGTCCCGACTTCTCTTGAACCTTGACTTGTGCAATGCTTTTAATAGTGCTCGAAGCAAGGTTGCAGAGTCAGAGATTTCGGAAGTAGTTGGAGTAGGATTTTTTAATCTCCGAAAAATCAACAGACAGTCTGAATATTAAAAGACTTTAAAATAAGGAGTCGGAGTCAGATAATTTTGAAATTGTCAGAATCGGACCTTATACTTTCAGACTCCGCAACCCTGATTCGAAGGGGTCATATTCTGGAGGTGTGCCAAACACAACATCCAACCATATTCCATTTCGTACACACCTCACCTATCATCATTATTAAACGTTTTCTCTGCTAACTGCAGAATAGGCACTAACATGGCTGAGTATCCTCCAAGCCCTACGATCTTGGGCCAAGGTGTTTGCTTGGTTTATGTTCATGTTTGTCAATTCACAAACGTCTATCCATTTTTTTTTTTTGTCTACCTTTCGACTGGCTTCCTTGTATTATGCTCTCTGGCTTAATTTTACAGTCCAGTTAACACATTCAAGTCCGTATAAGACTACAGGAAGGACATATGCGTTATAGATGTTCACTTTGATTTTGTATGGTATGCGTCTAGAAGTTAGGGCGGTTCAGCCTAAGCCGATTCTGTGATTTACAGCCGTTAGCCCATCGTTAGATGAAGACAGCTTGTCCCCAAGGTAAACAGACTCTGTAACTTGTTCGATTTGTTGGTCGAATTCATTTTAATATTTGATGAAAGTTTAATCTCATCCTCCACAGAAGACGAGGAGCGAAGCAACTATTTCACAATCCTTCTCTTGAACCGGTCCTCGAGTTCAGTGACAATAAGAAATTTAAGACAAGGTGATCTTCTTGATCCCCTCTTTTTCACCCTAATTATCAAAATCCATATCTCCTGCTGATAATCATGCCTAGATTAAACTGTTTTAAAACCTCATCGCAGCCAACGATTTATGGGCAACCGCTGTAGTCGTCACATGCAATTAAATTCTCCTTCTCAAATGACACCAAACGAAACAACATTGTGAAGTAACAACATAAAAGTATCAACAGTAGTTTTCCATGATTTCTTAAACTTATGACGTCAGCAACTTTTCAGCGAATCAAAACTGTAAGTAGGCAAATCTTAACAAAGTCAAATTTGTTCGACCGTAACGCAGTCAGTCAGACCAAAACAAAATTCAGTTGACGACGCCCATCAAGCTTTGTACACATTATCAAATTCCACTACACCTGAACCAGAATGCTACGGAATAAATGTCTTCTTCATTCATGGTGTCTGCAATTTCTCACTTGCTTCTTTCACACCATGTATCGAGTGAGTACGATTGGCGCTACCAAAATGTGCCGGTTCTGCTCATCTAAAGCTATGCATCATCATCATCGTCATATTCAGTTTAACGTCTGTTTTACCTGCTGATACATATTCAACTCAGTCAATGAACTTTCTTGTAAGCAAAAATCAAAAACGGGACACTCTCATTCCAATTTTATTGATGATAAAATGACAGGTGCTCATCATGGTCTTGAGTGAAACCCTGGGATTGAGGATGATATGTACTGGATTGCCTTATCCACCCAGTGTTTCACAGCCTGCTGAAATATCTTCAGCATGAATTGTGACCCCTGGTCAGACAGTATCACTTTAGGTAATCCTATCATGCTCTTCGTCGTTCTTTTGGCAGAAATGTTCCTGAAAGGAATCGATTCGGAAAATCAGATTGAGGTGCAGATGTTTTGTTTTTATTTTACTTTGGTTCCCCCCAATCAAGGCACATCCTAAGTGGGGAGTTGTGCAGCAAGATATTTGTTCACATTACATTTAAATTTCTACATGTTGGTAGTCAGGGGAAGAATTCCAAAAGCAAGCGGTTTGAGGAAAGAAGCTATTAAAGCAAAAAGGTTTTCCGGCATCTGGGGATCTCTACAGTGAAGGGGTGGGATTTTGATGCTTGTTGGGTTTGTCAGGGGTATTTACATTGGTGAGGGTACAAGTTAAGTAAGTTTGTTGGAGCATATTCCATGGCAGTACTTGTAAAACAAGCACAGGGATGCAACATTGCTGCGATGGGACAGGGGCTAGAGCTTTAGTTAGGTTAGAGATTCTTTTTTGCACCTGTCCAATAAGGAGAGACTAGTGGATAGTGTACCAATCCAGATGAGATAACAATACCCCATGCATAGGCGAATGGTGGCTTTGTAGAGATATAGGATAATATCAGGTGTTAGAAGTTTTCTAGCACGGTAGAGGGAGCCCACTTTCTTTGCAGCAGACTTGGCAGTGTCTTCTATGTATTTATTCCAATCAATGTTACCTGTGAATGTTAGGCTGAGGAGTTTCAATGTTGAACTCTCGGGCAGAGTACTACCATCCATGGCAATCGGTAATTGGAAAGGTTTCTCATACTTGTTAAAGGAAAGAAGCTTTGTCTTAATGTAACCATCCATTTTTTACCCTATTTTACTACAGACTGGAGGTAATTTTCTAAGAATTCAGACATTGCTTTGGATATGCGTGTGGTCGATTTGCCCGCATGTTGAGAATCGAGCATGGTGTTATAAGCAAATATACTCATCTCGGACGCGATTGCATCAGGGAGGTCGTTTATGAAAATCGGAATAATAAAGGTCCAAGTATCGACCTCTCTGGCACACTCGCATTAATGTGACGTTGTTTGGATGTAAAGCTATCGAGGACGACCTGGATATTTCTTTTAGCTAAGAACGATCTGATTATATTAAATATTCGTCCAGTAGAACCGTATGAATTAATTTTTCTGAGAAGACCTTCGTGCTAGACCTTGTCAAAGGCTTTGGAGATATCAAGCGCTACCGCCCAAAAAGGGGCACTCTGGATTGGGACAAAAATTAAAATTGCCTCAGTCTAAAAGGATTTCCCCCTCAACTGACCGAGGACAGAAAAGATGAAAAGTGTTGTATCAGAAAAGATACTACACTTTGCTCCGAGCCAAAAGGTCAAGTTATTTACCTTTTCAGCATAAGGTTAGACACAAAGTCAAAGTATTTTTTTATTTACCTCTTCTTCTGGAGGCTAGACACAAGGTCAGGTGTGGTTAGCCAGCACACTAGAATTAGCGCACTCTGACCTACAAAAAAAATGCCTGAGCAGCCCTGTCGGCATTCTCCAGTAGGGGGGCATCAGGCAATTAGCAATAAACTAATACCTTCTCAAAGGGTGAGAAGGTAAAGCCTGGGAGGGTGGACCTCCTCGAACTGCACACGACAATACCTAAGACCGGTGGCATCAAGGCCCGATTGATTGTTTCTGTCTAATATGATCTTTGTGTATTTCCTAATTTCTAATCTGTCCTATTTCGAGGATATCACAATTTTTAAAGTGAACCATACCTTAAAAGGTGTGTGTGTGGGGGGGGGGGGGCTGAGAAAAGCGTTTACTAGAAACATCTTGGGGGTTTGCAGCTATTGCAACTCTAATGCTGTGCTATCCTCTTGAAAAAATATTACAGAAAAATAAAAGTTCCTGGACAAGTCCCCAATTTTTATATATTACGTATGTGTATCATGTGAGATGGCATGTTTCAACAAAATATTTAAAAAAATCAACAAAAAAAATAAAAATCACTAGATTCAGAAAAATAAACTGAAAATAAGAAAAAGGTAGAATTCTTATGCACAAACATACACATACATATACATATACATACATCAATATTATTTGCAACTATATACACAAACTGATCTGGGCATATCAATACACATACAACTATGGGTTATTCTCCAGATTAGGACTCGATCTAACTTTGACCCCATCATTAGGGTCAAGGTAAGGGTTAGGGTCAAAGTTAGCTCAAGTCCTAATCTGCAGAAGTACCCAACTATGATATGCCCCCCCACACACACACACACACACACAGGAGACTACTTTGTAAACAAACGAATGTGCTTTGGGGGGGGGGGGGGTAGCATCAAAAAGAAAATTATGCGACTGATTGTGAATGTGTGTCCATTCATTGCACAGGCCGTGATCATCCGCTCATTGTGCTGGTCTGAGGTCGGGGTTCGATTCCGACACCGTTCACAATCTCAATTGTGTCGTCTCGGTCAGTGCTGCAACCGAAGCATTCTCCCTCCAAATAAAACCACAACTCCAGTTTAAAACAAGTGACGATGTTTTATTTTGAGAGACGTTACAATGATACTTGTTTACTTCTACTGAACAATAGGCCCGCAACCCAAAACTCTTAGCCCAGCCGAATCAAAAGACAAGTCCATCAGCTATGGGCTCAAAGACTTGTCTATCCTGGAGACTTACAGAAAACTAACTAACCTCCCCTGCTTCTCCGCTGGAATATATATATATATATGTATAGATATCTATTTCCTTTTTTTTTTTGTAGACCACCCAACCATCCACTTGAAAATCATGCGCCTGTTTTATCTATGGACATAAAAAAGAACTACTTCCTAAGGGGTCCTGTAACAGGATGTACAATTGTTTGAGTATTTAAGTGGTTTATCTCTTAGCATGAACCCCTGTTTAAGTGGAAAAATCAAATTCTGAGTAGTTAAACTCCAAACCAGACATATTTCCTATTTCTTGGGTGGTTTCTTTTCTCTTAGTTAAAGACCTCTCCCAAAGCAAGCCTGTTGTCTACATGCATTACAACTGTACAACCCACTAAACATGCGGCATTGCACATTTTTACATAATGAAAATTTTGGTATTCACTCAATAAATTTTATAAGGAATGCAAGTTTTAAAATTTAACAACGATTTTTAAAGGAGTGGAAGTTTGACCGAATTGAAATTTGTGATAGATTAACGCACATGTACAGTAACTTATTTTTTAATGTTGTTACTGTTAAAAGCGATAATATATATTGGAAGTAACATTTTAAAGCAAATAGGGTCGACTTTATGTACACTTAAGGCCAATATACATGCATTTATGTATGTGTGTATGTATATACATATATAATTCCATATATATATATATGATAAGCATGTGTAGAATTTTAAAAAACAACAAAAAAACACATGGTAATTTGGGGAGGTAATAATTTATTTCAACAGCTTCTTTAAAGCAAAACTACAATTTCAAATTCCTGAAAAAGTATGAAAATTTTGAAGATGTCATTACCAATTCATGAGGAGGAGTTATATATATATATATATATATATATATATATATAGATGAAAGGATAAAATAATCCGACGGTATGAAATTAAAATGGAATAAGTGGAAGACCTAAAAAGCTCAACGTTTCGCCCAAATAGGCTTTGTCAAGAGCGAACGAAAAAATGCAAAAACTGACAAAATGAAAAAAGGTCTGTCATTTTTTCGTTCGCTCTTGACAAAGCCTATTTGGGCGAAACGTTGAGCTTTTTAGGTTTTCCGCTCATTCATATATATATATATGGTTATTTTCAGGACAGAATTCTATTCCTTATAGGTTTCTATTTTTTCTTTCATTTTTACCATCCTTTCTTCTATTGTCAGAATTTCTGTATGAATTTGAAGTGGTCAGTATTTCACAGGTATGTGCAAATAATTGCACATTGCTACTAAGTAGTATTGACTGGCAAAATATGGGTAACGCATAAAATGAAGAAATGACACATAAAAAAAAGGAAAGTATAAAAAGCGTAGACCTATTTCTGGTGTGTAAATTTAATCTCTTTAAAAAAAAAAATTTTTTTAAATAACATTTTTAAAAAATTTATTTTTACATGTGGAAATAGATTTTAAAATGAAAACTCACGGCAGCTAAAAAATAAATTCAGTGGAATTTTTTTTTAAATCTCTTGAAAGATAAATATCAATTTTCTGGAATTATTTTCAAGATAATCAGCTAAGGATACTAAATTTACAAAAAAAAAAAAAAAAAAAAAAAAAAAATGTACATTTTACTAAAAATTGCATAATTATCCCAAAAGTCAAAGTTAAATCATAATTCCCGCTCAAGTCAAACATAATGGTTACAGAAATTCGTACAAATATGGAAAACAATAACCACAATAACATAATTTTATTATTTTAATTTTATATAGAAGATATCGTTTATAGAAATTGAAAAATTATCATCCTTTAATTACATTTTTGAAGATTATAAAAAATGCTTAAATTAAATTGACAAGTATGGAAGACCCAAACCACAATTTCCTTTTTTTATTTTTAGTCTTATAGAACAGATGGTTTTTCAATAATTTTCACTTAATTTAATTTTATTAAATTTTTTTTTTTTTTTTTTTTTTTTTTTAAGTACTTTTACAGTTTTAATTGTGCTTCCATTTAATTTTCATTGAGATCAATGGTATTTTATTTCCCCTATCTGATTATAATAAAGATTTAAATAAAAATGCTATTTCATCATTTTGTTTTGATGAGGAGTAAAGACTTTAGCAATTACATTACTGGAATTATTTTCAAAGGTGTTGTAATGGTAATTTAAATTCTTTTTGATTAAAACTAAAAGCGCCTCTAAGTAAATAATAATTTATGTTGTTATTCATCGTAAACAGAGGGTAAAAGCAATTAGTTATTAAATAGAATGTAAATTAAAAATAAAAAAAATGACGTAAATAAAAGATGACAAAAATATATAAACTTAGATTTACATCATTTCGAAGAATAAAATCTATCGACAGTGAAACAATTGTTGAGTCTCTGGAAATAGTGATGACGTCGGGTGGCAGTGCAAATCCTGTGTTTATTATAACTATGTCCTTCCATAGAATTTGAAATAAAACGTTTGTAAAAATTCAGTCCAATTTTTCAAAAATAAAAAGTTTCGGAACTGTCCACTGTCAGATTTGTAGGAGCGCGGACCTTAGTTTAGTAAGATATTGTGTCTTAGAGAAAATGCTAAGATCCATGCTTACATTTAGATTGTTGAAGAAATATTTAAAAGAGGAAAAACAGATAAAACATGGAAAAACATGTATGACAGTTGAATGAAGGATAAAGCATGTACAAGTTGAAGGAAGAATAAAACGTAGTTCAAAAGTAACACAAAATATTTATATATTTACAAATTACAGAGCATTAAGTGTTCATTTCAAGTATTCAGTTAGAGAAACGATAAATGTTCATGTCTGTGATTTATGCAAAACATAAAATATTTATATATGTACCGATCTTACATGGTAAAATGTTAGTTTGAAATGTTCGTTGAAAGTCAGTTTCAAGAATAGTAGAAAACCGTGTATGCGACCATATTTGTATGTGTGTGTGTAGCCATGTGTGAGGCTTGGCGTTAGTACGTCAAAGTGTGTGAATGTGCGTGTAAGCGTAGAGTTCATACGTCGTTTAAGCATTTGTATGCGAGTGTGTCGTGATAGGAGTGTAAGCCTGTGTGTGTTTGTGTTTAGTAGTCAGCCGACGTGCTGGCACCCCTCGTCCGAACTTGTATTCTCTGTTAAGTGTACAAAAGACGGAGAGGGAAAGAGAAAAGGGAGAAGAGACAGATTTTGTAGCAAAGTCTGCTTTTATATTGTTTGACCAGTGGTTTGGTCAACGTAGTTGGCAGCATCCCACGTGATCAATATTTTTAGCTTTTTTGCGCCTTTTTGTTAGACTGTCTCTGGGAGCTGGTTTTTATGGCCCCAGTTTGAGCTTTTATTGTTGAAGAGAATTCGGGTTGGTTTCTGTTTTTCTATTTACATCGATATGATAAAATATAGGATGTCAATCCGATAGATTTTTCAATTTTTTTTTCTTACGCTGATGATACTTTCATACGCAAAAGGAAACTTATAAAATTGCGGCGTAAAATTACACAAAATTTTATAAAAATATATTTATGGAGATCATTTTTTTTTTATTGTGAAAATATTAAATAAATACTTTATCCCATGATAATATTGTTAATTCGATAAATGATTTTTTTTCTTAGAGTTATATTGATTTTATTAACATAGAATTGAAGGGCTTTTTTCATAATATATATTTCCAAAGATTTACGCTGCTTTATTTTCATAAAGATGAAAAAAGAATTCATTTGTTATTTTTTAGTACCCCGAGATTTCAGTAAGATTCCTAATAAAATAATGGATCCATTATATTCCGTGATCAGTGCTTCTCTATTACAGGGCCGAAAAACAAAATTGTATCTTTAATTTTGAAGAGTCAAATGACAGGGGGAGATAATTTAAAGAGTTCCCCCGGATATATCTTCAAAGGGATTTTACTGTTAAGCATTTTAATGAACTTAAAGAAAATATATATATATAAGTAAAAAGATTATTTAGGAATCAAACAATTAACGCTTTAATGGTATTCGGCACCAATAAAAATTTATTGAAATAAATTAAGTATCACAGAAAGTAAAAAATTAAAAAAGATGTAAATGAAAGGAAAAATACATGAAATATAGGAAATAAAGTTTTTGAAATAAATGAAATCTCTGCACCTGAAATTAATCTGTGCGCTTGCAAGAAGTCTATTATTTTGGCATTATCTCTGATTAAATATAAAATATCTTGCAAGTTCAGAGCGTTAAAATACATTTTTAGATAAATCCTGAATTGGTGGGGCTTGGGGGTAGGGTAAGTCATTTGTTTTAATTATCTCCCCCTGTCATTTGACTTCAAAGTTAAAGTTTAAAAAAAAAAAAAAAAAAAAAAAAAAAAATTTTCGGCCCTGTAGTACAGAAGCACTCCGTGATAAATACTGAAAATTTCATTAAAATTGGTTAATTTCCTGAATTTTCAAATAAGTTTTTGTTTATTTTGGGGAGGGATCAGTCATTCATTTTGCCCATACGTAGCGTTTTGTAGAATTATGGGTTTTGGAAGCATATGTATTTTGTAAACAAAGTTTATTTAACCGATAGATGGTGCACGTACAGGTACTACCACTCCGGATCAGAGTGGACCTGGGAGTACTGGTCGCAAGATACACTTTAACGTAATACCCAGGACTTCTTTAGAATGTATAAAATCTAGTTGTAAAAAAAAAAAAAAAAAAAAAAAAAAAAAAAAATGTTGCTTTTGTCCTATTTCAGTGTTGCTTAACTTTTGTATCATTCAAAACGTAAAATAATGCTGTGTTTATTGCAGCATTTGGTTTACAAACATTCGGCCCAAAACAGACGAAGGAGAAAGCGAAGACAACGTAAGTATAAATCTTGGATTAAACGTTTTCATATTGAGAATCGTTTGGCATTAGACAAGAGGACATCAAAAATCCATTTCAGTCAATATAGTGTGTCACCTTCAGTACCGGCGACACAGTTATAAAAGTGGGGGGCCCCGGTTAAACACATGCATATATAACTTCATTATTGATGACCGTAAAGTGTGTGTGTGGGGGGCTTGCGCCCCCCCACCCCCGGTGCCACCGTCCATGACCTTAGTTATGTTAATAATGAGGTGACGAATCCAGCCAATACCATTTTGTTTTTTGCCATTCAAATAATCATATTCGGTTTAACGTTTGTTTTACATGCTGGCATATGTTGGACGGCTTTTAGAAATTGATTTCCAAACTAACATACCTCTGTCCAGATCTTTATCCCTCTTTCTCTCAAATCGATCCTTTTCATGTTTCCCTTGATCTTCCCATGCCAACTGACCATGCTAGCTCAACTGTTCTACATCTACTAACCCAAATACTCTCATACATTCTGTCAATGTGACCAAACCAACAAAGTCTCCCGCTCTGCACACATATTCTTATACTGTCCAGATTTAACCGTCCTCTGAGGTCATCAGAACTAAGACTGTCTTTAAGACTCACATTACAGATCCATTGCATCATTCTCATCATTTCTCTGCATGCAACACATCCTAAACCCTCATTTACTTCCATACATCACATTGCCTGATAGACGCTCTCAACTCCTTTTCCAAACTAAACAGGGGAACTTTCCAACACTTCAGTCTTGCTAACATTCACTCTCAGACCTTTATTTTCCATAGCTTTACTTCAAGTAGACTGTGACAATAAAGAGGAACACTCACCGTCAGGAAAAAGACTGAGGTGCTTCGCATGTCGTGTCTGCAGATTAAAAAAGGATCAGCTGATATAAATGAGGAGGACAGCTGGGAAGGAAGGGGAAGCGATTTGGATTGGAGAGAGAAAGGCAGAGAGAAAGTGGGTTACACGAAATTTGGTTGGAAATTGAATTACAGTCAAAACTATTTTTTTTATTCTTTGATTTTTCTGGCACAGTTAGTTAACATAGCCCTACCATTGTTTCACAGGCAAGCATTAAATCAGCATGTAGCATTTCTCTTGGACAACCCATACAAAACTCCCTAGACCAGGGGCGGGCAACCTCCGGCCCACGAAGGCTTAGCGTCCGGCCCGCCACCCTGCTATGCTTTATTATTGCAATCCGGCCCGCAGACCTCCCAGTAAAACTCATATCATTTTGTGACATAGACGTAAAAGTAGGTTTTGATTAAGATTTACAGTGGAATAAAAATGTATAAATATCAGCGAGCAATGATGCACTATATTTCATTTTTCTTTAACTATTAATTTCAAATCCTTGGCCGGAGATAATAGAAAAAGAGAAAGAGAGAGGCAAAGAGGTAACGAGAAGCGAGGAGAGGGCATGAAACAGAACTTATGTGAGGTGTGTCAAAACGAATGCTACTTCTCCAGTCATTATTTTTTATGATTCCAAAATGGCCCTTCGTCGGCGCCTTTTATAACATCACATACAGAAGTCTCTTGAGAAAAAATATCAGATTTGTAGAGTGTTCAATGCAATTTTTGTACAATTTATTCATCTAAACAAAATACGTATAGTAATTCTGAGATTTCGTTTTTCACTCCGGCCCGCGATCTCCTTCCAAAAGTCTCATCTGGCCCTCACTCTGAAAAGGTTGCCTGCCCCTGCCCTAGACAATGCTTCTAAGACGCAGATGAAAAGCAACAGACTCAGTACAGAGCCCTGCTGTACTCCTATTTTAACATTAAAGCTGTAACTAAATGTGCTGTTACTTCAAACACGACTTTGAACATTTTTGTACATTGCCTGAACAACCTTCACCAACCACTTGCTTGCCTCAAAATTAAACAAATCTCAGACAACATCTCTTGGCACAGTCGAGTCTTTTCACAAACAAGGTGCAAGTTATTACCAAGGTACTTCTCTTGCATTTGTCTTTAGTATGAGAGGTTAGGGTTAAGGTTAGGGTTAGTACTAGTGGTTAAGGTTAGTACTAATGGTACTTTGCTTGGCATAAAAACAAACCCCATTTCATCTGACTTCTTTGCAGCTATCATTCTCTCCTACTTTCAGGACTTGATCCGTCAATTTTAAGCCTCTGCAATTACCTCTTTTTCAGAGCGCCTCCTTTACCCTTGTAACAATTCACGATTGTACTAAAATCCCAGTCTTTCACTACTCCTTTCATGATCGGATTTGTCAAGTCTGATCACCTCAACACCCGCTTCATCCGCAGTCAATTCAACCTTTCAATAACACCCGAAGGTCAGACATCTTTACTCTTCATCTTCCTGTACAATTTATTTCCTAAATTCTTATGGCTGGTGGTCCAGATAACCTTGATTAACTCTGATCCATGAAAACTCAGTATTCAACAATCTCTCATAATGGCATTTTCAAGCATCCTTCTTGTCCGGTTCATCTGTTGCTAACACCATTATCATTTCGAATGGACTTATCTCTAACAATATCGATATTTGTCATCTGTTTAGCTATCTTGAATACTTTGTTCTTATGATCAAATCGAGATTGTTTAGATGTGTTTTCATTTATAATAAGACGTCTTTAATAGTTTTCAAAATATACAAATGTTAACGAGAGCAGGAATTTACCTATAAGATACTCTTCCATGCAGGGTTTTACTGTTTATGCACGACGGTCTGCTTGTTTATTTTTAAGGAAGAGAGGGGGGGGGGGTGAATATTTGCACAAAACAATCTTTGCATTTTTATGTACAACTAGGCCAGTCCTTTGGAAACTTTCAATTTTTACATACATTTACATTTCACTAGCAATAATTAAATATTTTAAACTTTCTTTCAGACTTTCACATTTAAGAGTAAAAGAGAACTTAACATTAAAAAAAAAAAAAAAAAAACTTTCAAATTAATGCTTTGGAAAATATTCTGTAAAAAAACATGTAATATTTTCTTAAGACATTATTGAATGAAAGTATGAATTTTTTTTTTTATTGGAAGTGAAAGGGAAATATGAAATTTTAACCAAGGGAGGTAACCCAACCCCAGATCCTTTATTTAAGGATAAAGGAAAGGGTTATATTAAAAAAATAAAATAAAAATAGAGTGGCTTTGTGCCAATATTTGAAAGAAAAAAAAAAAATAAATAAAATAAATAAAAAAAAATAAAAAAAAAAAAAAAAATGGCGGTTTCAAATATTCGGGTATCTTTCAGAATGATCAGTACGCTGAAAACGCTCAAAAAAACAAATATACAACAAATAAAAGTAACTCGTCGATAAAAGTTAATTTAAAACTGACCTGTGATATTTGTTTGTATTTTTAAACCGTTCCAACTGCTATTTAGTAGAAATCAAGTTTTATCACGCGAACTTGCAAAAAAAAAAAAAAAAAAAAAAAAATGGCGCTTGCTCGTAAGACGCCATATTGTCTAAAGAAAACGAGTAAAAAATGAACAAGAAATTTTTTACATCTAATAAAACCCCATTTATAGTACGTAAAAATACAAACAAATATCATAGGTAAGTAGACAAATATCTCTTCTCGACGTAGGTTAAACTCACTTGTTGCATATTTATTTTTATAACCCCGTTCTCGTTAGTTTTTTAGACCCCGTCCGCGACTGTACTGATCATTCTGAAAGATACCCAAATATTCCGTTGCCAACATTAGATTGGGCAAACAAAAATAAACATTAAGTATTCACTGAACAGATTGACTTTATGTAGTACTTCGTTATCAACAATGTTAAGGAAAAATGTTCGCACAATTACATTTTATTGAGCACAAGACCAAAAGGCCAAGAAGTTATAAAAATGCTTTGCTTACAACCGAACAAAGACTCTGGAAACATGATTAAAATTTTTGAAACATGATTCAAAACCTAAACAAATGGGTTGAACACCTAGAGTTGACTTCACTCCAACAGAATGAAGAAACAATTGATGAATATTTGGTCAGACTGCAGAAAGAGCTAAATAAAATGGAAGACATGGATGTTATCGAAAAAGTGAACAAACCAACAGATTGGGTGAATGCAATCGCATGTAGCAGAAAGAAAAGTGGTGAGTTACAAATATGTTTGGATTCCAAACCAATAAACAAGTACATTAAAAGGACACCACAAAACCCCTACCCTGGAAGAAATTTCCCATAAACTAGCCGGTTTGGTTGTTTTGTTTTACGGAATATCAACTCTTTTAGAGTTATTTAATGCCGAATCTGATCATTTTGGTAAAAGTTAAACTTCAAGTTTTATGTATCTTCAAATATTTATTCATGGGGTTTGGTTTGGTTTGGTTGTTTTGTAGAAGAAAAAAATGTTTGTTTTTTAGCTTTGCAGAACATGATTTAGTTTTGCAACGGGTAAGGAAGAAAAGAAAACATCAATATTTGGTGCATTTTAAGTCAACAAGTCGGTATCTTCAGACAGCCTGATCTGGTAGCACCAGACATAAACTAGCCGGTGCTAAGCATTTTACAAAATTAGATTCAAAGCACGGATGTAGCAGTCAAAAATGCTGTTTACTTCTTAATACGTATCAGTGTTTCTGTGAGGTGTTTTGGCTAAATGTTAGCCAATCAGCTCGCAGGGTGCATTGATATCATTAGTTCCCTAAAGGACTACTTCAGCCCCTTTAGAAATTGCAGACGATCGGCAGACGGTTCCTGACACCAGCCAAGACAGATCACCTCATCCTCTCTGCCTTTGTCACTGACGATAAATTTGTCTACTAAGCGACGGACCTTTTTACTTCTCCCTATTTGAATAAACCTTTCATTGTTTGTTGTTATAAAGTTTTCCTCCATATTTCTTGTTTTTTGGGGGGGTTTTTTGTTAGGGTTTAGGGGAAGGAATTTTTTAAAGAAACAACAAAGAAAATTAAACATATTTACATGAATTTTTTTTTTAAAGAAACAGGAAAAAAAACATAGTGAGGTTACTGTTATAAAATGAATACTGTATTTTTATTTACAAGGAATTTTTTTGAAAAAAAAAAAAAAAAAAAAAAAAAAAAAAAAGGTGCCAAAATTACTTTTATCACAACATTTTTTAAATTTTATTATTTATTTTTACTTGCTCGTGATGATACTGCAGTGCAAAGCTGTTCGTAATTCATTTTGGGTTTATTTCCTTCAAAAAAACTTCCTGGCAAAAAATACGTCTTCGAAAGCACTTATTTTCACTTTGTAACAAAGTTATCGGCTGCTCGCTGCTTCGGCTCGTCAACACTCGGCCGTTTGCGTAGGACAGCCGAACGATTCCGAGTCGAACGTCACGAAAGCTGGTTCAGGATCGATATCAGTACCAATATAGAAATTGATATAAGCATTTCTATACGGGTACTGGGCAATACACCTTGAAGAATCGAGCCTGCTCACATTGTTTCAAAAGGTATGAACATTTAAGATGTCCGTTTGGTTTTAAAATATCACAGGTATATATCCCAGCAAAGACGGACCAAATACTGGAAGATTGCGAAAGAGCCATTGGAATATCTGATGGTCTCTGATTGTGGAAGATTTCACATACGGAAAAGAATTCCAAATCGAATCTGACCAGAAGCTGTTGGAAAGTATACAAATAAAAACATCGCGCAGGTACCTCAAAGGTTGCAAAGAATGTTAAGGCTTCAACCATACGATGCTCAGATCAGATACAAGACAGGTAAAGAGATGAGAATCCCAGATTACTTACCAAGGATACAGCCAACACAACGTGAAGAAATTGAATTTGACCTAACAATACATACTGTCGATATAACAGCGCAGAAACAAATAGGTGTAGAAGACCACAGAGAAGGGTCACTTTCCAACTATCAGCTCAAGGGATCAGACAAGATTATCCAACATCATCACAATCACAACAAAGCAGTGACTTCACAGAAAATGTCAACACCCTCATACAACTGCAGACACAGCCCGACCAAATACAAGAACGACCATCACCATCAGACCGGCCTAAGAGAACAATAAAGACTCCAACAAAATTTTAAAGCTTCATAATATATAAATGACAATAACTTTGTTGACAGGAGGGATTTGACAAGATTAAGAGTTACTTCCCTTGAACTATTAGCTAGTTAAAACCAATATGGCGAATAAAACAAACAGAATCATAACATGTATTCATATTACTTATCTGACCAAGTATAAACTATTACAGTAAGTTTACTTTTCCTAACCCCCACTAAAAATACCGAAAAGGAGTTCCAAAGTGAAAATATAAATAAAATTCCATGAAAAATGCCAGTATACTGAAATCATATGCCCTTAATAGGGTTAAGATGAAAATTCATATACACTAAATGTACAAAAAAAGCAAGGAAATTCCCAAATTTTTACACTTTTAATGTCATTAAGGGTATGCGAGCACAACAGGGTTATGTATTTTACTGGTAGGAATTTTTCTTCAGCGCACCTCACACACTTCATCCACTCATGCATAGAGATTTATACTGTAATGATGTGATAATGAAATGGTTTGGTTGATATGTAGTCATACCCTTAATGACAATAAAAGTGTAAAAATTTGGGAATTTCCTTGCTTTTGTACATTTAGTGTATATGAATTTTCATCTTAACCCTATTAAGGGCATATGATTTCAGTATACTGGCATTTTTCATGGAATGTCACTACTTTTGTAAAGGCTATGCCTCAATACAATGGTCATTTTTTTAAGGTTTTTTGAAATTTTCTGGAAAACTAAGGTATATGGTAAACTGAAATTAAAATACCATCAACTAGACCCTAGAACCTCTATCTCTGCTAAAAATCAGCTGAATCCATCAAATAGTTGATGAGATACAGAGTGGCACATGTGTACGTACGTACACACAGATAAAATGATTTCATGATTTAACTTTCTGGATCTCTGGGTTGCCTTGACTAATGATGCTGAAATTCTACACACTTATAGAACCTATCAAATAAAAATTTTGTGCAAAGTTTTAACTAATTTGGTTTATTGGTTTTTGAGTTATGATTGATCAAAGAAATGAGATTTCCAGCATAGGCCATTCGTGAAGTCTATTAAGGGATAGAGCGCTCTTGCGCCTCCCTTGACTTAGAGGGAGAGGCTCAAAGACTCGTCCCAAAAAATATCAACTAGTTTCATTGGGGCGGGATAATCCCTATTTACTTTCCTCTCCACAAAGACAAGAGTTAGACACATGGTCGGTTTTTGATGCAAGAAAAAGGGGGGGGGGGGGCACTCTTTATTGAAACAAATTAAAATTGATTTCTCCTCCACTGACCGAGGACAGAAAAGATAAAGTGTAGTATCAGAACAGATACTACAGTTTGCTCTTAAAGGCGGGATAGTCATTGCTTCGACTGCAGAAATTAAAATTCCCGCTCCAGATTATCGTTTGTTCATTTCAGAAGACGGTTATCATTACTATTAGTGACAAATTATTTTAGAAGAAAATACTGTTGAGAAATCTCATTTGCGACCTATTTGCGTTATAAAAAATATCTAACAAATAACTTACCAAACGCAATCAAATTTACTTCTCTAACCTGCATAGTTTAAAGATTTCATCGATATCCAGTCTTTGAGATAAAAAAAAAAAAAAAAAAAAAAAATGTGGCCGACCCATACGTTGGTTTCTCATTCCTTAAAACTAAATGTTTTTTTTTTTTAAAATGACTTACCTTACCACTAACCCTAATTCCGACTGGCAACCTCCCACCCAAACTTTGTTTACCCTACGACTAACTTTTTTTTTTTTTTCAAACTATATTTTAATCCTGAAATTAGCGATCATCTCGAGACAAGATTTATTTACGTGTTCAGCCAAATAAAAAATCACAATAATAAATTCAGAGATAAATTTTAGTTTCCACTTTAAAATTATACAGGTCGGTAGAAAATTTGTATATTTAGTCAACGTAAACAAAGATGACTGTTTTCCTCAGATCCAATATTTACGGAATTTAAAAGGCTTTATAACTTAAAAAAATTAACAGAAATAGGTCACAAATCAGTAGGTAAAGAAAAATAAATTTTACTAATTTCCCAACTGTAACTGTATTCACCCCCGCCCTCGGGGGTGAGGAGTTGAGCCGGCTCCAAATGAGTTCAGCGCATCTCACGTGAAGGCAGCAGAGTCCTTGGCATACTTCAACCATCATCGAACACCAAAAACACGAAGGGGGGAGGGGGGTGCAGCCATCAGCTTCATGTCTGTTCCTATCCACGTCTTCGGCTGGCAGCGTCTGCGCTTCTTCCAGCCAGCAAGTGTGATTGGGGCTACCAAGTTGTGGATAAATTATTTCTCAGGGAGTCGAAGAATTGTGACCAAACCAACAAAGTCTCCTTTTAAGAAGTGTCTCTTTGATGCTGGTGGTGATTTCTTGCATGGATGGTGCGGTTTGGGATATGGTCGGAGAAACAGATGCATATGAAGCACCAAAGGCAGTACATGTCAAAACCCCTGAGTGTGTGAAGATCTTTGCGCAAGGGTCACGTCTCGCAACCGTACAGCAGTATTGTGTGCTAAATGCTTGGAATATCTTCAATTTTGTCGAGACTACAATCTACTTTGCAGAAGGCTGTGCGAAGATACGGTAACTCCTCGACAATGACGCTGTTGAGTGATAGGGACTCTGCTGGAAGGGGAGGGGGGGGGGTCAGTTAAAAGCTGACAGAAGTTTTATTTTTGAAGCATTGATCATCATACCTACGTGTTTGGCGGTAATATTGACATTATTCAATGCCTGCTGGATATCAGCGCATGTTTCACAGAAGATAAAACATTGTCTGCATAGTCCAGAGCGGTAATGGAACAATCACGTCCAACTTGCACGCCGGCGAAGTCCATCATGCCGTGATCAAGGATCCTGTCACTAATGTAGTTGAATAAGATGGGGAAAAGAACACGATCCTGGCGGACACAAGGATGCACATTGAGGAATTCTGATTCCTCTCCGTAACAACGGACTTTCGTTCGGGTGTGCGAGTCATAGGCCTTCAGCAGATTAATCAGCTTGGGTGGAAATCCATCATGGCTCATTATCTCCCAAAGACTCGTTGTCGCAGTAAAGTCAATGAAACAGTCGCCTGCTGATAGGACCAGCGTTGCTCCAAAATCTGGCTAAGTGAAAAGATCTGATCAGTGCAGCTCCGACTGCTTGAAACCGGATTGGTTTAATCTGGTTCAAAGGTCACCGTGTTCGAAAACATCAGGAGGAGGCTAATTGAATAGATTTTCGATGCAACATTAATCAGACTTATTCCACGATAGTTGCTATTTGTAGCAAGGGAGAACTGTGTCACTCCAGTTCCGGAGGGGGGGGGGGGAATACCTTTAAGCACCAAACGCAGTAGAGTATTTGACGTAGCCACGAGATCAGGGTAGCATTTGTATGTTTCTGCTGGACGGTCATCCTCGCCAGCTGATTTGTCATTCTTCAGCATTTTTTATTACTTCCTTAATCTTATCTTTGGTTGGTGGATCGCAGTTGGCATCGTAGGTTGAGTCCGGCAGTGTTACTGTGGGAGCGGTGTTGAGATGGTGGTACATGGTTTAGCAGTTTTTCAAAGCGCTGTTTACACCGTTTGGTGCGGTCTGCCAACAGAGAGATAGGTGTTCCATTCTCATCCAGCAAGGTTTTACTGAGAGGACAATTGATTTCGTTACCGATTTCAAAAGTTGGTGCTTGTTTCGTAAAGTCCCCTACGGATGCTGCTTGTTCCATTTCTGCTACAACTGCTTGCGAGTATTTATTTTGTTCTGTACGGTTTTCTCTTTAAAATGTGTCAGTAAAAGTAATGATTACCCGAACTAATTTACAACTTTTATTTTAAGTCTTTGGTGCTCTTATAGATGATACACCACGTTTCCGTGACTTCGTATCGTCAATGTTCGGGCAGGTCTCGGAAGCGGCCGAGAGTTGACGAAGCGAAAACTGCCAAACGCTAAATTGAAGACTGGCAGCCGATAAATTAAAAACTAAACTAAAATACATTAAAAAAATATAGAACGAACAAACCATAGCTAAATGACTTATCAATTAGATGTTTGTTTGTTTTTGTCAAAAGGAACCATTGTTCATGTTTTTTTTTTGTTTGTGCACCGGAAAGTTCAAAAGATTATTTTGTTTGATGTGTTACGCAAATTTTTTTTTTTTTTTTTTTTTTTTTTTTTTAACTCGGTCCTTTGGGAGATTCAACGAACTGACAGATTATAGAAATTCATTTAAAAAATTTTTTTTTATATTATTGAACGCGATTAATTGATCCAAAGACTTATGTTGCTTGGCTAATAGTTTCGTCAACTGGGACGACTTCGAGACCTGCCCGAATGTTGACGACGCAAAGTCACGGAAATATGGTGCGTCAGCTATAAGAATACCAAGTCTTTTTCCTATTTTAGTGAAAGTTCAGGTATTCATTTATGTACCATGTTTGCTACTCATTGTATCAAATTTTTTTTTGTTTTGTTTACAGGTGATGGGAAAATAAAGGAGGCAATTCATGTAAGTTGAATTTCAGGATATTTTTAGGTTACTTAGAAAATAAATATACTTTAATATTTTTGCATTAAAATTAGGTTTTGTTTCGTCTTTTACCAAAGTTTTCGTCAACGATTTTGAGATTTTGTTTTTTTGTATTTAAGAACTTAAAACTGGTCTTTTGTTGGCAGACGAATACGTCATCCTGATACGACTGTCTCTAGAATTTGATTGTTCCTATTTCCTCGCAAGGGAAGAGTTAGACACAAGGTCTATGGGGAAAATCCAGCTTCCAGAAAAAAACGATAGAGATTGCCCCAGTCTAAAAGGATCTCCTTCACTGACCGAGGATAGAACAGATCCCAATGGTTGTTATAAATTTCAATTGAGATATCCGAGGTAGAAAAAAGGGGGAGCTAAAATTTTATTTTCCTACTCTGCTGTGGCGACCAAATCTGAAATCGCACATTTCGACCAGTGTTTACGAAGAAAAAAATATCCCATATTTTTGCCATTTCTTTAAAAAAAAAAAAAATCACTAAATAATAATAAATTATTAAATAAATACACTATTATAAAACTATAATAGTGTATATGATATGTGCAAAAATGGCAGCCTCTTGTACGGACTATGCTTATTAGAAAGCGCTTATTAATTATTTAATTAATTTCTTTGTAAACTTTGTGTTTGAAAGATAAAAGCCTAAATGTAATCTCTAAATGAAAAAAAAAAAAAAAAAAAAAAAAAAAAATGCATATTTACGTGTGAAAAATAAATAATGAAATATGTAATCATGGCGCCTAAAAAACTAAAAAATTCAGTGAATTTTGAAAAAATTACTTATATTTATCCTTCAAGGGATTTTTACAAGTTTTTGGGAACTATTTTAAAGATAATTGTTAAATGTCATAAGACACTGAATTAAAAAAAAATCCCACGTTTTACTAAAAATTAGCAAAATTATCCACACAAAAGGCATAAATTTGTAAAATCCGGCATCACTTAACCGGTAAAGGACTTTGTTTACCAATTGACTATCGCTATGCAAAATATATGGAAGACAAAAATGTCATAATTTATCATTTTTAACTTTATATATAAAAATGGTTTTGTTATAGTTTATAGAAGTTGAAAAATTATCCATTAATTTTTTTTTAATTCTTTTTAAGGTTATAAACAAATTTAAGTACCCTTATTGTGTTATAAAAAAAAAAAAGGAAATGCTTATTTAATTAAAATATTTGTGAGTGTACGCAATTAAGATCTTATTTTATTTTTTAACTAAAAAGGTTCATACTTAACTTGGTATTAGTTTTTAATTTAGTAATACTCTGAAATTATTGATGACGTCTGTTTACCAATGTCTTTTCTTTAGAATTTGAAATAAGTTTTTTTTTAATGTTAAAAATTATTTTTACGTTACGAACTGCGTCAATTTTTATTATTTTTTTTTTTTTACATGATTTAAAACTTTAGTTACTCGATTTATTCTTAAGATTGGCTTGGCCTTTTGGCTAAGATCAAAGTGTAGTATCTGTTCCATAAGATACTGCACCCCATAGACTGGTATTGTCTTGGCCTTTGGGGCTTGATTTACGCCGGTCTATGGGTCTGTCCTGTGCAGTTCTAGGAGGTCCACCCTCCCAGGCTTCGCCTCCCCTCTTTGGGGAGGAGTAAGTTTATTGCTTACTGCCTGAGGCGCCTCTACCGGCGAATGCCAACAGGGCTGCCCAGGCAATTTTTAAACCCCACTTTCCCGACCCGACCTTGGGTCACATCTTACTTGTGAGAGTAAGATAAAAACTGGCCTTGTGCCTAACTCCTGGAGAGGAGTAAATACTCGATTTATTCTTAATGTGCCGTAACGATAAATTACATTGATTCTTTAAAATAAAGTGTTTTTTTTTTGTTTTTTTAAGTGTGAAAAAGTAAATTAAAGTCAATGACTACACTGACAATTTATTCATTCGTTAGTAGAAATTATCCAATTTTTAAAATTTTTTAGTCAAGTTCCTGAATCTCAAATTTGTCAATTTTTGGTTATTTTCAAGATAAAAAAATAATTTCTTGCGCTGATCATGCCACGTTCATGTATGAAAGGGAAATATAATTATGTAGCATTTTTTATTTTTCCAGAAACTAATCATTAAAATCACATGAAATTTTTTTTGCAATTATATTTTTTGTGAAAATATTGATTAACCAATGCTTTATTCAATAATAATATCGCTAATTCAAAAAAATAATTTTTCTTCCAGTTGTGATTTTGTTAACACGGTATTTAGGGGCCTTTTTCGTAATATATATATATATATATTTTTTTTTTTTTTTTTTAATTGTTGACATCTACATTGCTTTATTTTCATTAAAAAATTAATGCATTTTTTTTTTATTATTAATATAAAAATATAACTTTAGTAAAGGTGTATTTTGTTTAAAAATACATTTTCACTAAAACTTTAAAAATAATGGTTTCATTATATTCCGTGATTGTTGATTAATAAATATTGAAAATTTCATTAAAATTGGTTGATTTCCTGAATTTTAGTGAATTTTTAATTAAAGGGGGGGGGGGTCAAAATGTTTTTACATTTTAGGAATCGGCCATTGATTTTGCACGTACCTAGTATATGAAAAAGCATTTATTACTTACAAAATATATGTACTTTTCATTAAGGGCTCGAACAACTTCCCACTTTCATAAACAGAAAATTCGAAGAGCTTTAATGATCAAGAGTTTCTCTCCTTTCACCACCAACACTCGGATCCTCACTTTGCCCCAATCACCTTCCCTGCTTTGATAAGCTTCTTGGACTAAACTTTATTCCCGACTTTGAAGACTTACATCAAATCTGTTGATAAGGTTGCTGAAAAAAGGAATTTATATGAACCAGCTGCACTTTAAAAAAAATTATTTTAATTATTACCTTCGAAGCGACAAAAACAAACCGAAAAGAGAAATATCGTATTCAGGGAGAGGGGGGGGGATTAAAAATGACCATTCGGTGCTTATTTTAACATTAAAATGCAGACGATTCTATTTTTAAATGATTGTGATTGATTGGTTCATTTGAATCACGTGAGACAAATCCTTGATCGTGTTTAGTGGCGGCGATAAAAAGGGTTAATGTGTACCAGTATGGTACCCAAAATCTCCGTCTGCAAGGCGGAGATCAGATACTAGTAGCAACGTTTTTATGTCCTTAAAAAAAAAAAAAGTGCTACTAATATCACGTGATCTCCGCCTTGCAGACGAAGATTTCGGGTACCATACTCTTACACAGTCACCATAAAAAGTGCCGATTTTTTTCTATTTATCTTCACTATTTATTCAGCATGTCATAATCTACAAATTTTCAACCTAGTGCATCTCGCCTTTTCGAAGTCATCTGGGCATGCAGTCACCTGAACTACATTTTTGCCGCATTATCTTTTTTTTTTTTTAAGCTAGAGATTAGCAAGCAGCCCTCAAATCGCCCGCGGGAACTCTGATAGCAGCACGGCACCATATTGTTAGGTGAATTTGGGACGCCAAAATCTACAGGCTTTTCTTCCTCTCATATATATATATATTTACATCAAATACTTTAAATCAAGAGTGGAAAACAATTCAAGTTTATTCGGAAACGTAACCTAGCCTTGATTTATACGTTTAGCTTTTGTAAGTATGGATGCCCGAAAATACATCCACACTTACCAAAGCTAAAAGTTTCTACTTTTTTTGGGCAAATTACATATAAACAGCCTCAACAAATATCCGTTATGAAAAAAAAATGAATTTTTATTTTAGGAGGGGGTTCACTTTCCTATAATAAGTTATACGTAAAGTGAGCACGCATTTCTTGGCCACCGAATCTCACCTCTCGTATTTCGACCCCTAAAAAAATAAGTTTCTACTTTTTGGGGAAAGTTACATGTAAACAGCCTCCTAACATCTAAAATGGCTGTTTACATGTAATTTGCGCCAAAAAGTAGAAACTTTTTTTAGGGGGTCGAAACACGAGATTCGGTGGCCAAGAAATGGGTGCTCACTTTACGTAAACTTATATAGGAAAGCGACCCCCCCCCCCCTCCTAAAATCTAAAAATTTTCATAATTTTTTTTCATAGCGAATATTTGTTGAGGCTGTTTACATGTAATTTGCCCAAAAAAGTAGGATACTTTTTTTTTTTAGGGGTCGAAATACGAAAGGTGCACTTCTATAAATTTACCCTTTAGACTTACGGTGATTATATTACAAAGAAAGAAAATGGTCGACCGTGGATTTGACACTATTAAATTAAATGACATTTAAATTCGACTAAACTTTAAGATCTGTGCATTGTATTAATTAATCATTTCATAATTACCTTAACTTATGTCTAAACTAAAACTTCCAGTTTATTTTAAATAAATAAAATTGTCTTAAAAATTAGTGCACATGAAGAATTTAGGTAGCCCGTAGATTTGCAGACATTTTTCGATCGTGTAGATTTTAGCGTACCAAATTGATCTTTTAATTTGGTACCGTTCTGCTACTAAGAGCTCCATCTATTTGTGCTTTAACTACGCTACGCAATTGCCACTTAAAACATGAGAATCCGAGTAGGGCAAGTGACTTGTGGCTTTGATCTCATGCCAACTGAAAAATATTTCAACAACATGTGCAACATTGAACAACGCTTATTTCAACTGTATTTTGACCACACGTGAAACTATTTAATCGGAAAAGTTATAGTCTCCTATCATGTTCATTATAGGCAAGCACCATGAATACATTCAGACACCGGGCATTATTAATAACGACAGCTGCTAACAGAACGAAGATGGTAGAATAGGGGATTTGTTTATCCTCTATTCTTAATTTAACGAAACAAACGAAAGGGGTTTATTCGTATATTTGAGGTTACCTATACCGTTTGGTGTAGGTCGAAAAACTTAGGACAGTGTCCGAAAGAAGAAGTTAAAATATCATCAGACGAAGATAGCAAGCGTGCTTATCCAAACCAGCCCACAGGGACACTGATACGCATTACAAAGTAACTATGACTACTACAATGGGGAAAAGACAACAAATAGACAACAAATGTTACGCAAGGCAAAAATAAGGTACTCTAATCTGGATTAGGCTGTGTTTTAACTACAATGTGTTTTGTTAAAACATTAGAAAAAAAAAAAAAAGTTAGAAATTCAATAAATGTTCCCAACCGTGGGATAATTTAATATTGCTTTATTTTCGTTTGAGCGATTATCTAAACTAATTTTAGCCATTTTTATTTTTCGTTCTGACATCAGGTCAGATAAGAAAATTAGAGTAACTTATCTTGCCTTTCGTAATATTTATGTTATTTTTACCGCTTTTCGTTTTGTTAGAAACGAACGCGAAGAAACCATGGAACAAAAAAAAAAAAAAAAAGTGGGGGGGGGGTTAACGGTTTAAAAGTTGCGCGCTCGAGAAAATATGACCTTTTTGTTTGAGGTCAGATTTGATATTTTGGTCTATAAAGGCTTTTAATATCGACGGTTACGGTGTAAAGTCTGGATTGTCAATTTCATGAAATACTGAATTCAAAATATGCCAGCTTGTGAAGACTAACAAATAAAAATGTCGGACTAGTGTTTACAATTTCTTGACCAAGTCAAAGTTACCAACCTGCATATTGTTTTAAAGCGCTTATTGACGCCTTTCGAGTCTTGTAACCCTACTACATTAAAAAGTAGTTTTGTGTATGTGCCCCCCCCCCCCCCTAGAAGTGAAACCTCAAGGTCGCATAAGTAACCGAAAAGTTAAATACACTTAATAGATCGGTTGACGTTACATTTTGAAGAGATTGGTAAAAGTTATTAGCGGTTTGTTTACTTACGGGGCATTTAATTTAAATTGCTCGAGAAAAAAAAAAAAAAAAAAAAAAAAAAAAAAAACCATGCAGGTAGAAAAGTTTTCTTGCTTGTGGTAGCAGTTATTCGTTCCCTTTCCGTTAAATTGTAAAATTGCACACAAAAGAAAAAAAAAAAAATTGAGCTTAACGGTCTTGTAGTGCGCGCACTTTCCAGTCTAGTGGAGACGGTTTTTGTTTGTTATTTTTATCATCCCTTAGTTTTAACTTATTCTTTGAATAAATTTTAAAATTAGATTTTAGCCAGACAATTTCAACGATCAGTAAAGTATATACAACTTTTTAACTGGTCCCCCCCATATTAACGGTCCCGAAGAATGTCTAGCCGGCAATCTTTTTCGTATTGTCAGCCGGGTTTCTTAATTAACATCATTTTGCAGGTTTAAAGTCTTAGTAAAACAAAAAATAAAAAAAATAAGCACAAAACTTAATGTGGGAAATAAACAAACCGATTCGAGAAAAAAAAAACTGCGGTTCCAGAAGTTATCATGATCAAACCAGCTGAAGGGAGAAACGACTCTTGAAACCCCAACAAACGTAGTCCAAAGTCCACTTCCAGCTAGAGTTTGTTCCATATAAATGATATTACTTAATTCGGCAGATTTAAAAAGAAAGTTGCCAAAGCTATTTCCTTAAGTACTTGTGTAATTGCTAGATTTTAAAGCGCTTTTATTTACATACTTTCTCGTTGCCGACGGTTTCAATATGGCGCCGAATTTTACTCGATTCGATAATCGGAAAAAAAAAAAAAAAAAAATACAACTAATGAAAATTACACTTTTCAAGTGTAAAAAGTTATAGTTGTATTTGCTTGAATTTTCGGCAGATTATGTAAACTGGGCTAACTTTGACCAACAGTAACGACGGAGGGGGGGGGGGGGAAAGTTAACTATAGGCTTAGCACCAATTTAATAAGAAAAATGCCCACCAGACGAGGAGAGGCATCGGAAAAAAAATACAGCTAATAAACGGCACAAACTAGAGGAAATTAACTTGTCCTGCCTTTGGTAACATTTACTTGCTGCTGACTATTTGTTTGGGCATTTTTCAACCGTTTTTGTTTGCGGTTGTAATAAAAAAAATTTAAAAAGGGCCAAATGTTAAAACTACAAATTAAATGATCTCTGAAAAGTAGACCATTTGGCTAGGAAGGTTTTTGTGCAGTTTTCTAGAGTAAAAATTTTTTTTTTTTTAAAGTAAACGTTTGCAAAATTACGCATGTTGTAAAGTAAAATATTTTCTTCTTTTGAAGGACTACATGAAGAACAATACGTATACATTGTTTTTACCGGGAATAAGTCGACAAACAGAAGGTGAGCGAATTTTCTTCAAGGGAATAAAAAGTTTATCTGGACGAAGATTTTTCTTCTAACTATGCTTGGTTTTAAAAATGTTATACTTTCAATTAGTTGGTTTAAAAATATCAACATCTATTTAGATTTTACGCCGGCCATAAAATATTTAAAAAAAGTTTTTAAGTGATGGATGTTCAATAAAAACATGAGAGACAGATAAAATTGAATCTAAACTTAGCAAGGGAATACTTCAGTCGACGAAGATTAAATAAAAATCTAGGAAAGGAGTTATATATAATTATGAAAACGAAATAATCTAACGAAGAAAAAAAAATCGAAATGAAATTGTAGTAAGTGAACAACTTTCGACACAAAATGGATGGCCCTTAAAAGGGCCGTTTACAAGTATAGTTAAAAACTAAATACTTGTTGGATTTACTTTTTGGATTTCTTTCCCTTTGCGGCTTTCTTGGCAGCTGGCTTCTTGGGTTTGGCAACCTTCTTCTTGGCGGGGGACTTCTTCGGCTTGGCAGTCTTTTTAGGGGTAGCTTTCTTTGCCTTTGTAGCCTTTTTAGGGGTAGACTTCTTGACTTTCTTAGCAGGGGCCTTCTTTGCGGACTTGGGTTTAGCAGCTTTCTTGGCCTTGCTGGCGGGCTTAGCCTTGGGTTTGCTATCTGGCTTCGCAATTTTAAAGGATCCTGATGCACCAGTACCAGAAACTTGTTTGAGGATCTTAGCAGTGACACCGGCTTTCAAGGAGAGCTTGACACTGTTGTTGACAATCTTGATATTGTCACCAACCTTGTAGTTGGCATTGATGTACTTGACGATGGCCTGTCTGGAAGAACCTCCCCTCTCTTTCAAGGTAGTGATGGCGGTCTGGACCATTTCCCTGTATTTGGGGTGGTTATTTTGAGAAGGCTTCTTGGACTTGGTTTTGGCTTTCTTGGCCTTAGCTGCAGGGGTTGCTGGGGCAGCGGGAGCCTCAACGGGAGCTTCGGTGTCAGTCATGGTTCGGCGTGTAGGATGACGAGCGAGTCGGTTAAAAGATGTGAACTCTCGGTGTGAAAGCGAATTGTGATCAGCAGTTACACGCTCGTCGCTTTTATACCAAACGCGCGGACGTAGTTGTAGACAAAATACAAACTGGCCGCGGCGGGCATTAACAAATTAAAATCATCAGCGATATGTGCTACAGTGATATTAAAAACAATTCTTCTTTTATTAATTATGTGTCAAAATGTAATTACCTTTCTCATATATTGATAGCAGAGATATTTCTTTTTACTCAGGATGTAATTTTTATCGGGTAAACTAAATACTTTTTACTTTAAAAGAGATTTTAGAAGATCATGGCGCAAGCAAACAGCAGTAGACCATTTATGAAAATCCTTATAAAGTTACTTTTTTTTAATTTTTCATCTTGTTTTCGATATTAAATGATTGTCAGATGCATATTCTTAATATTTCCATTCCGTTTTCACTTAAACATTAATTTATAATTTGATAAAAATCATTTAAAGTTTGGTAGCCAAAGCACACCACTGTTGAAGCGGCACTTCATGAATTCACGAACGTTTATATACTAATGCAAATCTTATGAACTAACATTTTTTATAGTTTTGCAACATTTTATTGATATTTTCGATCAATTTAAACAATTTAATAAAATTATTTCAGTTTTGTTATAAAAGAAAAAACTTAAAAAGTAAACGTCAACAATCTCCCTAGTTCAAAGTAGGTTCGCTTCGAGCCGGATCCATTTTATTTTTTCAAATGTAATTACAAATAATCATGTTTCGCATATTTTTAATTAAAAAAAGATTATATTTAGTTTAAATTAAACTGAAATACGTTATTTAGTGATAAATTGCCTAAAGATAATCAATATATGTATATGTTTAACAAACTTTAATATAAAATTTTAAAAAAACCCATAAAAACGACACGAGTTTTGGCTAAAAAATGTGGTTAACATTGATTATCTTTTTTTGTTATTGGTTTTCGTTCAATATATTCAGATTTTACGATATCAAAAATCGTTTTTAAAACATTTATTAACTCATTAATTATCATGCATCGAAAATTATCTGAATTTTCAGCAAAGATTTTTTTATTTTCACACAAAAAAAGTTAAATTTCGTCTAGCGATTCGTTTTACTTCATTGCGTTTTGGGGGCCTTAAATGTTATTTGGGCATTTATAACTTAGTTTAGATTTGAAAGTTTATTTGTCATTTAGTTCAAGTAATTTCTTTTGGTTCTTTTCTAGGATAGTGGCGCCTTCGAGAATATATTTTTTTTGTGAGGGGGGGGGCACAATTAAACCATAATACTCGACTTTCGCCTCTAAACTTTTATTCTGGCCAGACATTATTTTATATTCGACAATTTAAAAACTTAAAAATCACATTCAAATATTCCCATTACTTACCTCCCCACGAGGTTAATGTGGGGAAAATCCAGCTCCCCGAAAAGGGGCACTTTGGATTGAGACAAAAATTGTAATTGCCTCAGTCTAAAAGGATTTCTCTTTCTCTGACTGCGGACAGAAAAGATGAAGTGTAATATATCAGAACAACACTAACAGATACTACACTTTTCTCCTTGTCCTTGCCAAAAGGCCAAGGAGAATTTGTAGACAATATCTTGGCCATAGATCTTTTCAATTTCTTCACTTTTCAATCATTTCTATCCGTCTCCGTTTTGTGTTAATTATACATTCAAAATGAAATCTAAAATGTGTTGTCAAAAAACAGGCAAAAATGGTTAATAATTACGAAAAATTTCATGTAAAAATATTATTTTCATAATTTTTTATTTTTATTTAATGTATTTTCATTCTCCATGGCGCTTGTACAGTATAGTGCACAATCGCCGCAAAATTATATATTTTATTTATTATTAATCGAATATTTTCTGGTTAAAGAGTAGTTTAGAGTCCTGAACATAATTTTATTTATCTACCTCCCACAAGGTAAGATGTGACAGAAGGTCGGGAAAGTGGGATTAGATAAGCCAGCGCTCGAGAGGTGAGCACTCTGGCCATTTAAAAATTGCCTGGGCAGACCCGTCGGCATTCCCCGGTAGGGGCGCCTCAGGCAGTAAGCAATAAACTTACTCCTCCCCAAAGAGAGGAGGCAAAGCCTGGGAGGGTGCACCTCCTAGAACTGCACAGGACAGCGTGCAGTATCCATCGGAATATACTATTGTTCCCGGTTGTTTTTCTTAAATATTGTTTAATATGCCTATTAGTAAATGAGGAACCATTTTGAGTTAAAATCTAATTAGTTTTAAGAAAAACACGCTTGAAATGTGTAAATAATCGCTAGAGGAAAAAATGGAGTCTTCATAGTAACAGAAGTAATGGTCTGAACACTCCGTTTTCTTCCAGCGATTATTTACACATTTCAAGCGTGTTTTTCTTAAGATTAAATGCGTAAAACTAATTAGATTTTAACTCGAAATAGTTTTCATTTACGAATATTTAACAACAACAAAAACAACAGGAAACAACATTTATCGCCTATACGCAATTTTTATCGCATTATATTCAGGACTCTAAACTACTTTTTAACTTATTTACTGAAATAAAAAATGCAATGCCGTAAAATAAAACGAAATTAAAAAGAAAAAAAACTATTTTTTTTAAATAATTAAATTGCGAAATAAAATCTTCCAGAATGCAGTTCGTTTCTTCGAAAACAGGCCAGCCTTCTAATAGTTGAGAAGAAAAGAATTAATTACTTCGCGAACCTTCGAAATTTTAAAGGAATTTCGAAGCTTTAAATTGGCGAATAGAAAATCATTTCTGGCTTTAAAATCTTTTGCAAATCCTCATGTACTAAAAGATTGAAAGTTTTGTAAGTTGTTTACATCGAATAATTTTATTAATGGGGATTAAAACAACATTACCTTAACAAAATTAGTCATAGTTTTTAACAATTTGGTTCAATTAATAATTTAATGACCAAACGAAAATGTAATAATCAAATTGAATTTTGAAAATCCTATTTGAAAAATAATAATTTGGTAAAAAAAAAAATGTCATAGATAAAAAAAATAATAATCTCTCTATATAAAACTGAATGTGTGTGTGTGTGTGTGTGAGGTCTGTATGGTGTATAGAAAGAAAGGTTCGAGAATCTATATAAAAGCTAAAAGTCTTTATTTCAAATTTACCCGGGAAGACAATGGAAGTTGCACCGAACCTCTACGTGCACCCCTAAAAGGTCTATGAGAGCATAACCCCCTTAAAACTTCAAATATATCCTATTTTTATGAAATTTATATCATATGTATACAATTCTCCGGGGAAGACAATGGAAGTGGTTCCAAATCTCTACGTCACCCTCTATGTGCCAAATATCTACATGACCCATCAGGGCAGAACCGGGAACCCCCTTAAAACATCAAATACGTATATTCGATTTTAATGAAATTTAAAGCAACAGAGAGTTTTTTCAAAATTTCAGCTAATTTAACGTTAATTCTATTTTGTAAAGTAGATTTTTTTTTTTAATAAACCGAAAAGAAATGTTGGAAACTGTACATTGTACCCCCACCACCACACACAAAAAATAATATTGTAAAATCGGCAAAATGCAGAGCTGACGAAAAACCCCACCGGGTTTTCATTTTTTAAATATTCAAAGCAAACGTTTTCTCTTAAATTTAAAATGGCTGCCTTTGATTGTGATTGGTGGCGAGCATAAAAAGTGCTTCCCATTTTATGTTAAATTTATATAAAAAAGTCATGCCCCAATTTGCATTCTAAAATAATTTTCTGCTTTCCACGAAAGATAAATGATACAATACAACGGTTTATTTGAAATAAATAAAATAAAATAAATAAAACAACTACAAAAAAGCAACTTTATGTTCAATATGTGTAGACCAGGTTGTCATAACAATCAACTCAAACATTAAAAATAATCCGGAAAGAATTAACTTATTTAAAGAATGAATATTAAATCAGACAAATTATTTTTTCAAAGAAAGATTTTCAGATTTTAAAAATTAAAAAATTTATGACAACACAATTTTATTATTGAGTATTAATTTAATGTTTGCTGTCTAGACTACGCAAATTACACGAAATAATACATTTGAAGTAAAATTTCTAATAAAGTAATGGGTTAGTTATATTCAGTGATCGTTAATTAATAAATACTGAAAATTTCATTAAAATTGGTTAATTGCCTGAATTTTGATGAATTTTTAAGTGAAGGGAGGAGTTAAAATGTCCATAGTCTGACTGTTCGACATATCTCGTTTGTTAATTTAAAGCATGACGTCATCTTCCAGTGCACTGGCCTGGTTATATTATGATAGTCATGGTAAAAACCGCTTTGCACGAAATAAAATTTTGAAAAAAAAAAAAAATGAAAAACAGTTTCCGTATACTAAAAGTATACAGGTCAATAGATAATTAAAATTCTACTGAGTTTGGTATAGTTAATGTTTTTAAAAGATTTCTTGACTGTTAACTATTCTGCACTTTTACCGAGTGGGTAAATACTTATTTTGAAATATTGAGTTTAAAATATGAGGAGGAGGGGGCGCTTAACCCCATATTAAAAACTATAGAGGCGAGAGGCTAGCCCAACTCCTTTCGTTACCGTATTGTTTTTGCTTTATGCCATTTTTTTCTATTTATTCACTTGCGCCATTTTTCCTGTGCCATTTTTCACCATGTTATTTTTACTGTGTCATTTTTTGTTACCTGTGCAATTTTTTTACTTGTGCCATTTTTACTGAGCACCTTGACCTGTTGTTTTGAATGGTTATTCAAAATAAAATTAAAAATTGTTAGTCAAGAAGAAAAAAACTGACAAACTTATTAATAATAACTATTAAAAAATTTAAATGTAAAAAAATATATTTGTAAATTTTAATTTATTTTGGTGAGCCTCTGTGCTTTTTTTTTTTCAACTTTTGTGGAAAGATTTTAAACCGTTATTTTTTTGTTTGGAATAAGTAAAAATTAAAATTGAATTAAAAATGCGAGATTAAGCAAGTTTATTTCCATTTAGCTCTAAAAGTATTCGGATCAAGAGTACAATAAGGACCCCAGTTCATTAACAAAACACGCAGAACATATTCCGGAAGTCACCGGCGTCTTCCGGTTGACCTCGCAATACACGTGGTCACTATTTACAAAACAACTTGTAAATAAAATAAATGAAATATATACGCTTTTTTTAAAATCGGCTGACTTGTAATCTTTCGTTTTGCAATAAACAAAACAATTTATCGTTTTTTGTTTTTTTTTACTTTTATTTACTAAAAAAAAACAAATTTTAAACGCAGAACATTCTATATTTCGTGTTGTGTATTTTAAGAAAAAGTGTATTGTGAGGTCAACCGGAAGACGAACCGGAAGACGCCGGTGACTTCCGGAATATGTTCCGCATGTTGTGTTAATGAACTGGGGTCCTTATTGTACTCTTGCTCCAAGTATTCATTTTAACTTATTTTTAAAAGTATTATTAATTAAAAATATACAAAGTACTGATTTTTTTTTTTTTTCAAAGTAATATGAATATTTAAGACATTTTAAGTGCAGTGGAAAATTGTATTTAATTTTCTAGTTCTATGCAGTACTAGGAGGTCCACCCTCCCAGGCTTTACCTTCTCTGTTTTGAGAAAGGGTTAGTTTATTGCTAATCTCCTGAGGCACTCCTACCGGGGAATGCTGACAAGGCTGTTCAGACATTTTTCGTAGGTCAGACCGCACTTCTCTAAAATGCTGGCTTTTCAAATCCCTACCTGATCTTGACATGGAAATAAATAAATTAATTTTAGACTAAAAAATAAAAGTTATTTCATAGTGGATTTGATTGCTTCATCATCCGTTGTCCGAAAGATCCAGTAACCATTTGCTTTAATTATGTCTCCTTGTCTTCCACGAGGGAAACGTTAGGTCAATGTTTAATGCGGAGAAAAATCCGGTTCCCAAAAAGGGTCACTCTGGATAGGAAAATGTACAGTCCTTTCTGCAATCCTTCACGGATGAGGGTGGAAGCCACCCTCACTCCGAAAGGAGTAAGTAATGCTTGGGCTGATAGCCTCCGGAGATTGAACAGATACAACACTTTGATTTTAGCCCGAAGATCGGATAATATTGTTTTATACTGAACTAGCAGAATATCTGTCCCTCGACGGGTATTCCGCGAGTTATTAATAATAAAACTAATTCACCGAAAAGAAAAGTTTGGTACCACTTTCAGGTCTCCTTACGAAGATTAAGATGCATATGTTATTAAACCTTATGTCTAGAATTCTTGTTTCAATTTTAATCAAAATCCATTAAATGATTTTGATTCTAGAAAATGTTTCAAATTTGGGGCTTAAGCTTAAGGGGTCTTAAGAAGAAATTGAAATTCAAGTAATCTCACTTACTTGGCGTCTCATAACTATGGATAGCATTTCATGCAAATCTGAAATATTTGAATTTCCAAATCGGAGATTGTGCCCATATTATGCCCCCCCCCCTAAAAACCCTTTAAAATACTCCAAATAAACCAAAATTTTGGGAATATCTATTAATTGATGTCTAATACATATGGTTAAAATTTCATCACAATCAAAGGTATCCAAATTTTCACAAAAGACTTCCAGTGCCTCTTAACATAAAGCTGCATTAAACTAAATATAGCCCACATTACCTACCCTTAGACCTAGCAGCTGTGTTCCAAAATTCATAATGATCGGTTAATTAGTTTGGGAATTTATCCTGCACAAATAGGGACCCTATTTAATTGCTTACCCCTGCAGCAAAATGTAGCACAAGGCCGTGAGGGGGCATTCTACAATAGCTGAAAATGAACCCCTCAGCGTTTCCCAGTAGACCGGCAATAATGTGAAGAAGGACATAATGCCTGGGAGGCGGTGGCATGCAGAGATCTGGTAATGCTAGGGCTAACTATTTGATTGTATGCCCCATATACTGAAGTATAAGTCTTAGTACGGAGAAATATTATGAGAAAGAGAGATAGTTTGAATATGATTGGATGGCCCTCGCCCCTCAATTTTGATGCCTGGGGCCAGCGCCCTGTGCCCCTCCTCCTCCTCCTCTTCACGCTACTACTGGAAGGATGCACTTCCTAGAAGAGCCAAACCATACCTGATTCCAATAAAAAAAAGCTCTGATGGACCAAGCCAGACCCTAGGAGCCAGAATGGTGCCAAGGTGAACATTAGGACCTAGGCCCGAAATGGAACAGACAAATAGAAATTGGTGACATACACTGTTTTATATATAGAAGATGGTGCACAGTCATAATGGCACAAGTAAAAATGGCATAAGTGTATGAATAGGGAAAATGGCACAGAGCAAGAACATAAACTAGTGGTTTCCAACCTTTTTCTCACGTGACCCCAATCATGCGACCCCCACTAGTTTTAGTGTACTTAAATATGACTAGTTGTTGGCTGTATAAGTAAGGGACAAGCATAATATATAAATCCAGGAGCAAATTTAGAAAAAAATAAAAGTTAAGGTTAGGGTTGGGGTTAGAGGTAGGTGTAGGGTTTTAATTTTTTACTTTTAAATGTAGATATAATTTTCTTTTTAATTTGACAAACTTTTAAATGTTTTTCTCTTTATGTATTGTATCCAGATTTTGATAAACTCATTGTGAGATTTTCATCTATATTTTTCCCACGTGCCATTTTCCCCTATTTATCCACTGTTACCATTTACACCTGTAACATAAAAACGTGCCATTTTTACCTGTGCCATTATTACCTAAATTCATAAACGATATAGTCTCTATCATATAGAAGATATAGATAGATGATAGCGAATATTTACGGCTAACATTTGATCAAATAATTAGCAGAGTTATTTCCCTTGGTCTGTGCCAAAAGTATGAACAAACAGTTACTTATTTATTTTTAATGGATAACGTTTTTTTTTACGCAAAAAAAAAAAAAAATTAAAATTAAAAAAAAAAAACAACAAAAAAAAACTCAGCTTTGAATGGATTTACACTTAACAGTTCGTGATCACTTCACGCTTCATGTAGTAACAGAAAACTGTGTCTATTAAAATTCGACACCCAACTAATTTGAATTATTTTTTAGCTCACTCATAATTTGTTGTTTTCTACGTCCAACTTGTATACTTGACGGTTCGGTTAGCGTGTTACCCCCCCCCCCCCACCTCCATTGTACATCTAAACAACAGTGTCTCGAAAAAAAAAAGGTGACTTTATTTACCAATTAACTAATCTCTGATCGGTTTTATAAATGGGGAAAAAATTAAGGGTCTCAAGTAAGACAATAATGTTGTCCCTATTTACCGACTTCCACACAAGGACAAAATTAGACACAAGGGCGGTTTTTAATGTGGGAAGGATATCCAGCTCCCCCAAATGGGCACTCTTGATTGGGACAAAAATAAAAACTGCTTCAGTCTATAAGGACTTTTCCTCCTCTAACCGAGGCCAGAACAGATACTGCACTTTGAATTATTTATTTGCTAAAAGGATAGTGATACAATTATAACAAATTAGACACAAAACTTTCAAAAGTGTGTAGAGTGAGGGGTGAGTCGATGGTCATCCTCGAACCGACACATAACTAGACTCATTAGCAGGCACCACAATACCACATTTACTTTATGAGCCACCATACTAAAACTATCACCAACGGATACTACACTTTGATCCCAGTCCGTTTCACAGTATGTCTCAATTCACAAATAAGAAGTTTGTAGAGGGAAAGGCAACATCAAAAGAAAGAATGATGACAATGTCTGTCGATAGAAAAATAGTTGTGTGTTATTGACAACTTGTGAAGTCAACGAAAAATGAAGTAGGGTAGACTTTTTTTGTTAGCCAGCTTAGTAACCCCTTCTCTCCCTATTGGGTTCTTGAAGGGCTTCTTTTTTTTTTTTAGCTAAAAAATCTCCATAAAAATTTCCATAAAAAAAGAAAAGAAAAGTGTTTGCAATGAATGGGAGTTCAACGAGTTCTAGGTGAAGAAAGAGTTGTTTTGTCTGTAAGGAGAAATTGAGTATTGATTTACTCCTCTCCAGGAGTTAGGCACAAGGCCAGTTTTTAGCTTATTCCCACAAGTAAGATGTGACCCAAGGTCGGGTCGGGAAAGTGGGGTTTCAAAAGCCAGCGCCAGAGAGGTGAGCACTCTGGCCATTAAAAATTGCCTGGGCAGTCCCGTCGGCATTCCCCGGTAGTGGCGCCTCAGGCAGTAAGCAATAAACTTACTCCTCCCCAAAGAGGGGAGGCGAAGCCTGGGAAGGTGCACCTCCTAGAACTTCACAGGACCGACCCATAGACCCGTGTAAATCAAGCCCCGAAGGCCAAGACAATACCAGTCTATGGGGTGCAGTATTCATCAGAACAGATACTGCACTTTGATCTTAGCCAAAAGGCCAAGTTGAGTAGCCATGTTTGTTTCGACTGACGCCGCATACGTGTATATAAATAGAATGCATATTGTAGGGGGGGATCAGTGTCAATTATACTAAGCGCATTGCTCACTATATTACAGTTTTCATTCGACCATATCTAACGCATGTTCTTAGCTTGGTCGCTTCTCGAAGACTAAGCAAGAGGCTTCACCCACTACTCCGTCTGTTCTTCATCTGATATCATATCCACTACATATCATCGACTTCCTTTTCTCACATACCTGATCCCAACAGTGAGGGACAACCTCTTGACCTCTGTCTACAGCACTTCCTGCCTAAGCACTAATATGTACTAGCTAATATTTCACTAGTCAAACTAGCCACTCTAATATTTAACAATATGAGGCTATTTTGGCTGGAAACCAATTCACCTGATTGTTCTAAATTATACCCTCCTTCTGTCTTGGTGTAGCAGACACTCTGGGTGTGTTCAGCCGGTTGCCTCTAAAGGAGGAAGTTTTTAGGGAATATTAAATTCCCAAGCAGTTCTGTCGCATGTGTATTACCTCTATATGCAGATATATCCGAGTTAAATGGTATATATGTAATAACATCTATAATTTTACATGCTGTTATGTTTTCCATAAGGCTACATTTCTCTTTACAACTGCACTCGTTATTGGCGTTATTATCATCTTGTCATCGTTAATACTGTTTAATATCTGTCTATTATGACTCTTAATTATTTTTTCGATGTTATTTGTACAGCTATAACTAACTTTAACAGTATTTTTATTAAATATTTTATGTAGAGGTTTATTTACCAGAAAATGCCGACTTAAAATATTAAGAAACATATGTCCAATTTTGGATTTAATTAACCGCTTAAACAAGGGTCGGGGCGTATACCAAATAATTTTACGGCTTCTATTTTTCCTTCTAATGCTCCTATTATTCCTGCTGTGATACTCAATGTTAGTGTTAACATAAAAGGCTGTTTTTTAAGGCGTTGTTGTATGTATAACTATTATTATTGAAATTTTAATTAAAATTATTAATAAATTTTCTAAAGCGTTGTTGTGTATATAACTATTATTACTGAAATTTTAATTAAAATTATTAATAAATTTTCTAAAGCGTTGTTGTATGTATAACTATTATTACTGAAATTTTAATTAAAATTATTAATAAATTTTCTAAAGCGTTGTTGTCTGTATAACTATTATTATTGAAATTTTAATTAAAATTATTAATAAATTTTCTAAAGCGTTGTTGTATGTATAACTATTATTACTGAAATTTTAATTAAAATTATTAATAAATTTTCTAAAGCGTTGTTGTATGTATAACTATTATTACTGAAATTTTAATTAAAATTATTAATAAATTTTTTAAAGCGTTGTTGTATGTATAACTATTATTATTGAAATTTTAATTAAAATTATTAATAAATTTTCTAAGGCGTTGTTGTATGTATAACTATTATTATTGAAATTTTAATTAAAATTATTAATAAATTTTCTAAAGCGTTGTTGTATGTATAACTATTATTACTGAAATTTTAATTAAAATTATTAATAAATTTTCTAAAGCGTTGTATAACTATTATTACTGAAATTTTAATTAAAATTATTAATAAATTTTCTAAAGCGTTGTATAACTATTATTACTGAAATTTTAATTAAAATTATTAATAAATTTTCTAAAGCGTTGTTGTGTATGTAACTATTATTATTGAAATTTTAATTAAAATTATTAATAAATTTTCTAAGGCGTTGTTGTATGTATAACTATTATTATTGAAATTTTAATTAAAATTATTAATAAATTTTCTAAAGCGTTGTTGTGTATATAACTATTATTATTGAAATTTTAATTAAAATTATTAATAAATTTTCTAAAGCGTTGTTGTGTATGTAACTATTGTTATTAAATATTTAATTAATAGAGGAATTATTGCTAATTCTATGGCTAATCGATATTAGGATATCTTTAATAATAGAATGGAGATGATTTGACTTGGGTTTAACATATATTGGGTCATAGTTTTCTTTCATATATGGTTTATATGTGCCATAGTTTAGGTTAAATATAACATCTAAGAAATTTGTAATCTTAATTCCTGATGTGATCTTAACTTTAATCCTAAATTTTTCATAATTTCGTGTATAAACTTTTTCATTCTTTCAGCTTTGGAGCTTGTGGTAGTTCTTATTAGAGCAAGTCTGTCGTCTTTATACAGTCCTATATCCTTAACGTTAATCACACCTGATTCAGTAAGTTTATATAAAATAATATATATATATTCTTTCTTTTAGGTTACTTTAGATGGAACTTGACGTATGCAGGCACTGAAGATGGGTTTGTCACCATCAATTCAAATGGGACTTTTACTTTCAAAAGACAGGGTTTCTACCTCGTTGCTTCCCAAGTGACCGTCAAAGGAATCAATAAGTACTTTAATTTTTTTTAAGGATTTTTCATCTTTTTTTTTTCTTAAATAATAAATTTATTCAATAAATACATAATTCAACATTTGACAAAATATGAATATTAAATTTCAACCATCAAATTTAAAAAGCCTATATTCAGAACATCAGGAAGTTTCACTGGATGTTCTGCTGGCTGGGTAGGCCAAGAGCAGGCTCGAAGCATTCATTTGAATAATGGCGATGGGGAGGCACTCGTAGAATCAAGTTAATTTATAATGGTCCTTGGTGTGGCACGTCATTAATAGACCAATCGCTCCACTCATCACCATGGTAATCGGTTGTAATACAAATTCGTTGAGAAGACCTGTGTGATACAATGAAGGCCGCGAGGATAGGAAGTGACTCATCGACAGAGACAAAAGAAAATGCGGGAGTGGTCAGTTTCCATTGTTTAGGACAGGTGACTCATACAAGAATACCGGATATGACATTTAGGAGTGACAACGTTTTACGACAGTTTGACGACAGTAAGGTAAGTTAGTTTTACGACAGTTTGACGACAGTAAGGTTTATGGCAAAAAGTTAACGAGTTTGGGTTTCGGAGAGAAGCCGAGCAGTTAGGGATCGAACCTCCACAGAGAGCGGATCGGACCGGAAAACGATGAGATGAGCTGACGACTTGAGCAACGACAATGGGGGTCTCGATAGTCCGCGACGGTGTCACACACAATCATAGTTCAAACTAAATTATACACAACGTATATGTGTTTAACTTGTGGACCAGTGCTGTGCTCTCGACGATTCGTCAGTGGATAGACGACTCGGTTAGACGATGGAGACAAAAATGCCACGGACACACAACGTTGGGGTTGATGGTCGTCGAGTGGGGCAACATGGTTCTACACCTGCGTATTTTGATCGCTTGTGATTCTCCGTTGATGCTGCAAAATGTCCAAGGTTCGTCTCCAATTTCGTTACTGACGAGGACACAAAAGTGTTGACACAAGTCAAATCCAATATTATTATTATATTAAGAATTCGATTTTTTTTAAGTCAGTGCCAATGCAATTTGATTGAAAACACAATTTGATATGAGACAACGGAAAATAGATGAAATGACAATATTGAAGAATCCAATAATATTCAATTAAATTTTTATGTACCAATGTAGTGTACCAAATCAAGATGGTGTCATATTTTTAATGTTTCGAGGTAAACCTCCTTTTCAAAGTGATATCTCCACTCGACTCGTAGAATGTTTTCGCCTGAAAGTTTGAAAAAATTGAATTCTTCAATATTGTCATTTGATCTATTTCCCATTGTCTTGTATCAAACAGTGTTTTCAACCAAATTGCATTGGCATCGCCTTAAAAAAATTTCAACTTCTTACACAATGCGCATAATGCTTCAATCAAACTACAATATCTGTCTATTATTATATTATTCTCACCTTTTTTCTCTCCAATATTCATTTACTTCTATGGTTCTCTTTTCAATTTTTACCACATTTAATCTTTCCTTGAATAATCTTTTTCAATTAAAAACCCTTAGAAAATATTGTATAGTGCCCTCTTGCGGGTGGTTGGTGAACAAGGAAGAATAAGCAGTGTCATATTTATAAAAAGAATTGATATGGGTCCTCTCCTATAGAAGTACCGAATTTTTATGCAAATAGCCTCCAAAACACTGAAACCAAAAGATCGCGCAAAGACATTTGATAATCTAATAAATATGTTCATAGAAACTGAAATTAGACAATATTCGTCAAATCAGAAAACAAATTTGACTGGAAAAAGTCCTCTTCCAACATGACAATGCTCCAGCCACACTACGCTAGTTGCAATGGTCACACCCTCCTCAGACTTCCACTTGTTCCTCAACCTAAAAAAAAGATTTAGCTGGCAATGATTTTATAGAAGTCGTGGGTTCTTATGGTTACAACCCGAAGACTTCTTTTCCACCTCTGGATTATTTTAAAGCTATATATTTTGTATTCTGAGACAATGGTAGTTTGCTTTAAGCATTGCTGGGAATTGTAATAAAGTATTAAGAAGGCTGAAGGCAATGCAGAGAGTCGGATTGATAAGAATCTGGAAAGAACAAAAATAAACAATCGAAGGTAAGATCTTACAATTATCTATTTATTTTTCTTTTCAATCTTACATAATAAACGTGCCCGGATGATTGGAAATCATTTGATATTTTGGGAGACACCTCCCCTTGTCAAAAAAATAGACACAAAAGAAAAATTTGACTGTCGGGAATTTGGCAAGATGGATGCCGGAAAGTTGTTGAATTCCCGCAATATTCCGTATCTCTGCATTGCCTTCAGCCTTCTTAATACCTTATTATTTTGTATTCTATATATTTAATAAAATTGGTATATCTGAAAATAATCAGTTAAAGAACCCTAACCTCAACCCTAACCCTAAATATATAGATGTACAGGATTGATATTGGAAATATTAAAAAAAATATATATGTTTGGGAATACAAATCCGGATGTTTTTGTGGAGTAATGGTTTCATAAATATCTCCTTGCATTGATTTTCATTTATTAGCAAATACAAAGACCTTTTAAGTTATCTGCTCTGACTATGTAGATATAACATTCTAAAGGTAATAGAAAATAATATCACATGTCCCCTTGTCTCTTCCTCCTTGGGGTCTACCGTCAATCAGTTGCCACAATGTAGACAGAGAAATTTAAGAACTGGTTCTGAAAACTTGTGTAATTTTAGTTACCAGTTCCCACAAACTGGTGCAAACAACTTGAATCCAGTCACTGAATCAAAATTATATATATTTTATATATAAAACTATTGTTGGCTTTGTTTTAAAATATTTGTTCCCAGTTTTCATGAGTGGCAGAAAGAAGACTTCACCTGTGGGAGGGTTAAATCCTCCTCTTTCTTTATTGATGACTAATCAAAAATAAAATATTGATCAGGATTAAATATTTAAACGATTTCAAATACAATTTTTAATTTTTACGAACATTAACCGATATTTGCCATAAATGATTTGTGAAAGTAACTTGTATTAAAAAAAAACAAAAAACATTAACGTCAAAGAGACCAAGAATCAATTGACTTTACTGTATACATTAGATTAATGATATTATTTTTTTTTTTTCAGCCAACAAAATTATGGTATAAGTTATGGATACAAAACAGTGTTAGTGAAGGATAATCACGAAGAAGTGTTGATGCTATCAGAAATTACACAAAATAACAGGTTGGAATTCTTTATAAATGTATGAATGTTTTTGTCTGAATTTTCTTTCATTTTAGATTTACAAAAGCTCCAACTTTTTGCAACCAAACTTTCCTAGTAAAATTGCGTAGATCTTTTTTTTTTCCTGGCAAATAGCAAAAGATATTTATTGAAAGTAAAACAGAAAAAATTTGAAAAAAATTATTAAAATCTTTAGTGATAAAAAAAGAAACTCAATATCATGAGAAAGCAAGATCTCTGACTCTTTGGTATAATTTTCTTGCCTTGAGAGGGAAAAAAATAGACTTTGTAATGGCTCCAAGACATGAGCTGCATCGGTGAGCACTCTCAAGCGACTGCAGTGCAACGAAAGAGCCATGATTAGATGGATCTGCCATGTCAAGCAAGAAGACGACACTCTCCCTGAGACCTTTCTCTCTAAGCTTAAGATAAAAGAAATGTCCTAAAGTTGGGCTGGGCAGGATGAGATAGCTTGGCCACGTCGAGCGAAGCTCCAGCTGGATCTCCAGGGTCAGAGACATGCCCATCGCATAAATTCTGCAGGCTGGAAGAACAAAGCTCTCTTGGGATGAGCTGTGTAAATGTGACTATACAGTCTTGGGGATTGCGAACTTTGATCCTCGCGACCGCCAAGCCTGAAGAGGAAGGACTTCAATCAAAACTGACAGACAGGCCCCACCCTCTTATAGAGGACTAATCAAAGATCTGTTAAAAATAAATCAGATGATGATGAGGATGATGAATCTAGTCGGGGATTATCTTTTCTGTTCTCATAGAAGATATGTTGCTAGTCTTTCTCTACTCTATTGTTATTTCAATGGAAGGTGCTTGACTGAGTTTCAATCTCTGGTTCCTTCTTGTAAGACAGTCACAGTAAAAACTCATCTGTCTACCACAACTGCAAAGAACTTTCCTTTCTTTTCCCCCGTGTGCCTAACATCAAATGAAATTTCCATGAACAGAGTTTCTTTCCATCTGTGGAACGCGTTACCATGTGATTGCTTCCCTGCAGACTACAACATGGTCATCTTCAAATCCAATGTCAACAAATACTTGTTATAAACCTTCTCATAAGTAATCAAATTTTGTCCGTTTCATTCATTCATGGAAATTCTGTTTGATGTTAGGCACACAGAAGAAGAAGGGAAAGTTCTTTGCAGTTGTGGTAGGAAGACGATTTCTTACTGTGAATGCCTGCAAAGAGGAACCAGAAATTACGGCTCAGTCGAACACCTTCGATGGAAATAACATCCTTTATTTCCATTTTATTTCACCTATACATTCTGTATAGATACATTCTGTATCATCCATTAAATATATCTCACACATATAGAGAGAGATAAATAAATATATATGCTTTATACTCAACCTTGTGTCATACACGTAAAACTATTGTTCGCTTTGTTTAAAAATATTTGTTCAGTTTTCATGAGTAGCAAGAAGAGGACTTCACATGTGGGAGGGTTAAATCCTCCTCTTTCTTTATTGATGACTAATCAAAAATAAAATATTGATCAGGATTAAATATTTAAAACGATTGGAAATACAATTTTTATTTTTTATGAACATAAACCGTCATCATTACAGAAACATTAAAGTTGACGATAATTATTCATATCTTGTTCGCTGGACATTTTTCTTGCACGCGCTTTTGCCATGATCTTCTCAGACTGAGAAAATGCCTGTCCTGTAATCAAAGTTTCTTATTTATACAAATTACTGATTAGTTATATCTTGTCAGCTCATGTCATTATAAGTTCTGATGCCTTGGTGCTTCCAAACGCTCCCTATCACCCTCTCTCTTTTATCCATGTGATGTCATATCCGTTTTTAATAGATTTCCACAGCCTAAGTTGTTTTCCTACTGGTGTCAGCGAGTTTACCGTTGCTGACTTCTAATTTCCTGTTATTCTCAACTAACTAAATCATATACTATATGATCTACCCGTTCAATATCTAACATGTATATTTTTCTTTTTTTTTTCAGAGGAATCTGTTATAGAACTGCTGAAAATTTAAGTCATTGTGCAACTGACAGCATCTCTCATTCAGTGATACGGCATTTCAACGTATACGACATGATTGCAATAAAGCCTTATACTAACAATTATAAAGTGAACTATTATTTGACACAGAAAAATAGTTATTTCTCCATCGTCAGCCTCGATTTGTGGAATATCTGAAGCGCAGCTAATTCACATAAAACATAAATTCTTTGTTTTGGAATTCTTGAGATAAGGATTGATAATTTGGATTATTTAGATTATTCGAAGTACTGTTCTCATCTTGTTCTTTTCACAACCTTTCGGCCGATGTAACCTTCTTCAGATGCGTCAACACTTCCACCCGGTCATAACTGACAGAATGAGAACAATCTATCCTTGTGGATTAAATAAAGGTTTGAGTTCAAAATTCCGTACTCAGTGCCTAGCCTTGTTTCCTTACTAGGACAATGAACACCGTTCTCTTTCTCTCTATTTGGGCAACTTGGGGAAAGTTTTTTCATAACTAAGTCTTACATGACCAGTCTGGGTCTCTCTTGTTCCGACTGGTTGAGGGTACAGGTTAGACAGCTTGTCTGGCTGCTGTTTCCGACTGACAGGACAGGAGCCCAAACTCTTGGGTAGCGCTAAGAACGGCTGCTCCATCATCAGTTGCATAATACCGTGGGTAGTTGTGTGTGCCATGTCGCGCATGGAAAGGGACCCTGCAATTATCTCCGGTGGGCTTTCCCGAGGCCACAACCCCCATGGACCAGGTCGCGACTAATGGACTGGTTGCGTGAGCTTATTGGCACCAAACAAGGACCCACCTTGGCCAACCCACTCTATAATCAAAATTTAGGTTGACCCCCCACCCCCCACCCCCAACCTTCTCCCCTTTTCTTTTTTCTCAGTAGCCCCTTACGTCTACAGTGGCGGCCTGCCTTGTTTGGTGTGAACTATGTTAAAAAAAAAAAGAAAAAAAGATTCCTAAGTTCGAATAGAATCTTCAGGCGCATCTTTTAGAATTCGGAATCTTTATGTCAAACTCGGGAATCAATACGGGATTTTGAACTAAACCCTTAATTTAAACAACAGTGGTAGATTGTTTTCGTTCTGTCAGTCATAAAAGAAGTGTTAAGTAATTTTTATTTTATCCTGAGTTATTATTGCCTGCAATGAGGATTGAACCTTCAACCACCAGAAGACTGTCATTCAGAACTGATTGATATTCAACGCCTTTATTTGTTGTGCCACGGGTCCATGACGAAACGTGAACAATCTACCACCATGGTTTAAATAAAGTGTTCAGTTTAAAATTCAGTATAGATTCCCGAGTGCGACCAAAAAAATTCCCGCGTTCTAAAAGATGCACGTGAAGAAAGTCAGAGGTTACAAGTCCGAAACGTTGTGAACAAAACAACCAAGATTAGGATAGTCGTCCAAATAACCAGATCATGCAAAAAACTTTATGTTATTTTTTTTTTTTTAATCTTTAAAAAAATCTTTATTTTATTTTATTTTTTTTAATCTTTAAAAAAATCTTTATTTTATTTTATTTTTTTTTAATTTTTAAAAAAATCTTTATTTTAAACTGAATTCAAGAAAACAAAAAGGATTTTACAATAAATCCCGTCAATATATTTATATGTAAATATATTCACAAATGCTATTTACTTAAGAGAGAAGCCATATTTAAGACAATAATTGTCGTAATGAAAAGAACATGTGGAAATGTTGACATTGTAAACAAATAAAATTCTGTTTCGGAACTTGTGGGCGGAGGGGGGTAATTGGATTATTCGGACTAGTATTGTAATCTTTGTTGTTATGTTCACAACATTTCGGAGGATGTAAGCTCCGATCTTCTTCATGTACATCAACACTTTTACCCGGTCACGCCTGATGGAATTTTAAAAAATGGGTTAAATAAAGGGTTCAGTTCGAAATCCCATATAGGTTTCCAAGTTCGACATAATGATTCTTAAGTTCGAATAGAAGGGTTTCCTCAATGTGTTTAGTGTCAGGCAGAAATTTTCATGGACAGAGCTTTCTTGCAAGGGATTCTAACCTGTGGAGCGCATTGTAGCAGGACTTTGTCATCTTCAAGTCCAATGTCAACAAATTTTTGTCATGGACTTCTCCAAAAAATAATCAAACGCAGTTCATACCATTGATGAATGGTAGTACTTCCATAGTGTTCCTCATACCATTGATCAATGTTAGTACTTCTTTAGTGTTCCTCCAAAAATAATCAAACGCAGTTCATACCATTGATGAATGGTAGTACTTCCATAGTGTTCCTCATACCATTGATCAATGTTAGTACTTCTTTAGTGTTCCTCCAAAAATAATCAAACGCAGTTCATACCATTGATGAATGGTAGTACTTCCATAGTGTTCCTCATACCATTGATCAATGTTAGTACTTCTTTAGTGTTCCTCCAAAAATAATCAAACGCAGTTCATACCATTGATGAATGGTAGTACTTCCATAGTGTTCCTCATACCATTGATCAATGTTAGTACTTCTTTAGTGTTCCTCCAAAAATAATCAAACGCAGTTCATACCATTGATGAATGGTAGTACTTCCATAGTGTTCCTCATACCATTGATCAATGTTAGTACTTCTTTAGTGTTCTTCCAAAAATAATCAAACGCAGTTCATACCATTGATGAATGGTAGTACTTCCATAGTGTTCCTCATACCATTGATCAATGTTAGTACTTCTTTAGTGTTCCTCCAAAAATAATCAAACGCAGTTCATACCATTGATGAATGGTAGTACTTCCATAGTGTTCCTCATACCATTGATCAATGTTAGTACTTCTTTAGTGTTCCTCATCTTTCAGCTGGCAATCATTCCCGTCTCATTAGCACTTATCCTTGAGTGGCTCTTGGCCTTGATAAGTGGTGAGCCCAATAGTAAAAAAAAAGAAGTGCACCCAGAGAAGGTCAGAGGTTACATCGGCTGAAACGTTGTGAATATAGCAACCAAGATGAGAATAGTAGTCCGAATAATTAAAATATTACAAATGAAATACTGAGAAGAAAACTTCCATTTTATCAGTAAGCATTTTAGTTTGCTTTGTCTGTTGAATGACATATTTAATCTGGACTTATTTAATGTTGAAGCATAATTCATATTGTAAACGATTCATATTGTAAACGATTCATATTGTAAACGATTCATCGTATATGATTAATTGAATACAAGTTGCTATTTTGCTCATACCTTTCCCAACAGTATTAGTGCATAAATGACTACAATAAACTAGATTGGATTTGCAATTTTGCTCAGCAATCAAGCGACTTTCATATCGGATTGGAGGTTTGAATCCTATCTTAGCCTCATTTGTGTACCATTGTTTTGTTTATTTAACCAGCTGACAACATTAAAAATATGGCCTCCTTATAAACACAATTCCTGTCTCAAATATGGATTCTCGTTTTTAATCAATAATCTTTGTTTGTAAATTATCTATTAGATTTAATTTCTACTAAAACTATATAAATTCGTGTCTGTACAAACACATACATATGCATGGGTACAGTTTTGATTATCTATCATATATATGGCAGATACATCGGTGAGACAATATCATCTTTTAGAGTTAGATTTAATAACCACAAACCAAATAACCAACAAAAAATATCAAACTCCAAAATAGCCAAGCATTTCAACTAAACAGAACATATAACAAATAACATTAGACACAAAATTACTAAACACTAAATTATAGCTAATGAAATAGGGTAATATTTATCATCTTATTAAAATGTACTTAATTAAATAAAGGTATTTATATAGTTTGGGTGGGATAAAGGCATTTTGCAAAATACGGTGGATTTTTTTTTTGTTGTACCAAAGAAGATTTCATAGTAATTCATATTCATACGAGGCCTGTCTAAAAAGTATCCGACCTTAGGCCAGAAAAAACATTTCAAATACGTAACGGGGTTGGGACCCTAATCCCCTTCAAAGTACGCCCCTTGTGCTTAGCCCACCGATCCATCCACTGCCGGAAACACCTCTGGAAGTTTTCTTTTGGAATGGTGTTCATCTCCGCTATTGCGTTCCGCATAATCTCTTTTTTTCGCACCCTCTCAACAACAGCTGCACTCTGAGCAGTTTTAGGTCTGCCAGAACGCTGGTCACTCTCCGCTGATGTGCAGCCATTTTTGAATCAGTTGAACCACTCCTTAATTTGTGTTACACCCATCGCATCTTCTCCAAACATCTGCTGAATCTAACACAACGGTGGAGATGAACATCATCCCAAAAGAAGACTTCCAGAGATGTTTCCGGCGGTGGATAGATCGGTGGGCTAAGTGTGTTTACTTACATTATTAAACCATGTCACCTCGATACGTGTCAGCAGTTACAATAAGGTGAACTTGTAATTAAATAAACAATTAAAATATTATCATAAATATATTCCATTAAACAATAACCTATCATACATTTTCCATAAAGTAAAGGATTTGAGTTTTACTTTGCTTCATAGAATTATGTTTCATCTATTTCTTTGTGGATCTCTAGATCTATTATAGATGTGTTTATCAATTAATATTTCTGTTTCATTATTAAGACTTACCGTACTATTGATATTCTTATTATCTCAACAATTATATATTTTGAATAACTTATAATAGCAAAAATATTTAATCTGGCTCTTCTTGCGACTCAAAACTATTTTTTTTTTCATACTAATACAAAGAGGCAGTAGGAGGTACTATTCAACAACACAAAGAGGACTCTTACCGCTCCTCTTTCAGATAGGTTCGCCCACAGCTCATTTTAAGATTTGTCATTATCTCACAGAGAGAGAGAGAGAGAGAGAGGGGGGTAGGGTAGAGAGAATGACAATTAAACATAAAATTTAGGTTTATGTTGATGAACAGTAAAAACAAAAATTTTATCAAATGGAAGTGGAAAATTAAGCAAAATATTTTTTTTAGATGTCTGATATTTTTAATACTAAAATACATATTCACAAAATTTCATTTCTTTAATAACTGAAAATAATGCAACTATTTATGATGTATGTAGTCTAACATTCATTAAAAAAAAATTTTATTTAAAAAAATCTGTGGGAAGTAATGGTTCTTTAATTATGCAAGAATCAATAATTGATTGTGTATGGCTTTTATTATCATACAATTTCTCGAATCTAATTCGTTTGGGGGCCACCAAAAAGTTTGACCCAGGAGATGTTGATCCCAAATCTTTTACCCGGGCTAGTTTGACCAAACTATTTTTCAACCCTCAAGGTTCGGGGCAAATATTTTTGTAAGAAATTTTCGGACATTAATTGGACATCTGAATAGGTTTATTGACAATTTATTGATATTTTTCTACCAATTTATGGAAAATAATTTTTTATTGAGTCTTAAAATAAACATTATTGAGGTTGTTTTTGTTTGTTATGCACAAAGTCAATTTTGAAAAATACTCATGCTCACGTGTTTGAGCATCCCCATGTATTTATTAACAAAAACAAAACACTTTACTTTTCGAATTAATTACCGTGTATTTTCTTTTTAAAGAAGCAAAAATTTCTTTGTGAATTAATTTAATTTCTATTTTGAAAGGGAGAAGAAAGATGCATTGAGAATTTAGTTTTAAAATTTGAAAATCGATTATTAAGTTATATCTGTATTGGAAGAGTAAGAAAAAACTTTAGCTGAATAAAAATTAGTAGTGACACCAGAGGAATCTTTATATATATATAT
>OY744531.1:21224424-21236924 GCA_963556195.1 Sepiola atlantica | reverse complement strand
CTAGAAGCTCTTTAAAATACTCCAAAGAAACTTAAATTTTGTTGAATTTTCACAAAATGCTTCCACCCCCTTTGTATAAAACTAAATTAAACTAAATATAGCCCACATTACGACCTCTTGCCCCTAGTAGCTGTGTTCCAAAATTCATAATGATCAGTTTATTAGTTTAGGAGTAAAACCTGTACATACAAATATATAAACATATACAGATACCTAACTTTATATATATATGAGGATTCATTTGTTGATAAAATTCGGTCTTTGCTTTTAAAAAATGTTCCGTTTGTGTTGACTATGGAGAAACAGCTGTAATTATATTTAGATAAATACTGATTTTACTTTTATAAGGTCTTGTTTTTGTCGGAAAATACTTTAATTTATACATATATTACTGTTTGTTTTTCAAACTTAACTTTGAGTAAAGCTGCCCAGACTGGAAAGATTTGCGTCAAACTCCAACCAATTTTTCCATTAAATATTGGACAAACTTTGAGATGTTCATTATGTTTTCGAATGGCGCCTTATTGTTTTGAAAATAAATTCATTAACCAGTTTTACAAAAATTGTTGTTTTTATTTATTTGTTCTTTAAAAAAAAAACTTTACATGTTTTTTGTTTTTTTTAAGGCAATCTAAAAAAAAAAAAAGTGCTGAAATTGTTTGTCTGTATACTAGCTTTTTATTTATTTATTTATTTGTTTCATCTATACAATAGAGTCCAACTATTCATGTCCTAGGTATATTCACCTTTGCCCGGTATTGTATACTGGGAGGGGGGGGGGGGGGGCATGGACGCCCTGTCCATGTCCATCTTGAGTTGGATTGTTGTTTTCATTTTGCTGGACCCTTGAATTCATTTTCTTTATCCCCCCTCCCTCTCCCAGTTCTAGAGTTAGTTGAGGAGAGGAGGGGGGGGGGTGAAGAAGCGTTTGCCAGGAAATTGAAGTTGCCTGCTGTTCTAATTGAAACTGATAGCAAAGGAAAGAATGTTGATAAGGAGTGGTAGACTCCTATTCTGTTGGAGTTGGCCTAAAAAGTGCTGACTCTCAGAAACAGTATTATTTTTGGTGGAAACTGGTTATACTTATATTATATATATATATATATATATATATATATATGGCCTGAGGATTTGCATCAAGAATAAAACGTTTTTGTGTAGCTTACTTGCTATAAGCATATTTTTATACTACTACTACTATTACTAAGCTGTACTCATGTATTGGGTACTGTTGAAGTAAATACTGAGAAAAAATGTATATATACATAATATATTATTTTATAATATAAGTGTATATATGACTTTGAGTTAAAAGATGACTCTTGTCTGGGTTCAAACTGTGCGACCATCAGAACAATTATCTTCCACACTGACGATTCCTGAAAAAGAATGAAACATTAATATATATATATATATATATATATATATATATATATATATATATATATATATATATATATATATATATATGAGAGAGAGTTTAAATAAAAAAGATATATTTTTAAGGTATATATCCCTTATGATATCATCCAAATTGTTTCAAATAATAAGCTCAATAAAGTTATGTTCTCGGTTTCAGAGCATATATAATATATTGATTAGTTGCATTCCAATGACCAAGAAAAAACATCAGTCCACAATCATAATTTTTTTTTATTTCGTTATTTTGGCAAATGTTTATATTTTTACTTTTTGTCTTACGAGCATTTTACAACCCATTAAGAAAATATAGTCTTTGGTTTAACAGGCTGCTCTTCAGAGACAATCATTTAATAATCAAACACTATTCCAAAATGAGAAAAACAGCAAGTCAAAAACATGAAAACTCAAACATGTTTTTTACTTGCCGTTCTTCTCATCTTTCTTCCTATTTGTTTTCGAAATAAAAAAATAAATTAAAAAATTATGATTGTGGACTTATTTTCTTTCTTTGGTCATTGGAATGCAACCAACCAGTATATATATATATATATATATATATATATATATATATATATATATATATATATATATATATAATCAGTGGAGAAATGGTAAAAAAGAAATTTTAAAAATGTCTGATACCAATCGGCTAATATTTAAATCGAGGGCAGGGTTAGACAAAAGGTCGGTTTTGAATTGGTGAAAATCCATTTCCTTACAAAAAGGAGCACTTCAGATTGGGTCCAAAAGATAAATTGCCCAGTCGAAGGAGGAGGAGAGAAAAGGGTACTTCTGCAGTTTACAGACCCGGACCGTTTTCATTTTTTAGATATGATTTCCAATTTAAAATCAATTTTTTACTGTATCTTATGTTTATTAAATTGTACGATGAAAGTACAGAATGATTAGCATATTTAATTGGTGAAAATCTATCTCTTGGCAAAAAGGAGCACTTCGTATTGGGCCCAAAAGAAAAATTGGCTCAGTCTAAACGGATTTCTTCACTACTCAATGAGAGAAAAGGAACATATTGTATGAAAAGGTTGTGTTATGAAAAGAAAAAGAAAAAGTTGTAAAAATGTGATGTACGTTGTAATATGTAGTAATGAAAATAAACCTAATTACTGATTGTTTTGTAATATTAAACTTGTTCGAAATGTACTTAGCTTAATTGTATTGCTGTTGGAATAATGTCACTGAATGATGTCCTCGTGTAAACGTAAGCTTGGTATGGATCGACAGAAGCGAAACATTTTACTGATGGAGAAGAAGTGATCAATAGTGTAAAGAATGTACTGAAAAGTCGTGAATAGTGAACCTAACAGTAATGTTAAGATGCGAATTTTGGCGGGTAATCTAATTAAGAAAGTGAAGCTAGAGGCTCCCATATCAGGAATAATGTTAAGCTGTTAATTGTAGCTGACAGCGTCATCAAGAAAGTGACTTTATGGGCTACTGTACAGGTCTTGTAAACAATAGAGTCGAACGCTGATGTCACAAATGTGAGTACTGAAGGTTGTATGGAAAAAATGGTAAATTATGATGAAAATTTATAATTTGAAAAAAATGGAAGAATTGGAAGTAAAAATGCATTCAACGTGGAAGAAGTGGATGGAGGACGCCATTTTGAATCGAGTATGGTGAAAAGTTGAGACGTTTGTTTATTTATTGTCATTCCAGAATGTGAATAAATTTAGATAAATTAGTAAGAGATCGTTAGACACAAACTCGGTATTCTGTTAGTTGTGTAATATTTATGACGGGGGCGTTTCCTATTCAGTTTATGATACCTATGTTATAAGTGGTATGTTTTGATGATTTAAAAATTAAATAATAATCGATGTTTCGAATATTAGTTCCTTATTTAGTATTATGTACAGTGTGTAAAAGTTGTGTGGTAGGAGTAAAATATTAGGATGGAAAATAAGTATGCTACCTTCTGTTTGGATGACGTATTTGGGAGAGTCAGACATAGGGGTTTAATAATAGTATTTAATGTTTGAGGATGATATTAAATGAAAGTTTCTTGAAACACGCTTGAGTGAAGTAGGTGAATTTTATGGTGAGTTTCGTTGCATATGATGCATTTGTTTTTTCTAGTGTAGTCAAAGTTACAGGGGAAACACAGTCTACTTTATATAGAAAAAAGAAAAGAAGAAGAAGAAGAATAAAGAAGATATATATACATATATATATATATATATATATATATATATATATATATCTGGGTAGCATCTTCTTTTTCAGGCAAGTATTGTTGAATATAATAAACAACTCGTGTCTAGATATCCTTTGGTAGATCCTTTCAATAGTCCGAATTAGGATCTTAGTTTCGGATGGGAATTGGCTGATGAATTTGCCATAATTTGCATCTGTCTTCCAAGTACTTTCGGACCCATCTGGGTCCATCTTCAGGGGGAATGAGGCTAATCAGTCTAGACCATGTGTAGTATTTATAGAAGGTGTTTGGCGGGAATTATGTACTAAGTACAAAACTATATTGGAGCTATAAACATTATAGAATATTATTACATATATTATAGTTAATTCTATTAATTAGGTTTTTTTTATATAATTCAGAAAACTCTTAGTAGAAAATACAAAAATCTTAGAAATTAGTACTAACAAACAAAAACTCCATATATTAGAAGCCCTATATATAAAAACAAATAAAAAACCCTAATTAATAGAATTAACTATAATATATGTAATAATATTCTAAAATGTTTATAGCTCCAATATAGTTTCGTACTTAGTACATAATTCCCGCCAAACACCTTCTATAAATACTACACATGGTCTAGACTGATTAGTCTCATTCCCCCTGAAGATGGACCCAGATGGGTCCGAAAGTACTTGGAAGACAGATGCAAATTATGGCAAATTCATCAGCCAGTTTCCATCCGAAACTAAGATCCTAATTCGGACTATTGAAAGGATCTACCAAAGGATATCTAGACACGAGTTGTCTATTATATTCAATAATATATATATATATATATATATATATATATATATATATATATATATATATATATATATATATATATATATATATATGATGAAGGAGGAGTCAGTTATAAGAGCTTGGACTACTCGTGATTGCTTCTGACTTTTTCAGAAACGTGTAAAAGTTATTTTGTAGTGAAATTGTCATTAAATCATAAAATAATATAACCTTGATTTGATACTTTATTTATTTATTAATAGCTCGACTGAAATTTAAAAAATTAAATTTTACATATTAAATACCTTTGCTTTTGAAATTTGATTCTTATTCGAATCAATCTGAAATTTACTTTAATATTAGTACATATATATATATATATATATATATATATATATATATATATATATATATATATATTAAAATTATCACCGTTTATTCGCTGTTCAACTTGGCCGAGTGGTTAAGGTGTCGGATTTGAGTTGCAAAATACTCGCAATCCGGGGTTTCGAATCGCATGACCGGTAGTGAATAGTCATATCTCTATGCTGATGAGTCCCGATTATTAAGGACGAAACGTATACGTACATAGATAATAAACATTAACAAATATTTATTATATATATATATATATATATATATATCTGATGTAAGAAAAAGACGGTTTCTACCTAAGCTAATATGCGTGATGCTTTCCTGAATGGAATTGAATCCTCTACGGAAACCGATTAATGTAATTAAATATGGTAAAATTTCTCCTACATTATATCGGTTGGCAAGCCTGCTGAGAGAGAGAGAGATATGAGAATGGACTTTTGCAGTTAGCGGTGACTAAAGATTTATGGTCCATGTGGAAATCTCTCTACCAAATAGCACAGAATTAATACATTTTTAATGCTAATGTGTGCACGTCTATAGTGACCACGTGGACATAACATAGCAACTGACCTGTTAAGATACTATCTTTATTCCCCTTCCCATTCGCTTCTCACTTTGTTCTATCTTTTCCTTCTTTCTTTTTTTTACTTCCTTTTCCTTTTCAAGGAAGCAGTACTCAAAGTATAGGACAATGGAAAAGTACTGGCATTTAGGCCAGTTTAACAAGAATCAAAATGGAAAAGTACTGGCATTTAGACCAGTTTAACAAGAATCGAAATTAAAATATTTGGATTTCGATTTATGGACCAATCAGAGAGCGAACAAATTGCAGAAATGAAAAGTGTTTTTGGAGCCAGTCACGTGATGCGTGGCGTCGACCCACTGACACATGCAGAGAGGACCTTTGTGGGCAAAGGATTGCTATCAGTCTGTTAGAAGTCATAACATCTAATCTTCAAAGCCAGCTCAACTGCCAAATTTAAATGCCCAACTGTGTGCCAGCAAGCCGTCCATACAAGCGACCGATAAAAACCGCCCCTAAAACCAACATTTCTTTACAGATTTTCTCACAAGCATCTCTAAAGAACTGTTTAAAAGTATCGACTCTCGATTGGACAATGTCTCAATCAGCAGTTTCTTTCAATCACAAGTGCAAAAATATTCATCTCCGAATTTTGCACGTAATATAAAACCTCAAACATCAGCATTTTCTTCCATTTTTCAATTCTCTTTCATACTCAACTCACATGAGAACGTCTCTCAAAACAGTCTCGGCTCCTGGACCGAAGCCCAGTGGCACACGCGACAAGAGACATAGACAAACTACTGTATGCACAGCAACAACATATATACACTGTTCACAGACTCAAATAAACGCAATTTCACACACACTTCTTCACTGACAAAACAGAACTAAGCTAATATACACACACTCTCTACAATGCCTACATACTTACACACTGTCACAACCTCACACGGCGGCAGCGGAAATAAACATGCCTGCTCAACCACTTTTTACAGACTAAACAACTTATTCTTCACTTGGAACGTTCTGAGACACTCTATACTACTAACTCTTTACTCTTGGTTGTCCTAACAAGTTGTCAATAAAATTGATGTCATTTTGTATGGGTCGACTTTGTCTTTCTTTTCATATTGCCTTATCCTTCACAAAATCATATAAAATACTGAATAAACCTTTGTGTTATTCGACTTATTTTAAAAAAACCCCGAACAACTTCACTGAATAACCTTACTGGTGACCCGAACGTTTGGACAAAGACGTTTTGGTCAACTTTTTTTTCTTTTAAGGATATGGAGAGGGGATATTTTGGCAAAATAAGTACAAATAAAATTAAACTTAAATTGAAAAAAAGATATTAATCTAGCTTATTTCACGTAAACATCGCCTGCTGCATTTGTACGGACGTCAAAGTAAGCCATTGATTTGAGTGCATCCGATTTCCACTTAGTACAGACAGAGGAAAAAGTGGAAGAAACGAAGAGAAAAGATTAAACTGAACGAGTGGAGAAGGAAAGAAAGTAGCTTATACAAGCTAGTAACTTTTTTGTGTTTGTTCGTATCGCATCTCTACTTACACTGCAGTGTTTATTTTAACTTATTTAAAAATAAGTTAAAATAAACACTGCAGTGTAAGCAGAGATGCGATACGAACGAACAATGAATTAATTCGAAGCATAAATATGCAAAATTAATCCATTTTGTTCAAAGTGCTAGCAGCAGCACCGAATGTTGTTTTTACATATTGACTCTCGATTGGACAAAAACTAAAATCAGCAGTTTCTTTCAACCAATCAACATTCAAGAGATATTAACTTCCAAATCTTGTGCATAGTATAAAAACTCAAACACAGCATTGTTCTCCCTCTTTTTCCCGATTTCTTTCAGAAACAACACATCTGCACATCTTATTTCGGCCTTTTGGAGCCTGAAAGCCCTCGTCTGATGTAACAAGTTCATACACACACTCTCTCACTAACAAAACAGGCATGCTAATATACACACACTCTCTCACTAACAAAAAAGGCATGCTAATATACACACACTCTCTCACTAACAAAAAAGGCATGCTAATGTACACGCACTCTCTCACTAACAAAACAGACATGCTAATATACACACACATCTACAATGCCTACTGATTTTACTCACATTGTCACACATGTCTACTCAAATTCTCCTTACCGACAAAACACTTCTCTTCATTTGGACCATTTTCTGAAGACTCTTTGAACTTTCATATTCTACACACTCTTTATTTCTGGTTGTCTTAGCAAGGGGTCAATAAAAAATTTTTTTTTTAATCGTTAGACTTTGTAATTCTTTCTTTTGATATTTCCTTTCCCTCTACAGTAGGAAAATACATGTAATGCACTCTCTCTCAATAATTTATACACACATGTACAACATCTCTTTCACATCGCACACACTTAGTAGACTTTCTCATTCTTTCTTTCGATATTGCCTTTCCCTCTACAGTAGGAAAATACATGTAATGCACTCTCTCTCTCTCAATAATTTATACACACATGTACAACATCTCTTTCACATCACACACCCCTAGTAGACTTTGTCATTCTTTCTTTCGATATTGCCTTTCCCTCTGCAAAAGGAGTAAAATTGACATTTTTATTGACAAATGCAAAATAAGTGAAAAATATTTTGACAAATTACAATTTTTAACTAGAATTTTTTAAAAGAGAACTGTTGGAAGTAGCAGCAGCGGTGAATGTTGTTTTTACACATCGACTCTCGATTGGACAAACTCTCCAATCAACAGTTTCTTTCAGCCAATCACAGATGCTAAAATATTCACTCCAAATTCTAGCACATACTATAAAAACGCAAACACACAGCTTTCTTTCTCTTTTTCTAGTTTTTCTTCCACAGACAACACACGTGCATACGACAATTCCTACCTAGGCCTCTTGTGGAGTAGCACACACATAACAAACGACACACACAAACTACTAAATACAGTACCAGCATATACATACTGCTGACAAACTCTCTCACACACAAGTTCATGCATACACTCTCTCACTGGTAAAACAGGCACACTAATATACACACACATGTCTACATGACTATTGCATTCATACACACGGTAACACAAACTCGCAAAATCAGCCAAAATGAATATGTGTACTCAACTTCCACCATTACAATCAAAACATCTTCTTTCACTTAGAAGGTTCCTTGGACTCTTTGGAACTCTCATTCATTGCCAACTCTTTATTTTGCATTGTCTTAACAAGTTGTCAATAAAAAATATTTATTTTCTATGGATAGACTTTGCCATTCCGTTTGTGTTCTATCTTCAACGGAATAAATTTTGAATTAAAAGATACAAAAATTATTCTATCATTTCAACCGTTGGCCAAAATGTCCGTCTCCTCGTTAGATGATTTGCGTTGTTGTTATAATATAAGGCCCTGGATTTATTCGCATCCCAACCAATATGTGATGTGACACAAGGTCAAGCTTAAAGTGGGGAGTCCAGCTGCTGTTTAAGTGCTCTCCACAGCAGCAAGGTCTTTGTAATCTGGGGAAACCATCTCCTCTAAAGGGGCACTCTGGAAGGATACAAAAATAACCGTGAACGAACTCGTCGGCATTCCTCAGTGGGGGCACCTCAGTCGACTGTCAATAACCCCCCCCCCCTCCCAAGCAGAAGGTAATGCTTGGAAAATGGCGTTCTAGCACCGAACAGAACCAGACCTCATTCCGACATAGAAAAAGGCTGGCAATAGCTTATGACAGTCTCTAAGTTGTCAGAATTAACATCTTTATTGCAAATGACGAGTTTAACTCATGTTAATGAAGGTTTTTTTACTACAAGTAAGTGTGTGAAAAAAAAAGCCTTTCACCCTTTGAGAAGTTGCAAAGTGTGTGTGTGTGTGTGTCCACGCACACACACACACACCCACACACATACATACACATACATACACATACATACACACACTGTGTTCTCGAATTACAATGTAATATTGTTCAGAGATCAGTCAGCCCACAAACAGTTTTTCCCGCCTTTGACTTATTCAACCGGACAGACCAGCCGCGCTGACGTCACTCTTTTTAAAAAAATAAGCGGGCAACTGGCAGAATTACAATGGAAAAGGGCGTTTTCTTAGAAACGCTTTATGCATTGCTGTATCGAGTTACTCAAGTAGAACTAATCTAGGACACGAAGGCAGACGATAACTGTGAACTTTTATTGAAAAGCATTTCAAAAAATACATTTACTTTCAATTTTTGATTGCTTTCCATGATTTTGTAAATTTAACGTTTTAATAATAAAAAAAAATCATAAATTTAAACTTCCTTTTTTTTGCGTCACACGGTATGAACGGGGGTGGGGGGGGGGGGGTAAATGTTAAAATTAATTTATAAACAAATGTTTGTCCTAAATCGTCCTCATACGTAATCAAACTTAGTTTATTCCATTACTAAACAAATAAACTTTAAATTATTAATTTTACTGACATTGTTGTAAATATTCAAATGACCACTACTACTTGAGGAAAGTCGGCATTGGCCGCAGGTTGAGAAAGGAATAAACCATCGCATAAGAAATGTGAACGCCCCCCCCCCCCCCCGCCTCTTGCAATGTTCATTTAATTTTTTTTCTTTCTTTATCTTTGGAGTACTATCCTATATATCGATATTAATTAATGGTTAGCGGGAGAAAAATGGTTAACAATGCAGACTGGCGACCTGGGTGTACCAAGTTCGATCCCAGTCGGTTCCACAGCACCACTTTTACTTATAGATGTTGGCAACCTTCACGTGGTCCCTCCTGAAAAAATTGGAGAAGCCAATGCCAACAAAAAACTCATAACATACTGATTCATACAAACTTACTGCGGCCACATCTCGGGAGGTGCCACTCAGAGCACACTTTGTTGCCTCGACAGAGTTCAAAAACAACTTCTAGTGGGGTATGATCTCTTCTCGTCCCTACAGCCCTTTCCCACAGAAGAGACGTCGCTAGTCTCTCTCTACTCTATCGTTATTTCCATGAAAGGTGCTCGACTGAGCTCCAATCTTTGATTCTTCCTTGTAAGACGTTCACAGGCAGAATTTCCATGAACAGGGCTTCTTCGCAATGGCTTCTCATCTGTGGAACACATTACTATGGGACTGCTTCCCTGCGGGTTACAACATGATTGCCTTCAAATCCAATGTCAACAGATTCTTGTCATAAACCGCCCCCCCCCCATAAGTAATCAAACTTAATTCATTCTCAATCCTCTCATAAGGTTCTTCATCTTTCAACTGACAAGCCGTCCATCTCGTTAATCTTTATCCTCGAGTGACTTTTGGCCTTGATAAGTGGTAACTCATTAAAAGAACACATTTATTAATAACAACTCGGGCTGGGCTGTCTGGTCGGTACAGTCCGGCTTCAACCTCAAAATGTAAAAGCTCCGACTCTTTCTTTGACCTAAAAAATCTCCTTCATTCACTCGTAATATGTATACTAGCTGTACCGACCCGGCGTTGCTCGGGATGCAGTGAAATCATTTTAGCTTTTAATTTTTATTTGTTTGCCCATTTTTAGACTTAAGGTAGACAACTCCCATTACATTCTTCAATTTAAAATGAGTTATCCCCCTTGCTGATTTTTATAAGTAGGTGATTATTTAAAAATGTTTCCTATTAGCAGTTATCACTTGGGTCGGACGAAGTAATTAAAAGAAATAAATTGTAGCAAAGTATGTTATCATATTGGCAATAACATGGGACAACAATAACAAATGGAAATTGGCAAGTCAGAAGTAAAGTTTGACTTGCAACTTAAATGCTATTTGGGTCTGACTTTGAAAATCCGACATGGTAACTTTATATGTTAGGTGTGATTTTCAAGACAGTATTATTTACTCCTCTCCAGGAGTTAGGCACAAGGCCAGTTTTATCCTACTCCCACAAGTAAGATGTGACCCAAGGTCGGGTCGGAAAGTGGGGGTTGAAAAGCCAGCGCCCGAGAGGTGAGCACTCTGACCATCAATCAACGTTTTTTTTTTGGGGGGGGGGGGGGGGTGATGGAAACAAGGTGTGGAATCGGCAGCCTAAACGCTCGACTTTGAATCAGACTCTTAAAATTTGACAAGATCCTACCGCGAAAGCAATGACTCTAACTCCCTAACTTTGAAACAATTATTATCATTGAACGATTAGTTCACCAAAACGTATATGTTAATATTATATTGATTAATGTTTCATTTTACTTCAGTCGAAGTTCTCAGAAATCAAGGGGCCCCTTTCTGGGGCTAACACTTGATCTCTATATGAGATACATAGATACCCGAATATTCTATTAAAATTCTCCTTTATTTCTCAAACATTGAGTTAGTAAAAAAGTTAAAAATAATAAATTTCTTCTCTCCCCCAACTGACCAGTCAAGTATGTCATAGTATATCTTTCTTGTGGTCTGTTGGTCTTACCGGATTCCAGGACAAGAATTCATCTAGTCTGGTGGAGTATCCAGCTACGTGGTGTTACTTGAGGTAACATCATTAGGAGAAGATGCACTATTCCTCGTATGAGGGGATCTTATTTGTGTAGTGGATACTATGTAATTTTGAATATTTGGTCAAGGTTTACTTGTAGGGTAAGTATCCTCATGTCAGGTTGTCCTGACAAACCCTTGTACAGAGAGACCGAAGACACTCGAGGATAGTGTCTAGTAGGTAATTCAAACTCCCCCTTGATGTGTATGTACATGTGTGTGTGTGTGTGTCTAAGCTATCATTTAGAAAGGAAATATCAGCAGCAGTTGTGTGTGAGATTAATATATTCGTCTGCCCACTCTTCTCTCTCTCCCTCATCATCTCTCTCTCCTGATCTGTAGTATGTATGTGTGTAGGTCTGCGTGTGCATGTGTGTATATGTATGTAGACATGCGTAGGTGAACGCGCCTGTGTGTATATGGGTGTATGTCTGTGTGTGCGTATGTATGTAGGCATGCGTAGGTGAATGTGCCTGTGTGTATGCATGGGTATGCATACACACATTTATTTATATATTTATTCATTTATATTTATTATTTATATCTAAGTACACTTGAACCTAGTTTATGGCCCACTTGACTCCTGCTGCCTACCCATGAGGATGGACACATGTTTGTTCATCACCTCACTGGCCCTTTCCCCCCATTTTTCCCCTGCTACCACCACCCACCTCCCACCGTACACACATACACCCTCATTACACTGAAGAAGGCC
>OY744531.1:21129424-21219424 GCA_963556195.1 Sepiola atlantica | reverse complement strand
ATAAAATCTTAATTGCGTACATTCACAAATATTTTAATTAAATAAGCATTTCTTTTTTGTTACAACAAAATAAGGGTACTTAAATTAATTAAATTTCTTTATAACCTTAAAAAGAATAAAGAAATTGATGGATAATAATTTTTCAATTTCTATAAACTATTACAAAACTATTTTTATATATAAAGTTAAAAATTATAAATTAGTATTACATTTTTGTCTTCCATATATTCTGCATAACAATAGCGACTTTATTTACTGATTGAATGAATACCGGATTTGACTAAACTATGACTTTTGGGGGGATAATTTAGCTAATTTTTAGTAAAACGTAGGAATTTTTTGTTTTAATTCAGTATCTTATGATTTTAATTTAATAATTGGTCCCCCGATTTATAAAATCGGGAGACCTATGTTTTGAGGCATTTCCGTCCGTCCGTCCGTCCGGATTTTTCTCCGCAACCATCCATTGAATTTCTCTGAAATTTTGCATGAAGTTGTAACTTTGGTCAGGGTAGAAAGTGACATTCTTCGATTTTTGAAAGAAAATCTGGTTAGCCCCCCCAGGGGGTCAAAAGGCCCCAAAATGGCTAAAAATGACATTTTTTGCCCCATAACTTTTCATCCATCCATTCAATTTCTCTGAAACTTGACCAAAATGTGGAGGCAATTGTTCATAATAGAAAATAAGTATTGCTGACCTTGGAAAAAATATGGTTCGCGTCCCCAGGGGGTCAAAAGCCCCTTAAAATGGCAAAAAATGACCCTTTCCTCCCATAACGTTTTATCCATACATTCAATTTTTCTGAAACTTGGCCAAAATGTAGAGATAATTGTTCTGGATATAAAATGAGCATCCTTGACCTCAGAAAAATTCTGGTTCTCGCCCCCAGAGGGTCAAAGGGGGGTCAAAAATGCCCCAAATTGCCCAAATTTATTGCATTTTACATTCGCCACATCGAGTCACATACAGAGGGGGACCACGGATGCGCAGCTTGTTATCTTTGAAATAGTTCTAGAAAACTTATATTTATCTTTCAAGGGATTTTTACAAGTATTTTGTTCAAAGGTCAAAATTCACTGAAATTTTGTTTTTTTAAGCCGTCGTGATAACATCTTTCATTATAATTTTTTTTCACACATAAATATACATTTTTTTCCTTTTAGAGATTAAGTTTAGGCTTTTATCTTTCACACACAATCAAAGTTTACACAGAAACTAATTAAAAAAGGAATGATAAGCGTTTTTTAATAATCATAGTCCGTACAAGACACAGCTATTTTTGCACATACCCAACATATACAACACTACCACCCTCAAAGGAGGAGGTAATGTCTGGGAGGATTGTCTCATGGCAACAGAACAGATACTACATTTCTATCACTCCCCACCCCCAAAAAGGAGATGGTAATTCCTGGGAGGATGGTATCATGACAACAGAACAGATACTACACTATCCCCTGAATTGAGCATTGAAAGATAGTACATTAGTCCAAAATTGCATAGTAAACTGAATTGAGTATTAAAAGATAGTAATAATATAGTTCGGCTTCAAGCAGTCAGATACCAAATCTCCATTAGTAATAGATATAATAGATATGGTACATATGTACATTTTCAACTTTTGTGACACCATCTGGTGTATTTTTCAAGAACAGATCCCAGTTTTATAAATAGCTTAAGGTTTCATCAAGTTCACAGACAAAGGTCCCATTATGAAAAGAACTACACTTTCAAATTCAGCCGTTTTGATCAAGGTCATTCATTTCTTTGTCAAGTTGTTGTAAAGTAGGTCAACGGTTCAGAAACAGTTGAATCAAGCTTTCCCAATTTACAGATGTGAATCTAGGTCAGTGGGTTCTAAAGACAGGACATCTGCAAGGCAAATGGAGTTAATATTTACTCACCTCCTCAAGGGGGTAAGTTTGACACAAGGTGGGTTTAAAATTGGCTGCACATTTTTACAAGACTGGGGTTGAAAAATAATCAGCTTTCTCCCTTATATGTGGGAATAATATATGCATAAGGGATTCATTTTAACCCTCATTTTTTTGGTCAATGCTTTTTTTTTTTAAATTTAATAATGAGTCACCACTTATCAAAGCTAAAATCTACTCGAGGATAAGGGTTAATGAGATGGATAGATTGCCAACTGAATGATGGAGAATATTATGAGAGGATTGAAAATAATGAATGGAATGAATAAAATTTGATTACTCATGAGGACAGTTTATGACAAGTATTTATTGACACTGGATTTGAAGATGACAATGTTGTAGTCTGCAGGGAAGCAGTCCTGTGGTAACAATGTTAACAAATACTTATCATAAACCACCCTCATAAGTAATCAAACTTTGCTCATTCCACATTAAAAATTTTCAATCCTTTCATAATATTCTTCATCATTAACATGATAATCTATACTTCAATCGTACAGGGTTAGTTCATACAAAAATCTGACCGGCAGAGTCTATGCTATTTTTGAAGATGGCTTGTTCTCTGTCCACCTGAGGTATGGTCCTGTGTAGTTCTAGGAGGTCCACCTTCCCAGGCTTTGCCTTCTCACCCTTTGAGAATGGGTTATTTATTGCTAATTGCCTGAGGCGTCCCTACTGAGGAATACCGAGATAACGCTGGCCATTCCTGAGAAACGAATTGAATCGTCCGAATACAAATTCTATTGATTTGTCTAGCTGGTATTTATATCTCATTTGCAAATATAAAATGTAGAGAAATAAATTTTAAAAAGAACAACAATATAAAAAAAAAATGTTTTGAAGGAATCAGAGATTTACTTTCACTAAACTTATACATCCTTTACTTTTTGCTTTCACAAAAAAAGGCCTCGTTGATTCGAACTATAAAAGAGCGAAAACCGTCGCTTTCTTACCACTTCTAGAACACAATAGATTTGGACGATGCTTTTTCTGTGGATCGATTCATTTTGCTTATCGTCATGACGCAAAACGGAAGTAGAGGACCGGAAACACTTCTGTTGACGTCCAAGTAGCCACCGGCTGCCTAGGCAATATTTGTTCGGCCAGAGTCCTCTTGCTCTAACATAAATAATAACTCGACAATCCATCTATCACAATAACCCTATTCTCGAGTGACCTCATTAGAAAAAAAAAACGTGGTCCACAAAGAAAGAAACTCTGTTCATGGAAATGTCGTTTGATGTTAGACACACGGACAAAGAAGGGAAAGTTCTTTGCAGTTGTAGTAGCTTTTTGCAGCAGAGATTGAAGCTCAGTCGAGCACTTTCCATGAAAATAACGAAACGATAGAGAAATACTAGTAACGTCTTTTCTGTGAGAAAAGGTCTATAGAAAACGGAAGAGAACTTGCGTTGATGTTGCTGGGTGAGAGTCTATCACACTACTATTGTGAATCTGCATGAGGAGTGTGTTCACTGAACTGGCCGCGATCGTCCCACACGTTGGGCCAGTCCAAGGTTGTTGCTCGACTTGGTCAGTGCTTCAACAAAGAATTCTCATCCCAAGTCGAATCACAAGTCCAGTTTATAAACAAGTAACAGGTTTATTTGTTGGAGGTTACAAATGAAACTCGTGTTCCCCAGGTTGAACAGCAGACTTGCAAAATGAGATTTTTGCCCGACCAAAAAAAGATAAGTCCAATCAGCACAATCCTTTAGCTAAGAGTCCCAATGGGCCTATCTGGCCTGCAGAGGCACATAACTTCAATTGATTGTCAGCTTCCAGAAAGACCAACTCCCCCCGTCATGCCCAGAGGGCCAGGTATCCCCCTTTCTCTTCCCATCTCCTGGAGTCCTTTTCTTCTGACCGGAGATCTTGGATTCCAGTCTCACTGGTCACCATTCGACCACCCAGAGGCTGACCACTGGAGATATCCACTAGAGATAACTGGCAGACAATCTACTCAAGGGGGTTTATCATGGAGACCATCTGCGAACATTACTTTCTGGTCTCAGCATGACTCTCTGTTTTTTTTTTTGGCACTTATTTAATTTCAAAGAGAAATAAGATTCTGTGTGGCCCAAAATACAAAATCAGAAATATTTTCAAATTCCACTGTGCCCCCCCCCCATTTTCCTTTGGCCGAGCATCTAACACCTGCAATATCTGCCATTCACATGCACCACTGGAATATGCATCCTACTGGAGGTTTACACGATGAAAAAGGCACCATATTATTTTTTCTTAATAGTCCAAGTTTGGGGGTTAATGGTCCAAGTCAAAAACTCTTAGAATTTCGATGCATTTTGACAATAACCAAGTATCTTATTATAACATAACTTTTATGGGTGTTATCATCTTGTCAACACTGCATGACCAACACAAAATGCTTACTAGTGGCATGAGCTTTGCTAAGTACAAACAAAAACAAAATTAGAATAAAATGCAACAATCAAACAACAAATAGATTATGAAAAAATAGCGGTTGTAAAGATAACAATATTTTATTTAGTGAAAGATTTTTTTTGTGTTCGTATGTGCGAGTTGCATTGCAGTAGTACGAAAGATTTTATGTGTGTGATTGTCTCTCCTGGTTATTCATGTAGGCCGAAAAATGTGCTGTTAGAGAGATGTATGTGTGTGTGTGTTTATTAGCAACAGTAGTAGTTTTAGCTGTTTGCTGCTTGATTTTGTTGCTACCCCCGTAGCATGTTTAATGTTGGTGATACTGATAATTGAGGTTCACGTTGATGTGGCAAAATATCGCAGTAGTTTTGTTGTTTTTGTGAGTTGCTCTCATGAGCTGGTTTATTGCTGAGGATTGTAATTCGTGCTGGGTTAGGCCAAATATAGGAAGTATTATCGGCAGCAGTTGGTTGCTAGTTGAGAAGGTTCGGTGCTCATGTGCCGAACATAGGAAGGTATTATTTTCCGAATAGAGATCCTGGATGACGCAGATAAATTGTCAGGAAAAGTATGTCGCCTCGTGGACTTGTCGGTGGCTATCTGTTTGTTCGATGCGATTCTCTTGACTTTTATAGATGTTCATATCGAGCATTCTAGAATAGTTTTTCTCGCGCCTAAACACACCGATTGGCTACTTGTTACGTAGCTATTTTGTTTGTGTCTGCGCAATTTTGTAATTTTGTGTTCCGTAGTCGGGCTGATAAACTCTCAAATTTAGTTAAAACCAAAGCCATTTTACTGTCACAGTTTCAACCGTTAAGACTATGTGAATACTATTTTCTGGCATCTAAAAAACTATGATTATACACGTGGCAAATTCGAGATTACAACCGTCCCGGTTTGAACCTTGAAAATTATAATAAACTTAGTAAGTTATAGTCTTTATATTAATAAAATTATGTTACCACTTCTTGTGTGTCTATATGTGTATGTGTTTCCTGCCTCTACGTAACTTGCACATTATTATTTTTAATTTTTATGTGCATTGCTAGTATAATGCTGGCGAAGCTGATGATTGAGATTCGCACTAACATGGTGAAATATCAGTGTTGTTATGACTTACTCGAATGGCAAAATACAAGTAGTAGTATCTAAGTAGCTGGTTGCTGTTTAAGAAGGTTCACACGGACTTAGATTAGTTGGCAGGAAAAGTGGGATTGCCGATGACGATCTGTTTGTTCGATGTGATTGTTGGCTTTTTATAGACGTTCACATTGAACGTTCTGCAATAGTTTTCCTTCCGCGCCTAACACATCAATTGGCTATTTGTTGCGTAGGCTTTTTGTTTACGCATTGTCGTTTTGTGTTATGTAGTCTGGCTGATAAGATCACAAATTCAGTCACAACACTAGTTCGACATTTGGGTGCCTCATGAACCTTATAGAGGACAGATATGAGGGAAATACTCATAACAGTAATACATACAAATTTAAATGAAGAAAACACAAAAAAACTGATTGGTATCGAAATGCACATGTTGTTTCGTTTGGTTGTTTTGTTTTACGGCATATCAACCATTTTCAGGTTATTTAATGCCGAATCCGGACATTTTGGTAAAAGTTTTCATGCTTCAAGTTCTTTATATATTCAAGTATTTATTCATGGTTGTTTTTGTTGTAGACCCGTGCTAGGGGTCACAAAGATAACAACCACAAATTGTGACAGGTTAAAATATACAATGTATTTATTCATAGCAATACAGTAACGCCACTAAATGTGGTAGGAGATGACCGGATTCCTACCATGCGGTAAAACATGAATAGGAATGTCCTCTATATTTAACACCTACCCACTATAGGAGTATGTGACACAAGGTCGGAAAGTGGGATTTGAAAAGCCAGCGCCCGAGAGGTGAGCGCTTTAGCCACTAAAAATTGCCTGGGCAGCCCCGTCGACATTCCCCGGTAGGGGCGCCTCAGGCAGTAAGCTATAAACTTACTCCTCCCCAAAGAGGAGAGGCAAAGCCTGGGAGGGTGGACCTCCTAGAACTGCACAGGACAGACCCATAGACCGGCGGAATCATGCCCCGAAGGCCAAGACAACACCGGTCCATAGGGTGTAGTATCCATCGGAACAGATACCACACGTGGTACGAGGACTCTCACATAATAGGAATGCCCTCTATATTTAACACCTACCCACTATAGGAGTATGTGACACAAGGTCGGAAAGTGGGATTTGAAAAGCCAGCGCCCGAAGGGTGAGCGCTTTAGCCATTAAAAATTGTCTGGGCAGCCCCGTCGACATTCCCCGGTAGGGGCGCCTCAGGCAGTAAGCTATAAACTTACTCCTCCCCAAAGAGGAGAGGCAAAGCCTGGGAGGGTGGACCTCCTAGAACTGCACAGGACAGACCCATAGACCGGCGGAATCATGCCCCGAAGGCCAAGACAACACCGGTCTATAGGGTGTAGTATCCATCGGAACAGATACCACACGTTGTACGAGGACTCTCACATAATAGGAATGTCCTCTGTTTGAGTCTTTGCAACCATGGTATTTATTATAGATGGTTGCTTCCATTAGTTCTTCAATAGGGGTGATTTGTACCCCACAACACCCCCCTCCCGAGCTTTTCATTCCCCTGGAATGATCGTATAGCTCTTTTTCCTGGGATTGATCTCTATGGGATCGATCCTTTTTCTTTCTCTGGAAGATCGGCGTTGTCCGGCTGCTTGTGGTGTTACCAGGTCGAACGTGTCATATATATGGTCCATTACTTTTTCTTGTTCAACAGGAGGTTGTCGGTCGTCATCAGTGACACGTTTCCGAATTTGGTTCAAATGCTTCTTGTGAGTAAATTTTGGACCTTCGATTATGTAAACCATCCGCCCGATCCTCTGCTTGACCTTTCCTAGTTCCCACATCATACTATTATTTTTGTGTACCTGGAAAAATACCTTTTCCCCAGGTAAATACCTCTTTTTAGGAACTGTAGTATTCGGCGGTTTTTTGAATATTGGTTTTGCTTCATCCAGCAATTCGAATTTCGCTTTTATTTTCGTGCAGCATCCAAGCTTTTCAGAAAAAACACTTGGACAAAATTTTTTTAGATCTTTTTTTAGTTTGCCGTTAAATTTTCGATTTTTTGACAAAAATCACTCATTGGCGAGTCCCATAATTCAAATTCTTGGATCCAGTCAGATCCAAATAAATTTGATGGGTTCCTAAGAACGAATACTTTTAACTTTTTTGTCTTTCTTTTTAGTGAAACATTAATAATTAATTCACCTTCAAAATGTATCTTTTCACCAGTTACCGATCTTGCGATTTTATTCGTCTTCATCATCGTGGGCTTACCTAATTTCTTCCACGTGTGAACATTTATAATCGATATATCCGACCCTGAATCGAGTTGCAGATTTACTTCTCTATTTCCGATTCTCACCGTAACATATTTCCTTATGTTCTCTGTTGGTGAGGGGTCCCTTTTTGCAGTTTTTATGTAGTTCTTTTTTCCTACTTTTGCTCTGCAATATGAGGCCTTGTGCCCTGCTCGTTTGCATAGGTCACACGTTATTTTCTTATGGTACCAACATGCATTGTACCCATGAGGTCCTCCACATTTACTACAAGGGGTCCTAGGCTTTTGTCTATCCTGATAATTTTGTGAAGGGTTCTTTTTGCCTCTTGGTTGGTAATAGCTGTCGGGTGAGTGTCCTTTATTTTTGGAGCGTATCTTTTTAATGTGAGCGATAGCTGCTCCCTCTATGTTTCGGGAATCTTGTTTCACTGCCACGAACCGTTGACAATCTTCAGCCAGTTTCTGAAGCGTTAAAGCAGGTTCTAATTCCAGTTTATTTAGAGCACAACGTCTTATATCGGCGTCTTTTGTGGCTATCAAACCTTGTGTGAATATTAGGCATCTAAAATTATCTGCCGTTAATGATGACAACTTGAAGTCGTCACAGTTTTTATTAACTATAGACGCAAAAGTCGTATAATCCTGATTTTCCTTATGTGTAATATTCATACATTTCCATCTTTTATGGAAAAGGCTTGTCTTTGGACAGTATAACTCTATTAACAGTTTGACTGCCTCGTCAAACGACAATTCGTTGGTTTTTTTTGGCAAAATATAATCCACGAATTTGTTATGTTCGGATGCACCCAACTTCCGTAGTAATAAACGAACCTTCTTTTGATCCGTCCATGAACCACAATCAATCTTGAATAAGTCTTCAAATCTTCTGAAGTATGTTTCAAACGTTAGGTCTTCCTCAGGAGCATAGCGAAATGTATCAATGGCTGACCAGATCGCATTTTGCGAAAAAGTCGTACTGTTTTCCTGTTCGTTGTCCTTATTCATTAAAACTTGCGTTAACAAATCCATTTTTTTATCTGATTGGTTTTTATGCTCTAAATGTAATTTTTTCAATTCCAATATTTGTTCATTCATTTCTTTCTTTTCTTCCGCGGCGTATTTCATCATTTCTTTATTTTCTCTTCCCTGTTTTTCCTCGAAGTATTTCATTAAACTTAACCGCTTCTCGTCATTTTGTTTCTGTACTATCAATTGTTCTTCTCGAAACCTTTTTTCAAGTTCTAATTGTTGATTTTGTTGAAGTTTTATAATTTCCAAAATCTGTTTTGAAAAATCCTCCATTTTTTTTTTTTTTTATGACAAAAAAGCGTTTTCAGAAACAAACCAATTCTTTTTCTATAGTACCAACTCTACAAAAAAAACTTTTACAATTTTTGTATCTGGTTATATTGACGAGTATTTCCTTAATTTATTTTTTCCTTGTGTGGCAATTTTCCACTAGAAAATAATTCAGCGTTTGTGTTTATACAGAAAAAAGTTTGACCTTTTTTTTTTCTTCAATTTTCTTTTCGTAACGTGTAAGTATTTAGTTCAAATCCTTGTTGAACGTACACTTTTTTTTCTTTTACAAAGAATTAGTTTTTTTTTTGTGAAAAAAAAACGAGTTCATAGCATTTATTTAAATATTGGCCATAATTTCCGCTTTAAGTGCGTAACAGAATATCACATTTTCTCATTAACACAAAGTGTTATACCGTACCTGCTTGTCGAAAGTGTTTTTTTTTTTCAACGTGCCAGTCAGTCAGAGAAAAATATATTTTAATCGGAAAAATCCGACGTAACTTTTTAATTTTGTTTTTCAATGCTAATGCCTTTTTAAGACAATCTTTTTAGAACGAACAATTTTTTTTTTGTACTTACTGAAACTTTGAGTCGTTTTTTTTTTTTTCAGTTGTCGTAAATCCACGCCATTTATGAGTTCCGTTTTAACTCGTAGTTTAGGCTTCTTGTGGCTTTTTTTTTCCAACAGCAAGATAAGACTTTTTTGACGACGTCTTTTGTTGTTTGACGTTTTTTTTTTTTCAAGTAAATCCTTGCCCGAATCTTCGTTATTCAGTTTTTTGTCGAATGATCCCGTAACTTTCTTGAGTAATCCTGGTAGCCAGTATTCGTGACTGGTATAAAATCAAAATCCTCACGTATGTTCTTTACTAAATTTCTCGTCGCCAGTGTTGTAGACCCATGCTAGGGGTCACAAAGATAACAACCACAAATTGTGACAGGTTAAAATATACAATGTATTTATTCATAGCAATACAGTAACGCCACTAAATGTGGTAGGAGATGACCGGATTCCTACCATGCGGTAAAACATGAATAGGAATGTCCTCTGTTTGAGTCTTTGCAACCATGGTATTTATTATAGATGGTTGCTTCCATTAGTTCTTCAATAGGGGTGATTTGTACCCCACAACAGTTTTGTAGACGAAAAATGTTATTTTTGTTTTGGGCTTTGCAGAACATGATTGAGTTTTGCAAAGGGAAAGGAAAAAAACCAATAACATTAATGTTTGTGTGCATTTTTGGCCAGGAAGCCGGTATATTCAGACAACTTGATCTGGTAGCACCTGGTACATGTTGTGATGTTATGTCATGTGTATAATATTAATATACACACTCATTATCAGAACCCACGCATGTCATCTCTTTCATTGACTGATTACAGGAACACAAGTCTCATTTAAAATGGAGGATTTATTCGTATGAAAAAGTTAGATATTTACTCAGTGTTACAGACAGCCAAGGGAGAGAAAGAAATATATTTAACAGAGAGAGAGAGAGAGAGGGAGAGAGAGAGAGAGAGGAAGAGAGAGAGAGTGGCAGAGAGCTTCCAGAATCATTTCATGACTTCCCCCTCCTCCATCCGCACCAGGGCTTGGATCAAGTTATCGCTTCACACGCACGCACGATAGCTCTTGCATCTTTCACATTTCTCAGCAAAACAATAAAAAACATGCTACTCTTCGAACACTTGACCATCAGGGAAAGAAATTTAAAAAATAAAACAAAGTGAAGTGATATGATGAATTCTTATACGAAATGCAAATCAAATCAATTCATCAAATTCATATTATTATTTTTTTTTCAAAAAAGATTTTATGATGGTTTTAGGAACAGCGGGGCGGGAGTATTCTATGTTAAGTTAACATAAGTCCTCAACCCTCACTGGCCAGGTTTCATTTCCATAAATCATCACACTGCGTACGCATGCCTGATAGACTCTTTCCTTAGTTGACAGTGGTAACGCTCTGCTGGTTAGTAATGGCAGAAGTTTTCTGAACTTACTCCATCCACTCCTAACTCTTACAATCATGCTAGCACCTGCTCCTCCAATGTTATCACCAAGGTAAGAAAACTTCTGAACAACCCCAACAGCTTTGCCATCCACCAAATATATTTTCTCCAGATCTGAGTTCTCATCTCCATTGTCTTATACTTCTTGCACACAAACTGGTTATCATCTCTCAACCTTGCAAAAAAATATATTAAATCAGTAATTCCACTGCACATCTAACCCGACCCCAATGCTTACTAGTACAAGATAAAAACTGGATTGCACCCAATTCCCTTTTCCACAAACTGAGCAGGGGAACTTTCCTCTTTTGGGGAGCTTTCCAACACTACAACCACTAATCCTCACTTTGGTCTTGGTAACATTCACTCTCAGACATTTACTTTCCATAGTATTCCTACAAGTCTTTAACTTAACAAATAGGTCTTCCATTGTTTGACAGGCAAATACTAAACCATCAGCATCTCTTCTGGACAACCCATACGAAACTCTGTGGATAGAGACACTTTTTGCATATAAACCGGTTATCCTTTCTCAACCCACTAGTAATTCCACTGTACTTCTTGTGTACCCAATGCTTACAGTACCACAAAACTCCCTTTTTCACAAACTGAACAGGGGAACTTTCATTTTTTGGGGATCTTTCCAACACTACAACCATTGATCGTCACTTTCGTTTTGGTAACATTCACTTTTAGACTTTTACTTTCCATAGAATTCCTCCAAGTCAGTTTTGAGACTGTATATCTTCCCTAATAACGTAAAGATGGAGAAACAAGTTTTATCAGGCTTTACTTCTCCACATTGTTTGAAGTATTTCCGATGTGATTCCATGGAAACATTGATAACTCAAAAACTGTGATCAGGCTGAAATTTTGCAGAGTGTTTATGTTATATGAGCATAAAATTCGTACACCAAATTTGGAAAAAATATAAATTGAAATTCCATCAAAATTTTGACCACGGCCGAACTTTAAAACGCAATAGTTTGTTGGCGAATATATACGATTAGCAGAACTAAAGTTATCACTAAAAGTGTAACTTTCACATTTTACATGACCATGACTGTGACATAGATATCCCAAAATTAAATCAATTCTAAGTTAGACAATGCCAATAGTTTGGTCAATATTGATGACGATAGGTCAATATTGATGACGATTGGTCAATATTGATGACGATAGGTTGTACACAATACAGTAACAAACTCGACCGAAAACATAACCTCTAACTTAACAAGTAGGTCATCCATTGTTTCACAGGCAAGTACTAAAATCATCAGCATGCAGCATCTCTTTCAGACAACATGTAAGAAACTCCCTGGACAATGTTTCTAAAACACAAATGAAAAGCAACAAACTTTGTACAGAACTCAAACCAAGACCCCAACAATTGGTGACCCCGACGTGATCTGCCACAGATGTACTCCTACTTTAACATTAAAGCTGGTTCTAAATGAGATGTTCTTCAACCTCAATCATTGGAGAAGCGACCAGACCTGCCAAGCTGCTCATCAACCTCAATGTGACACCCACACTCCAGCCATCATTGTTGGAGAAGCAAGCCAACCAGGCACTTAACATTCCTGCCATCCGGTGACTGAACCTAACATTTCATAATTGTACCTAGCGGCCAAATAAAACAAGTTGTTTTAATATTCAACTTAATTCCTGTGTTTGTCATCCTTCGTTGCCCGTAACCGTATTATCATCTCACAACAATGTTTTCTCTGAATTAATGGTATTATTATTATTATTATTATTATTATTATTATTATTATTATTGTGATGCATTGTTTTTGTCATTTGTTTAGACTAATAAGCTCAAGTCTACAAATATAGCATGAACTTGAAGTAGATCACATGAGAATATGAAGTATTTTTTTATGGAAGTCGCTCCAGACAAGGCATGAAGCCACTTGATGTAAGGAAATAAAAAATAAATGAATACCACTTCAAAGTCAAACACTAGCCAACGATAAGTGTCAGATGGATAGATTCCAATCCAGAAAACAGCAATTCTTCCCCTTTTGTCAGAAACATCGCTCATGGAATGTGAGGACTAAAGGACAAAATAAGGGAAGCAAGAGTTACGAGGTTGTCGAAAGTAAACCCATGATCCACTTTCTACTCTCCTTAATTAATTGTGGTTGGAAAATTATGCTCTACCTAATTTTTAACTTAATGTAGAAATTTACCACATAAGATCTAGAGATATAGAAGAATATATATATATATATATATATATATATATATATATATATATATATATAAGGGGGGGGTAAAGTTTCCCAAAACGATTCAATGTTTTAACGAATTCCTTCTTAACATAAGAATTTTCTGGGAGGTTTACGAATGGCGATAGAGACAGATTCCAAATTTTAAAAATGGTTTTTGGAATCTGTTCTATTTTTTTTTCTTATATATATATATATATAAATCTCTGAAACGGTTCTTATATATATATATTAAATCTCCGAAACAGTTACATGGTAAACAACTGATGATCCCCGTTTTAATATTTCATGCTTAAGTAAAGGTCCCCTGTTTTTGTTTCACTGTTAGATACTTGGATCCCCTTTTCTTTTCTTTTTTTTTTATTTATGTATTTTCCAACGAAAGCTAAGTCTGCGATATCTTGGATTTAGTTAGTTTCTCTGGGAATTTAAACTGGATTTTCCTTTTTTTCTTTTGTTTAAAATGACTCAAAGCTTTTTTAGACTATATATATATATATATATATATATATATATATATATATATATATATATATATATATATATATAATAATAATAATAAATTTACCATACTCACTCTATCTTTACACACCTGCATCTAAATAATATTATTACAATAGTAAGCAAATAAAAGCATTGAGAAAGTGAAGACCTCCACCAAAAATCCCAACAATACTCACACGGACTTGATGGGTCAACATTCAGATATCTTCAATTGTTTTCACATCATTTGCACTCATTCATAAGTATTAAGTATTAAGTGCTCATTCATAAGTATTAAGTATTAAGTGCTCATTCATAAGTATTAAGTATTAAGTGCTCATTCATAAGTATTGAGTATTAAGTGCTCATTCATAAGTATTAAGTATTAAGTGCTCATTCATAAGTATTAAGTGCTCATTCATAAGTATTAAGTATTAAGTGCTCATTCATAAGTATTAAGTGCTCATTCATAAGTATTAAGTGCTCATTCATAAGTATTAAGTGCTCATTCATAAGTATTAAGTATTAAGTGCTCAGTCATAAGTATTAAGTATTAAGTGCTCATTCATAAGTATTAAGTATTAAGTGCTCATTCATAAGTATTGAGTATTAAGTGCTCATTCATAAGTATTAAGTATTAAGTGCTCATTCATAAGTATTAAGTATTAAGTGCTCATTCATAAGTATTAAGTATTAAGTGCTCATTCATAAGTATTAAGTATTAAGTGCTCATTCATAAGTATTAAGTATTAAGTGCTCATTCATAAGTATTAAGTATTAAGTGCTCATTCATAAGTATTAAGTATTAAGTGCTCATTCATAAGTATTAAGTATTAAGTGCTCATTCATAAGTATTAAGTGCTCATTCATAAGTATTAAGTATTAAGTGCTCATTCATAAGTATTAAGTATTAAGTGCTCATTCATAAGTATTAAGTATTAAGTGCTCATTCATAAGTATTAAGTATTAAGTGCTCATTCATAAGTATTAAGTATTAAGTGCTCATTCATAAGTATTAAGTGCTCATTCATAAGTATTAAGTGCTCATTCATAAGTATTAAGTATTAAGTGCTCATTCATAAGTATTAAGTATTAAGTGCTCATTCATAAGTATTAAGTGCTCATTCATAAGTATTAAGTATTAAGTGCTCATTTATAAGTATTAAGTATTAAGTGCTCATTCATAAGTATTAAGTGCTCATTCATAAGTATTAAGTATTAAGTGCTCATTCATAAGTATTAAGTGCTCATTCATAAGTATTAAGTATTAAGTGCTCATTTATAAGTATTAAGTATTAAGTGCTCATTCATAAGTATTAAGTGCTCATTCATAAGTATTAAGTATTAAGTGCTCATTCATAAGTATTAAGTGCTCATTCATAAGTATTAAGTATTAAGTGCTCATTCATAAGTATTAAGTGCTCATTCATAAGTATTAAGTATTAAGTGCTCATTTATAAGTATTAAGTATTAAGTGCTCATTCATAAGTATTAAGTGCTCATTCATAAGTATTAAGTATTAAGTGCTCATTCATAAGTATTAAGTATTATGTGCTCATTCATAAGTATTAAGTGCTCATTCATAAGTATTAAGTATTAAGTGCTTATTCAGTGTTTGATAGCACTTTTGAAGTACTGTTGCTCAAAAAACATCTAGTCATCCTGATAAAATTCAAATCAGAACATGTAACAGAAATAATTGAAACCAGAGATGGAGAGTCAGAGCCTAGTTTTTAAAACCGATTTCGGAGTCAGTTTTGGATTATATTCAGCAATTTTTGAAGAATTCAACAATATTTGCAGGAATTTAAAAAAATGGAAAAAGAAGTGTGCTTCTATAGAAGGGGACCCATATCGTTTTTGATTGCGATTTACAGGACAGACTGGAAATGGCCGAGTCGTCGCCAAACAGTCAATTAGTACTGACATTAAATGAAACAACTTTTTCATTTTTCCCCCCTGATTTAAGGTTAGGGTCAATTAACCTCTCCCCTCTCCGTGTTTAGAATGAGTTTAATAATTGTATTCAAATCATTAAGTAACTATATTTCTTTTTTTTTTCTTTTATTTTGAATAAGGTTTTTTTTTTTTTAATGCCTTAAAGTTTTTTAATCCTAATCCGAACCTAACCCTAACCTAACTCTAATCTTAACCTAACCAAAGGGGTGTCGTCTGTCATTTTAAGTTTTTATTTTCGACTTTCAAATCGTAAACTGCTTTGGCCATTTCCAGTTTGTTCCGTAAATCGCAATTGGAAACATTCAGACCAATATGGGTTCCCCTCCTATAGAAGCACCAAAAAAAGGTTGTTCGCACCATATTTTAGTTTTATGTAAACAGATGGAAAATTAAAAACAAAACCAATGGAAGGGAAACAACTTATACAAAACAATTACTTTACTTGTATCACGCAATACAAATACTTCCATTTAGCTACGAATCGATTGAATTGGGAAAAAAAAAATTCCTATGTTCAAATTAAGAAGGACTTCCTTGAATAATGGGGCAAACTGAACCCTTTATGGATTATGATGGGAATAGATTGTTCTTGTTATAAATGTGAAACACTGACACAAATGTTATAAATGCGTAAGGTTGGGAAACACCTCCGGCACCAATGCATAGATCTAGAAATGCTATTACTGAAAATTTTAAAAAGCTTACAACATCATGCCATACGCCGGCACCAGTGGTATCTCTTCCGTCCCTCTCACACCACGCGTCTCCTATACTTTGTGTTTTATCCGGGCCTGTGAGTCACTTGTTAGACTCACTGTCAGTGAAAACGACATTTATTTATTTTTTTTCAATAAAACGGTCAAAGGGAGACAAGCAAGTAATCATGCGAGAGAAATACGAGACACATGAGAATCACAATTTACAAACATAGAAATAAGACACTTGTAAGAATCAACAAAGGCGCTATTATGCAAAGATAACTAGTGTTTATTATTTCAAATAATCAACGAAAAGTTCTTCTCCATTCTAGGGGAGTTCTTAATAATGGGGCTGGATTTGTTAAGACCGCGAATGGTTGATCAGAGTCAAAAGTTAGCAAATACGAAGGTTCATAGTTTTGGACGGACTAAATATGAATTTCCTTCATTTTTTTCGTAAGACACGTAATTCAATGAACAAATGAAAAGTTCTTCTCCGCTCTCGGGGAGTTCTTAATAAAGGGGCTGGATTTGATAAAACCGTGGTGATTGATCAAATATGAGATCATCTATGAGACAAAATTGAAAAAATACGAAAGTTCAGAGTTGGGACGAATTAAATATGGAATTCTTTTTTTCCATTTCCTTTTATAATGTTTTCGTGTGGCAGTTTACACGTTGAGCGAGTAAAGAGAACTTGTGGTGACCCCTCGATTTCTGAACGGCAATCGTTAGTTGACGGCTGTGTGAAAGATATTATCACAGAATTTTAGATTCTGATGTCCGTCTTTCACGGACAGTTTTTAGTGTGACAAGATATATGTAATCTCGTATCCAGAAAGGAAAATGTTGACTTCGTCTATTGTGGTCAACTTTGTTGAACTAGGTTTTTCCTTGTGATGTCCGATAGACAGCGGTAAGATCGTCGCTGTATTTTTTCTCAGACGATAAATCTTGAATCCAACTTTTTTGTGTGCGGAGATATATTGTTTTCAATTTCTGCTTTGTGAGCAGAAAATCTTGGCATGTCCTGTTTCCTCTGCTGCTGAAATTCCTCCTCATGTTTCCTCTTGCCAGGTTTTCCCGCTCGTTGTCTAGGACCTTCCGTTTGCATAGCAACAGAATTTGATTGGTTGCTCTTCATCTGCCCCTGCAAACTGTGTGGGCTCATTTTATGGCTCTTGGCCTAGCAACAGGGTTTTCTTGTTTGTGATTGGCTGGTCAATCATTTGCCTCCCTTGCCGCCGTCTGGAATATATCCGGTTCCAATTTGTAATGTGTGTAGCCTTTTGGCGAATTGCACCTTACTTTTTTTTTATTGTAGGGGAACATGTGACAACAAGTCCCCTATTCTTCTTTTCATGCTTTATGGGACAAAATATGTGGATATAACATTTTCGTTCCATCAGCCGTGATGAAAATTTTTTAAATTTATTAATTCTTAGGTAGCAGGGTCAGTTTGCAGGAGAAGGACAAAGGGAACATGGGAGGAAGTGATGCAGATGGATTCGAGAGAAAGAGTGATAAATAAAAGAGATAAGTTAGTTTGGAAATCAGTTTCTAAAAGGGTTTAGTTTGAAATTATGTATAGATGCCCGAGTTCAACGAGATGTACATGAAGAAGGTCGGAGGTTGCATCGGCTGAAACATTGTGAGAATAACATTCAAAATGAGAACAGTAGTCTTACTTGCTATTAATTCTCAATTCAGCTAATTCCATCTGGGGAGGAAGGTGCCCTTCCGACTGGCGCGACACTAACCATCACGACACATGTTCGCCCTGGACAACATCCAGGAAAAAAGAGAGAGAAAGCTAGACAGGAAGCGGAAACGACCTCACAGTTCTTGCCAGCATGTAAAACGGAATATTAAAATGATGATGATGATGATGATGATGATGATGATGATGATGATGAAGATGAAGAAACAGTTGTTGACAAGTACTTCAATGGAATGTGTCCCCTCGACGTAAATACACTCGACCAACCCGACAATCAGCTAAATCCCATCCATTCACTGGAAGTCCCCAGATGCCGGAGAGCCTTCTACTCCAATAGCTTCTTTCCTCGTGCTGCCGACTTTTGGAACTCCCTCCCTGCTCCTTGCTCCCTGTTTCCCCGACTGTACCGACATGCAGAAATTTAAAACTAATGTGAATAAGCATTTCGCTGCGCAGTTCCCAATTTAGGATAACCCCCAAAACTTTTGCCCTAATTCTCAGTCTCCCCTTACGTCTACAGTGGTAACTTGCCTTGTTTGGGGTAAACTATGTTAAACAAAAAAAGATTATCTTTTGCTAAATACAGCTCACTTGAAAAAGCTGCCCCTGAGCTTCCACCATTGCCTCCAGGCTGAACCTGAAGCATGTGACCTTCTCAGTGTCCTTGAATACTAGTTTGATCCTGGCAATCAGCTCATCTGTAATGTTGCAGGCGGTACTCTTGGTGTCTTTCTCAACTGTGCCTCACATATAATAGTTCGAGGGCTTGCAATCAGGCAAGTTGAGGCGACAGATTTGGGGACTGATGCAGTTGTGGAAGTTCTCAGACAGGAGGGTATAACACGGAGCTGAACTCTGCTGCCACACGTATGGCCTTTCCGCAGCTACCCTCTCCACTCAGTGCTTGCCAACAGTGGGCAGCAACTGAATTGAATCAAGGTCTCTTTCCGAAGATGTGGGACGGCATGACATGGCCTTCAATGGAAACACACTCAAACCCATCAAGAGAACTTGGTCTGTATGACTTTGTGCAGACTGTAAGCTAGCCACCTGTTGAGAAGAATCAGAGCATCCCCTACTCAACTGTATGTTTAATCTTGTTGAGGATTTTCTTGGCTTTTGTAAGGTCGTTTTCTTGGGCCTCAGTAGTTGCACCTTGTGACTTTTGTATGAGGAGTAGCAAAGAATCTCGTTCAGCGCTTCATAGTCATATCTCTCGTTAAGATCTGCATTACCTTGCCTGGATTTTACTACACCTTTTTTTGCAGCTTTATAATGAATTTTGTTGTGTGGACAATCCCTTCTGCTAGCCATGACTTCCACATCTCCATTGCAATTTTCTACTTCACATCTCATATTCTTCAAAGAATTCAAGGATAACTGCAGATAAGATTTGCGAATTTTCGAATCTGGCATGAATCATCAAAATAGAGGTCACTCTCTTCCAATATTCCGGTGCTTTCCAGTCGTCCATGGTCTCCAACTCTCAAACCCACCAATAGTACACACAAACAGCTATCCGTTGCACTTTAACACTATTAAACAATTCAAATGGTTCTGAAATGAAAAAATGATCAAATTTTTCTCAAACATCATGTATTTGTTAACATATATAGTTAAAGAATATCATTTCTTTTAGCGTACATCGAGGCATGTAAGAATTGAGTTTTAATTTTTGCTAAACACTCCATGACCCGTTTGGCCAACGGTGATACATTGCACATAAATCGATAAATAGATAGAAGAAAAAAAAAATTCGGAATATAGTTTTGAGATGTTTCAATTTCTTTAAATTTTTAATCTGAAATTTTTATTTTAAGGGATTTATCTTACTAGAAATTTAAAAAAAATTTGAGACAAGACATTTGATTTAGGTCCCTGGGGTCGTCAGATGGTCAAAAAATTTTATCTGAAATTTCTTATTTTAAAGGATTTATCTTACTAGAAATAAAAAAAAAAATTGAAACAAGACATTTGATTTAGGTCCCTGGGGTCGTCAGATGGTCAAAAAATTTTATCTGAAATTTCTTATTTTAAGGGATTTATCTTACTAGGAATTAAAAAAAACATTGAGACACGACATTTGATTTAGGTCCCTGGGGTCGTCAGATGGTCAAAATTTTTCAAAACCGCTGATTTGTTTTACGAATATTGGTCCCATTTACTTACCTTCCCATGCAGAGATAGACAAAAAAGTCGGTTTTAATGTAGGGAAAATCCACCTCCCCAAGCAGGTATTCTAGATTGGGGCAAAAATAAAAATGGCCTCTGTCTAGAAGGATTTCTCTCTCACTGAACGAAGAGAGAAAAAATGAAGTGTAATATCAGAACAGATACTACACTTTGCTCCTAGTCAAAAATCCAAGAAGCTATTTTAAGACGGATGATATTGTTCCTATTTGAAGTTATCTCCCTTCTACTATTTTTATCCAGAATTAATCATTACCTTGTACGGATCAAAGGTAGTATCTGTTTTGGTCGATCTCAGAAGGCCATCCTCACAAGCATTATCCTCACCTTTGGGAGAAGAGTTTGCTATATTGCTGATCGCCTAAGGCACCTTCACCAGGGAATGCTCACGGGGTCAATCATCACAATTGTACTGTAGTAGTTGCATGAGCAAACTATTTTGTATCGGTCTATGTGAACTAAACCACGTGATAAACAGAACGATTTAATTCCACTCTTCATTTCAAATAGACAAGATGTAGATCCTATGCGCGCTACCAGGCCTGCAGTAGGCAAGTTGTGAAACTCCAGGATAACGTTATTTCATCTTGTCTACATTAACCAACCCATTGTACAACCTTCATTTTGTTCCTGTGTTCCCACAAATAAAACTGCATATCTATTTAGTGTGGAGCCGTTATTATTTTGTGGAAGAATGGTGATCCTATTTTGCTTATGTAACATTTCTATTTCAGTCAGATTCGGCCAGACGTATTACTCTTCTAAGTTCGTCATTCTGATTTTCTACCCGATTTAAATCCCGACTCACAAACCTAAAATTGGTTCCAACAACTAAAGTACTAGGTTCCCAGTCTTTCAGGATAATCTCTTCTTTAATGATCTTATTTGTTTAGTCTGTGATCATCTCAATGCTTGTTTCACCCACCGCCTGCAACAACACCTGATTTATCAAGTCTGGGGTCATTTCAATGCCTGTTTCAACCACAGCCTTCAACATTTCTACAACAACACTTGATGTATCAAGTCTGTGATCATCTCAATGCCGGTTTCACTCACAGACTTCAACAACACCTGATTTGTCAAGTCTGTGATCATCTCAATGCCGGTTTCACTCACAGACTTCAACAACACCTGATTTATCAAGTCTGGGATCATCTCAATGCCTGCTTCACCAACAGCCTTCAACATTTCTGCAACAACACCTGAGGTTCCTCCAGCCTTACCATTCATGTTACTCAACGCTGTTCTTGGCCTTTTGGCTAAGATCAAAGTGTAGTATCTGTTCCGATGGATACTGCACCCCATACTGTTATTGTCTTGGCCTTCGGGGCTTGACTTACGCCAGTCAATGGGTCTGTCCTGTGCAGTTCTAGGAGGTCCACCCTCCTAGGCTTCACCTCCCCTCTTTGGGGAGGAGTAAGTTTATTGCTTACTGCCTGAGGCGTCCCTACCGGGGAATGCCGACGGGGCTGCCCAGGCAATTTAAAAAAAACCAGAGTGCTCACCTCTCGGGCGCTGGCTTTTCAAACCCCACTTTCCCGACCCGACCTTGGGTCACATCTTACTTGTGGGAGTAAGATAAAAACTGGCCTTGTGCCTAACTTCTGGAGAGGAGTAAATAAATACTCAACACTTTCTGTACCATTTCTTGCTCAATTCTTATGGCTGGACCCGATACTGCTTCGCAACTCCTAGATTTTCTTCGGCTCCATGGAAACTCACTATTCAACAATCTCTCATAATGGCATTTCCAAGCATTCGTCTTGACTTGTTCATTTTTTGAATAAGATTTTCATTTTGGCTGTTGTTGTAACTTGTTGCTGGATTTTACCAATTTAGTTTGAGTCAGGATAATACATAAGGATCTGTACAAGTACTTTTACTGATTAATTCCTATTTCAGTCACCCAAATTATTTTGAGTGAAATAGATATTAGAATTCAACTTGCGCGCATTCTGTTGTTGAAATTTTAGCATTAAAGAGCTGAATAAAATATCAGGTATTAGATTTTTGCTAAATGAAAAATGAAGGAAAACATGATCAATCAACAAAACATTTATAGAACTACAATTTTACAAGAATATAAAAGTCAGTTTTAGTGAAGAAATGTTCATCTGGAAAAGTTTATACAACCCGTGTTCTTTGGTTGAAACTGTTCAGTAAATAAGCAGACATGAGGGCTAAAGAGGTGTATGTCTATATTTGTTGGTGCGTATAAGTGGGTGGCAATTTGTTTCTGTTCGCCTGACTTCTTGTCAGTGCGTGAGTAGATGTGCGCGAAGTGAGGAAAGCTTGTACGTGCGTTTTGAAGCGTTCTTTTCTTCTCGCCTCCCCCTTGGCTAAAGGCATGGAGAGGGGAGGGAGTAGACGTTCTTGGGCCCTTCGAGATGCGAGGTGCGCCTGGTTGAATCTCTCTGTCTTTTATCTGTTTATTTCCTCATTCTTATAGGGATCTCGAAGTTTGCATTGGCTTGCCAATTTAACATAGACGTGTTAGAGTTTGACTTTGAAACGATATTCATTAGTTGGAAAATACTGAGTTAACACGTTTCTGTTAGAACTCTTTTGCTTTTTGGAAATGAAGAGGAAAGCGTATCCCAACAAAGCAGAGAAAGAAAGAGGGTAGCAATTCGAACCATTTGCTTTTTGGCATTTGTTTGGATCGCATCTCGGTCCACCATATAGGTTTCGACAGGATTTTGGCAATATTTCCAAAGAACTTAATCTTTCTTAAAACCATGTTTTAGCCCCCCACCCCACCCCAATGATTCAAAGCAGTCATTCATAGCATCGTATCCGAGATGACCTCAGAGGAAGATTGAATCTGGACAGTATAAGGAGATGTGTGCAGGACAGGAGACCTTATTGGTATGGCCACGTTGAAAGAATGGATGAGAGTTCTTGGGTCAGTAGATGTAGAACAGTTAAGCTCGCAGGTCCAGTTCACAAGGGAAGGTTAAGAAAAACATGGGAAGATGTGATAAAAATAGACGTGAGAGAAAGAGGGATAAAGAAAGACCTGGTCAGAGATAGGTTAGTTTGGAAAGTCAATTTCTTAAAGACGTCCAGCACATGCCAGCATGTAAAATGGACGTTAAACTGATGATGATGATGATGATGATGATGATGATGATGATGATGATGATGATGATGATGATTACCTTCAGAAATCAGAAAATTAAATTTCATAAGATTAAATGATACAGTTTGGTGGGTGGAGGGTTAACTGTCATTTAGAACTCATTGTTAACCCAACGCTCCTAATCATTATGCCATGTGAACAATTCTAGTCAAAACAATGATAGTAATTCTTTCATTTATTTTTTTTGTTCACCTCAAACAAGGCATATTGCCACTGGAGTGTAAGGGGCTACTGCTATAGGGGCTAGATTTATATGTAGTCAACTTGGGTGTGGAGTTGGGCAGCAACATTACATTTAAATGTTTGCAAGTTGGTACTGTCGGGGAAACAGGGAAAAAGGAGGGAATTCTAAAATTCTATAGAAATAATTCGTAAACATCTAGACAAATTTAAGTTTAAGGCACCGTATTTGAATTGTCCCATGTCCTAACGGTTAACAGCGTTGACTAACAATCAGTTCTAAGTGACGGTCTTCTGGAAGTTGAAGGTTCAATCCTTACTACAAGCGATAATAACTAAGGATAACATAAATTAAAATTAACAGTTCTGCCCGGTCATGGTTGACAGAATGAGAACAATCTACCCTAGTGTATTAAATAAAGGGTTCAGTTCGAAATTCCATCCAAGTTCCCGAGTTCGACATAAAAAAAAAGATTCCCAAGTTTGATTAGGAAGCTCCCAAGTTCGCGCGTAAAAATGCACCTGAAGAAGGTCGGAGGTTACATCGGTCGAAACGTTGTGAATATAACAGGCAAGATGAGAATAGTAGTCCGACTAATCCAAATTATCAATCCCCATCTCAAATATTCCGAAACATAAATTATAGATTTATCATAATTAAAATTGATAAAGTACCAAAAATATAATCTCGGTTGGTTTTCTCCAGTAAAAATAAATAAAGAACTCTTCAATTGAAGGAGGAAGAAATCGATGTCAGCTGTGTTTCGTACGTGTCTTCGCTCACAGGTAAAGTTTAATTTCTTTTTCTCTCTCGAATATTTTTCCTTTTCCAATTTTATTATTAAGGTACGTAAATAATGTTATTGGTCATCTAATTGACCATTCATTTATAGATGTTTCTTTTGGGAGGGGGTCCTTTACTCCGCCGAGGTAGATCTAGGACAAAAAATATGTCAACCTACCTACGTATTTTCGTGCTACTCACTTCCCCTTATGAGATATACATCCTGCCTTCTTGGCAAATTATCCTCAATCACAATTAACGTGAAAGAACACGAAACATTTCAGTAACTATACAACTATCTACGTTTATATATATATATATATATATATATATAATACTTATAGAAAGTATTATAAACATAGATTGATATATTTTATTTTAAATCATTCGAGATGTCTTTAATTATTCCAATCAGTTACTACTTCGTTAAACTTTGTTGGTTGGTGCGAAATTTTTACTTTCAGTTAAAAAAAAACTTGTTAAACAACGATTAAACCAATTATTTGATAATTTTTCGTTTCTATCAACGTTGAAAACAAACGTTTTATTATTTTGACTTGCTTTTAAAAGTCGTTTACTTTCTAGCTATGGCGAAGTGTTTATTTACATGTTTGTCAAGGGTTGCATAACATCCAATAAACATAAACAACAAACGCATTTCTGATTGTTTTTTTTATGTCCTTTATTCTTCAAAGCATTTAAATCGAGTTTCTTGATTGTAAATTCTGTTCACACGACTCATTTAGTTGCATTTTTAAAATAAAATTTAGTAAATGTAGCCTTGAATGATTCGATCGTTTTAAACTTCAACTACATCCTAATCTTTTCTTGAAAATATTTTGTTTTTATCGCGAAACAAATAGTATTTTGTATTTTACGGACATTCCTTTTTTGTGAAGGTCTAAACATGTGAAAAAAGGCGTTCTCTTAATAGATTCATTAAAAAAAAATCACATTTTCTTTTTGTGTTAAGTTTTAGAACATTAAATTAAAATTAACCTTATTTGAAAGTTTTTGTTTCGGAATTTTTTAGATGAGGGTTGATAATTTGTAGAATTGAAAGTTTTTGTTATAGTTGATACAAAATTTTTTTTACTTTTTATTAAAAAAAAAATTCAATTCAACTGACGACACTAGGCTAATTGTTTTGGTATTTTTATAGAATCACTTCCGTCTCCAATTTTATGGGGTTTGCGAATGCCATAGAAACGATTTCTAACCCTAGAAAAAAAAAACCCGATTGAAGACTGGAGCGATTCTATAAAATTACTCTCGTAGATTACACCAAGGTCTTGGGTATGACCTTAAAGGACATCCGGTGGTGAACTGAAAGTCCCATTTTGGGAGAATGGAATTAGTTAGCATTAGTCCCAAAGTCTACTTTGATCCTGGGTGGTAGTATCTGTCAGGGTCTCATCAGGGTTAAATACAATTTGTCCCGGACACTAAACAGCCTCGGGCACGGTGTCCGTCTCTACCTCACCTCACGACCCGAAATCCATTTTCCCTAGCCCTTTCTACCTTTTATTTATGGCGACTCTATTTCCCAACCCTATGAACTACTCACCCCCCCCCAACCACCACCACCACCTAGTTATGACCTTAAAGTGTATCTGGTGCTGAGGCCCCAATTTGGGAGCTTTGGGGAGTGCGGAGTTAACCCTTAGTTACCACTACTCCTAGGTCCACTCTGACCCGGAAGAGTGGTAGTACCTGTCAGGACTCCATCTAAGGGTTAAAAAGAAACTATCATTTCCAGACTATTTGTTTACAAAACAAATAAACAGAAAGTTAATTGTTCATCAAAAGTTGAATTTTATACATGTAAAAAAGTTGATGTAGCAGCCATCATGCAAGTCCACAGGGAAAACAAGTGATAGGCGTGTCATGTATTGTCCATCGAGGATTGAACCCAGAGTGTTCCGGTTGCAAAATGGAAACTTGTAACTTTTGTGACGCGACAAGAGTTTACGTATGTAAATGAGCATTGTTTTACATAAGCGAATTCTCGTCATAAAAAGAGTAGAGGCTTTGCCTGGGGAGGGAGAGAAAAGTTGATGTTGGGACCACATCGAGTGCTGAGAGAGAGAAAAAAGAAAGAAAAAAAAAAGGAATTCAATTTTCACGACTACAAGCTATTTCGGCTTTTCTGTGTTGTTTATTTGTGACATAATGGCGGACGCAAGTTTCGACCTAAAACTCATTCTTGAGTTTGACGGATCTACCACTGTGATGGACTGGGTTGAGAGAGTGGAGCTAATCTGTCATTTGTGTGGGGTCAAGCAGGTCGAGTTGGTTAATAGTCATTCCCCTTCAACTAACTGGAGTCGCTCTGGATGTTAAGGGAGTGGCATCAGAAAGGCCACACATACAGCTATGGCCTTGTAATATATGCATTAAATTATGATACAAGAATTATCTTTGCAAAACTAATTGTGTTTGCAGCTTAATTAAAAGACCAACCATATAGCAACAGTATTCTGTGCAGTGGTTGCAAGCACTGAGTGCACAGGAGGTGTAGTGGACTCAAGCGTCTGACTGAGGACCTTAACTTTAGGTGCTCTAGATGCCAGGAAACTGGTCGACCTCTGAGGGAGGTTCAAGTTGGTCAGGATAAACTGAAGGTAGTTGACTCTCTGTTACCTGGGAGATATGATTTCAGCAGTTGGCGGCTGCAGCCTTGCAACCACGACACATCTGAAGACTGCTTGGAAGAAGTTCAGGGAGTTGCTACCAGTTCTCACATCATGCTGTCCGTTGTACAGGACCCGTGGTCAAGTGTATTGCACTTGTGTGCAGGGCGCTATGCTTCATGCCAGTGAAACCTGGACACTGACAAAACCAGACCTCCAAACGTCTGCAGCGCAATGGTTAGACAGATTTGTAACATCAAGCCAAAAGATACTTCCACCGTGCAGACAAGTAATTTGCTGGGGAAACTTGGTTTTGCAGATTTCGATCCCATCTTGAGGGAGAGAATACTCCGCTGGTATGGCCATGTGGACAGATCAAGCTGTGCACTAAACCTACAAGTCTCTGGTAGGCGCGGAGTTGGCCGGCCAAAGTTGTCTTGGAGGGAACTGACAGAGACCGCAGAGACTGGAGGCTCTTAGACGCTGACTCTCAGGATCGACAGAAGTAGAGATCTGCGGTGAGGACTGCCATGCATGCAGCTGTCTGGAGGGGGTTCACTGGTGTGGACATTGCCCCCCAATCCTGCATGATAATCAAAAGACCGATGATGATGAATCATTGAGAAAATAGGTCCCTTTAACATCTGAACTGGACGGCTCCTTGAATGTGTCCGATTCAAGTAAAGGCTAGTTCAAACTGAGGAGTAGGTCTCTTGGTGCCTTGATTGGATGGAGACCACATTCAAAAGAGTACAAACAAAAGTGTTTCGCTTTTATCCCACCCAAATTAAGTGCCTTTTGATTGGTCAAAGATAATTGTCTTGCCCAATCAGATGGGGCTATTTTACAACACAAGGGAATTAATTCATTGTCACAATAGACGAAGAGAGATAATCTATTTTAGACAAAAAGAAAAGAAAAATCCTGATCCCGACTGCAAAAGTTACTGACTCTCCTCATCAGAGTCTGCCGACCAAACATATCTAACCAAAGTTGGTTTTAAAGACCTAACACTGAATTCAACTGTTGACACCAGCAAAAATTGCTAACTCTCGACTCTGATTAAAGATTACATTTTTTTCTACCTCCTTTGTCAAAGAAGTAATATTATCTGATCTTCTTTCCTCTTTCACAATTGAATAAAATGATATTTTTTATATGAGAAGAAGTTCTAGTTTGAAACGGGATTCCTGGTTCCAGTATTTGCACTTGTTTTTCTATTTCTTAATTATGGCGAACCTCGTGCGTGAGCATTGAAGGCCGATATATGCACGTTTTTTTTTTTAAGAAGTTCTGTTTTTGCCCAGCCCAACCGGCCGAAAGGCACAGGGTTGGGTATGTTTCGGGTCTCGCTCCGATGTGTCTTGGATTTTTACTGGTATCTGGCCTCTGACTATTGAGATTTGCACTTATATTGGGGGTCAAGCACTTAACGCAGACTCACTACATGCTTTTGGGTTTAAATCGACCAGAGCTCAATCTTATTGGCCGAAATTCTTATTTAGCCAAAATATGTTAAAGTTTCTTTGTTTTTGGAAAGTGAGGAGGAGAGCGTATATCCAACAAACAAGGGAAAGAAAGAGGGTAGCTCTTAAAGCCATTCGCTTTTTGGTGTTCTTTTGGAACGTTTGTAGATCTCACGACAATACTTTCTGAATTATTGCATTTAAACATTTCCAATCGTTAAAAACAAAGATATTTTGTCAAGTTGAATCTCTGAATGGAAAAATATTAATAAAATACTAAATATTATCTAGTTAAGTTATCCAACATTATATTCTCTTTTTACACTTTGTATTGTTTCCTGAGTTCTTTTATAGATAAAAAAGATAATGTCATATTTTGAAACATTTAATATTACGGGATACAATCCTCCCTCATTTGATATGTTGTTCTTGTCAACACTTAACTGCTTGCTCAGCGGGTCATCTTAAACTCCTGGGACTTCACAAACCACTTTCTCCCTAATTTCCCACTACGAACTGAAACTACACTATAGGATCTGATCATCATCCCGTCCCATGTCCTGGATATCATAAAAAACTTGATATCTTCAAAGCATGTGGACCAGATCTTATCCCTGCTATAGTAATAAAAAAAAAAATGCTCTGCTGAGCTGGCCCCTGTTCTCTTCAAACTCTATAACAGATGCCTTGCTGAATTTTGCTTCCCTGACAGCTGGAAAATTGCCTCTGTGGTACCAGTTTTCAAGAACTCTGGTGAGAGAACTGACCGCAAAATTATCGGCCCATAAGTCTCCTTCCGCTCTTCGCTAAAATCTTTGAATTATTAATCAATCTAGCAATAGTCTACCACCTCGAAAATGCTAAACTTCGTTCAGATAAATAGTATGGATTTAGGCAATCCCGTTCTACTGCAGATATCTTAACGGATATCTGAACACATATATCATACACTGAATAAGGCAGTTGAGCGCTTGACATAGCCAATGATGATTCAGACATTGCCTAGGATATGAGTGTGTTCAATTTGCTCGCATGTCAAGAATAAAGAGTGATATAATGAACAAATATACTAATTTCGGACACGATTGCCTTAGGGAGGTCACTTATGAAAATCAGGAATAATAATAATAAAAGTTCCAAGGATCAACCCCTGGGGCGCACCTGCATTAATGTGATGTTTTTTAGATGTTGGGTCATAGAGTACAACTTGGGTCTTTTATTGAGCTAAGAAGGATCTGATTATATTAAATATTCGTTCAGTAATACCATACAAATTAATTTTCTGATCAGTTCTTTCACCAGACTTCTTGAAAACTGATACCACAGCATCTACACCCAGCCCAACTCAATATAGACATCTGAATTGACCATGAATCCCTGTTCAAAGATATGGTTCGGCATGACGTTGCCTGTGCTGGAAACACACCCAAAGTCCAGCACAGTTTCAGGAGACTTGGTCTTCATGACGCACGGGGATCTTCGTGTTGACTGTAGGCTAGCCACTTCTTGTTCTGCGCGTTATGCAACTGGTCCCGAGAAAGACCAGAGAACTGTTTGTTGAATAGCTTCTTGGATTTCTCTTGGACCATGGCGGTGAGTAGTTGGCTCCTGCGAATCTTATATGAAAAGTACCGAAAATCCTTGCTTAGCACTTTCTTCATAGTCACCACAACGACGACGACACCTATCTCTTTCGCCAAAGTTCGCAATGACTTGCCTGGATCTTACGTTTAGGTTGATGTAACCTCTGGCCTTCTTCAAGTACGTTTTGTCGAACTCTGGAATCTAATGAATCCTCAGTAGAGGCGATACTAAGAATATAATTAAGAATTACTTAATACTTTCACCCGATCATGGCTGACGGAACAAGAACAATCTACCCCCGTGGATTAAATAAAAATGTTCAGTTTGAAATTCCATACAGATTCCTGAGTTCGACAAGACACCTGAAGAAGGTCATAGGTTAACACATCACGCAATAAGTCTCGGGTATAATAAATAAAAAAAACTTTTAAACGGAATTCGATTTTATTCATCAACATAGTCTCCTTCTAGGGTGATACACTGAATCCAATGCTTTTCCACTGCTGCTATATTTATCCTGGGACAAATGCAAGAGAAGTACCTTGATAAGAAGAAGAACCTGTATCTTTCTTTTGTGGATCTGGAGAAAGCTTTTGACAGAGTACCAAGAGAGGTTGTCTGGTGTGCTTTGCGTAAACTAGGGGCAAATGAGTAGTTGGTGAAGGTTGTTCAAACAATCTACAGAAATGCTCGAAGTTGTATTAGAATTAACAGCATATTTAGTTACAGCTTTAATGTTAAAGTAGGAGTACATCAGGGTTCTGTAACGAGTCTGTTGCTTTTTATGTGTGTCTTAGAAGCATTGTCCAGGGAGTTGCGTATGGGTTGTCCAGAAGAGATGCTGTATGCTGATGATTTAGTATTTGCCTGTGAAACAATGGAAGACTTCTTAAGTTAAAGACTTGAAGGAATGCTATGGAAAGTAAAGGTCTGAAAGTGAATGTTACCAAGACCAAAGTGATGATCAGTGATTGTAGCGTTGGAAAGCTTCCAAAAAGAGGAAAGTTCCCCTGCTCAGTTTGTGGAAAGGGAGTTTTGTGGTACTGTAAGCATTGGGTACACAAGAAGTACAGTGGAATTACTAGCAGGTTGAGAAAGGATAACCGGTTTATATGCAAAATGTGTAAAACAATGGAGATGGATGAGAACTCAGATGTGGACAAAGTATTTTTGGATGATGACGCTATTGAGATTGTCATTTTGTTATCTTAATGATACTAATGGAGCATAGGGTGGAGCAGGTGCTAGTGTGATTGCAAGAATTAGGAGTGGATGGAGTAAGTTCAGAGAATATCTGCCATTACTAACCAACAGAGCGTTACCACTATTAACCAAGGGAAGAGTCTATCAGGCATGTGTATGCAGGTTGATAATGTATTGAAGTGAAACCTGGCCAGTGAGAGTTGAGGACATGTGTTGCATGGAGAGAAATGATATGAGAATGATACGATGGATGTATAATTCTGATGACCTCAGAGGAAGAATAAATCTGGACAGTATAGGGAGATGTGTGCAGAACAGGAAACTTCGATGGATGGCCACATTGAAAAAATGGATGAAAGTTCTTGGGTCATTAGATGTAGAACAGTTAAGGTAGCAGGTCCGGTTCACAGGGGAAGGCCAAGGAAAAGTGATAAAAATGGACTTGAGAGAAAGAAGGGTAAATAAAGAATTAGCCAAAAATAGAGTAGTTTAAAAGTCAATTTCGTAAAGCCGTCCAACATGTGCCAGATTGTAAAACAGACATTAAACTGAAGATGATGATTTGTGGCCGTTTATTGTTGATTTCTTTCTTCAAACGAACCAATAATGCTCTATAATATTCACTATTGATGATCCATTCTACAAGTAATCGATGAACAGAATACAGAGGCCAAAACCTTGCCTGCTGATGTTTACCTTCTGCTGTCCACTCAGCTGACTGCTGATTTGACTCTGCGGTCAAGTGGTGGGTCCATGTTTCATCCATTGTCGAATATTTAGGCAAAAAAAGCAATGCTTTATCAACACACAAAATTGATTTTTCACTTGTTTTTAAAATTTTCAAAATAACTGTAATTTGAATCCGATTGGGCTCAAATGTTATGTGTCATTTGAAGGTTAGTGCGTCATAAAAATCATATGGATATTTTTTTATAAAATTTTCTAAAAGATTCCGAAACAGATATTTGATTTTTTTGCTTTCATTTTTTTTTGCCACTAATGGCAGTGATGATTAAAATCTGTGACAATATTTAGAAAATATCTTAAAAATTATTTAAATAAGTAAGATTTTTTTTTTATGGATTAGTTTTGGGCTATTATCTTTCGAAATAAAATAAAAAAAATTATTAAAACAAATACATTTACATTACTTTTTTTTTTCCTGCAAAAAAAGTGTCAATAGATGGTATTGTTTTGATGTTTGATAAGGGTTTTCATTATTTGCTTAAAAAATAGTAAAATTTAAAATATTTTATTCACATTTTGTATCTATATATATATATATATATATTCAAGTAAAGTACAGAGTGACCCCCCCCCCCCCTCTAAAAAAATGCCACACATGGAAGCATTAATAAAATTTACAATCCTTTCTGCAATCCAATCATATTTGGTACAAATAAACTTTGGACTATGTCTGACTTGCCCACCAAGTTTCAGTCATGAATGCCCAACAGTCTAAGCACAATTTCAAATCCATCTTAATGTTTCTTTTTTAATAAATGTTTTCTGTGTTTTTGCTTTCTATTCCTAATAAGAAATCATTATCGTCACCACTTTTACATGATGGCATGTGTTGGACAGCTTTTAGAAATTAACTTCCAAACTAACCTATCTCTGGCCAAGTCTTTATTTATCCAACTTTTTCTCAAGTCCATCCTTATTATCACTTCCCACTGTCTTACTTAGCCTTCACATGTGAACTGAACTGTTAATCTTTTACTAACCCAAGAACTCTAATCCATTCTTTCAACGTGGTCATACCATCAAAGTTTCCTGTTCCGCTCACATCTCCCTATACTGTCCAGATTTAATCTTCATCTGAGGTCATCATATCTCAGCCTGTCCTTAAGATTCCCAGTACACATCCATTGTATCATTAGCATATCATTTCTCTCCATGCAACGCATGTCCTCAACCCTCACTGGCCAGGTTTCACTTCCATACATACTTGTATTGTGTACACATGCTTGATAGACTCTTCCCTTGGTCGATAGTGGTAACGCTCTGCTGGTTAGTAATGGCAGAAGTCCTCTGAATTTACTCCATCTACTCCTAACTCTTGCAGTCACACCAGCACCAACTTATCCGTGTGTTCCAATGGTATCACCCATGTATAAAACATAAAAGTTGATATTGGAGCAGTCAACAATTTTTTTTGTTTTTTAATTAATAACTGACACCAGTTTTCAAACACTGGAATTTAAATTAAAATAGTTATAATTATATGTTAAATTTATATAGGAAAGGTGATCCCTCCCCTACTGCGATCAACTACTCACAGTTAAACATATTCTACTCGACTGTACAAGATACAGGAATATCCACAAGAAATATTATCACGCACCAAATTTCGCCATTCAGTTCGAAAATGTGCCTACAACCCAAATACCTGAAAAAATAAATCACTTCAGTCTCTACAGGAAAAACCAAAGATACAATTAAATAATTTTCCAGAACTTATCAAATTACTATTTCATAAATACAATGTATGGCAGAAAATGATTTATAGGGTTGATGTGCCATGAAGCAATACCAATCCGAATCTGAAGCCTAAATTGTTTTTTTTATATTATATTTAACTCTTTTGCAGTAATTTGAAACAATTTTATTCAATTAATTTAATGGTTAAATAATATTTTAATTCAATTTAACTTTCATAAAAATCCTATTTACAAACAATATCTCTTTTTTTTTATACATCATAATATATATTTATTCAACCACACACACACAAAAAAAAAGAAGAAACAAATATATTACACTGATCCATTCGGTGAAAAAGTAAACTATAAGATCATAAATAAATTCAATAAATAATTGATGAATTAAATTTAGTAATTCCCTCAAAACACTGCTTATGGTATTTAAAAAAAAAAAGAAAGAAAAGAAAAAACTTTACTCAAGTTAAATTCTAAACATGGCCTCTAACACGTTTTCATTTCCATATTGCGTTTTTATTTTATTTTACTTTTCTTTCCAAACAACTAACAGCATTAAAATTTTTTTGGGGCACTTGTGCAGTTTTGTAAACAGCGGCAGATAATCTACAGGAAGTAACGACCAATAGATTAAAACATTTTAGTAAATTTATTTATTTAATAAAATATAGTTTCTGAAAGAAAAACATTGTAATAAAATCAAGTTTATTTTCAATAAGGTAACATTTTCTCCAAAACATTGTAATAAAATATAGTTTTATTATTATTATGTTCGTTTTATAACATTTTAAATTATAAAAATAATCGTTGTCAATTTCAGAAACTATATTTTATTACAATGTTTTGGCCAAAATGTTACTTTATTGAAAATAAACTTGATTTTATTACAATGTTTTGGCCAAAATGTTACTTTATTGAAAATAAACTTGATTTTATTACAATGTTTTGGCCAAAATGTTATTTTATTGAAAATAAACTTGATTTTATTACAATGTTTTGGCCAAAATGTTACTTTATTGAAAATAAACTTGATTTTATTACAATGTTTTGGCCAAAATGTTACTTTATTGAAAATAAACTTGATTTTATTACAATGTTTTGGCCAAAATGTTACTTTATTGAAAATAAACTTGATTTTATTACAATGTTTTGGCCAAAATGTTACTTTATTGAAAATAAACTTGATTTTATTACAATGTTTGGTGCTTCTGTATTACAGGGCCGAAAAAAAATTCTATCTTTAATTTTGAAGAGTCAAATGACAGGGGGAGATAATTCAAAATGTTCCCCACGATTTATCTAAAAATGGAGTTTAACGCTCTGAACTTGGAAGATATTTTATATTTACCCAGAGATAATGCGAAAATAATAGATTTCTTGCAAGCACACAGATTAATTTCAGGTTCGGAATTCATTTCAATAATTTTTTTAACTTCTTATTGGTGCCGAATACGGTAAAGCGTTGTGGTTGTTTGATTCCTAAATAATCCTTTTATGTATATATATATATATTTTTACTTTACTTAATTAAAATGCATAACGATAATTCCCTTTGAAGATAAATCCTGGAGGAAAACTTTTAATTATCTCTTCTGTAATATAATATAAACAGAATTGCTACTTCCAACTGATTTTCAAATAAAGCGAATAGCTGTTTACTATTTTAAGCAATGATATTTAGAATTCAATCTCGTTGCAAGGTACAATATTTAAAGTGACGTCGCATGTTTTTTTTTGTAATATAATATAAACAATTACTGAACCGAAATAGAATATATCCGTGCCAAATAACATAGTCGACAAAATTAACGAAAAAATAAGGTTAGCCCAAATGAAATAGAAATATGTCAGACAGATTGCTATTTGGGTCTGACTTTGAAATCTGACTGACTTTTATGTATACGCCTATTAGGTACGTACAAAAATGGCCGTCGCTTGTACTGACTATATTCTTTAAGTGTCTTTTCTTAATTTTTTAAAGTAGTTTTCGTTTAACTTTTGCTTGTGGTTGAATAATAAAAGAATTAAGTTAATAGCTAAAAGGAAACAAATGTATATTTACGTGTGAAAAAAAATTTAGAATGAAAAATGTTATCAAAACGGCTTGAAAAAGCGAAAAATCAGTTAAAACTGCAGATTTAATAAAACATGTTTAAAATTCGCTGGAAAGGTAAATATCAGTTTCCTGGAACTGTTTCAAAGATAATTATTAAATTAAAGTCTTAAAAGAGTGAATTACAAAATAATGTACCTCTTTTTTTTTTTACTAAAAATTGCTTAATTATCCCCTCAAAAAGTGAAAGTTAGGTTCCGGACATCTTTTCACTGTGTTGTAATTGTAAACAGAAAATATGGCTACAAAACTGCAGTAATAGTTATTTTTTAAAACTTTGACGTTACAAACTGCGTCAATTTTATTACTTATTTTTACATGATGATTGATTAAAATCTTGAACAATTACATTACTCGATTTATTTTTTTGAGAATTAATGTAATTTTAAATTACATTATTTCTTAAAGAATAAATTACTAATTTATTGTTATGACACGTGTAAGAATTTCTTACATGTGTCGTAACGATAAATTACATTCTTTTAAAATAAAGCTAAAAGAGTATTTTTTATTTTAAGTGTGAAAAAAAACTTAATGTCAATGACTACACTGACAATATTCATTGAAAAAAAAAAATTAAAACATTAAAAATTATTTATTAATAAATAAATAAATAGAATTAAATTTTGAAAGAAAATGTCATATTTGAATTCTATTTATTTATTAATAAATAATTATTTTAAACTTTATAAATAATATTTATTAATGAAAAAATGACAAAAATACAAACTTACGTTTTATCTTTCCAAATAACTGACGATGAATTGTGAAATTAACTAAATTGTTGAATCTCTGAAAATAAAATTTTGTGAAGGGAGTGAGTGGTGGTTGGTGAGCTAATCCCGCCTGTTTGTTACAGAACAGTGCTACCATACCTCTCCAAGTCAATCGTTAGTAGAAATTATCCAATTTTTTAAATCCTTTTTTTCGTTATGATCCTGATTCTCATTTTTTCAATTTTTTTCAAGATTATAAAAAAATTTTGTACGTTGATGATGACACGTTCATGTATGAAAGGGAAATATAATTACATTGCATTTTATATTTTCCCAGAAACTCTTATCATAAAAATCACATGAAATATTTTTTGTAATTATATAATTGCAAAAAATATTTTTTCGGTGAAAATATTGATTAAACAATGCTTTATTCAATGATAACATTGCCAATTCAAGAAATTAATTTTTCTTCGAGTTATAATGATTTTATTAACACGGAATTTAGGGGCCTTTTTCGTAATATATACGAAATAATCTTTTTAAAAAATTTTAATTTTAAACATCTACAGTGCTTTATTTTAATTAAAAGATTTTTAAAAGTTCATGCATTTTTTTTTATTAATACATAAAAATATAACTTTAGTAAAGGTGTATTTTGTTTTCAACAAATAATACATTTTCGCTAAGATTTAAAAAAAAAAAATGGTTTCATTATATTCTGTGATCATTGATTAATAAATACTGAAAATTTCATTAGAATTGGTTGATTTCCTGAATTTTGGTGGATTTTTAAGTGAAGGGAGAGTCAAAATGTTTTTGCATTTTGTGGATCGACCATTGATTTTGCACGTACCTAATATCTATACGTAAAAGTAGGTTGAGATAAATTCAAGTAGCGCAATTTATATCAGTTCTAGGAATTAAAACAACAAAATCTCTCTTTCTCTGTATATATATATATATATATATATATATAATATTCTTAGTTACAAATATAAATTTTCAGGGTTTTTTTTACATCCGTTTTACATGCTGGCATGTGTTGGACGGCTTTTAGAAACTAACCTATCTCTGGCAAGGTCTTTATTCCTATTTTTCTCAAGTCTATTATAACTTCTTCCCATTTTTTCCTTGGCCTTCCCCTGACAACTGATCCTGCTACCTCAACTGTTGTACATCTAACCCAAGCACTCTCATCCATTCTTCCAATGTGGACATACCATCAAAGTCCCCTGTTCTAAACATATCTTCACGATTTAATCTTCCTCTGAGGTCATCAGACCCTGCTACCTCAACTGTTCTACATCTACTAACACAAGAACTTATTCATTCATTCAGTGTGACCATACAATCAGTCTCCTGTTCTGCACACATCTCCCTCTGAGGTCATCAGCTCTGAGCCTGTCTATAAGACTCACATTACACATCCCTCATAGCATTCTCATGTCTCATATCATTTCTTTCCATGCAACGCATGTCCTCAACCCTCACTAGCCAGGTTTCACTTCCATACGTCGTCACACTGCATACACGTGCCTGATAGACTCTTCTCTTGGTCGACAGTAGTAACGATCTTTAATCAGATTGATTTGAAATTTTGTTGTTTTAGTGCAGGTGTCATCGCATTGATATTTAATTTAAGGATTGTCGTGTGTCGTTTAACTTATCGGTTCTGCTTTTCTATGTTTTTTTTGTCCCCCAATTTATAAAATCAAGGGACTTATGTTTTGAGGCATGTCCGTCCGTCCGGATTTTTCTCCGCAACCATCCATTGAATTTCTCTGAAATTTTGCATGAAGTTGTAACTTTGGTCAGGGTAGAAAGTGACATTCTCCGATTTTTGAAAAAAAAATCTGGTTAGCCCCCCCAGGGGGTCAAAAGGCCTGAAATGGCAAAAAATGACATTTTTTTGCCCCATAACTTTTCATCCATCCATTCAATTTCTCTGAAACTTGGCCAAAATGTGGAGGCAATTGTTCCTAATAGAAAATAAGTATCGCTGACCTTGGAAAAAATATGGTTCGCGCCCCCAGGGGGTCAAAAGCCCCTAAAATGGCAAAAAAATGACCTTTTTCTCCCATAACGTTTGATTCATCAATTCAATTTTTCTGAAACTTGGCCAAAATGTAGAGGCAATTGTTCTAGATATAAAATGAGCATCCTTGACCTCAGAAAAATTCTGGTTCGCGCCCCCAGGGGGTCAAAGGGGGGTAAAAAATGTCCCAAATTGCCCAAATTTATTGCATTTTACACTCACCACATCCAGAGGGGGACCACGCAAGCGTGGCTTGTTTTTTTTATTTATTATCAGTAGTGAACTTTGTTGAAATCTTTTATTTAAATACAAGCTGTACCTACCTGGCATTACCCGGGAGTCTTTTTACTTTAATTTTTTTCTTTCTTTATTTTTTTACCAAATTATTATTATTTTTTTTTTTTAATAGGATTCTGAAAGTTATATTTAATTATTACGATATAGCTTTTTCATCAAATTATTAATTCAACCAAATTGTTATAAAACTAAGTAATTTTGTGAGGATAATATTGGTTAAGTCTGTATTTATAAAATTATTGTAAATAGCTTCCAAAACTTTCAATTTTTTAATACATGAGAATTTGCTAAGAATTTTAAAACCCGTTTAAATGACTGTCTATTTAACAGATTAGATGCTTCCAAATTCCTTTCAAATTTCGACGTGTTACAAAGTAATTCTTTTTTCAACTATTAACAAAGGATTAAAATGGCTGACTTGTTTACAAAGTGGATTTTAGTGGATTTGATTTTGTAATTAATTTGTTTTTTTAAATACGATTTTTAAAAAGTTTGTTTTAGTACTTTATACCATTGGATTTTTTTTTTAAATAAATAATCAAATAATCGTGAATGAATAAAAAAAAAAAAAAATAAAAAAAAAAAAAAAATAAATAAATAAATAAAAAAATGTAAGTCACGTAGATGCGAGAAACATACACGTACAGTGAACTATGTTAAAAAGAAAAATTTCCCAAAAATCCAATGTCAACAAATACCTGTCATAAACCGTCCTCATAAGTGTTCAAATTTTATTCATTCATCATTCAACTGACAGTCTATATCATTAACCCGTATCCTCGAGTGGCTTTTAACCTTGATAAGTTGTGACTTATTACTAAACAAAAGAAGAAAAAAAACTGTTGTCCTCTTCGATGTGCATAACAGATGCAGATTATTTGCAACGTTGGAACTTGAAATAAATTCGTTCATGAAATGTATTTCAAGTTCTATTGTCATTTCTTATGTCTCGTATTTCTTTAAAATCTTTTCTTTTTAAACAAATTTTATACACAACTAGAATCCTCGTTCCAAATTTGATTAAAAATCCCCATTACATTCAGGCAATCCTGCTTAATTGGTTTCTAATGACTATGGATCAAATTTAATGCAAATCTGAAATATTTTAATTTTCAAAGGGGAAGTTTTGCTTATATATATATATATACCCCCTAAAAACCCTTTAAAATACTCCACAAAAAACTGAAACTTAGGGGAATAGTTGTTACTAATTGATATTTAATACCTATTGTTAAAATTTCACAAAAATCTCAGATATCTGAATTTTCATGAAGGGCTACCACCCCCTTTGCTAGAAACTAAATTAAACTAAATATAGCTCACAATACGACCCCTTACCCCTAACAGCTATGTTCCAAAATTCATAATGATTGGCTTATTAGTTTAGGAATGAATCCTATACATACAAATACATTAACATATACACATACCTAACTATATGAGACTAGCTGTATTTACACGACGTTACCTGGGTGGAACACTTGAGAAGTTTGAATTTCTTTTTCAAATTTCACAACTGAAATGATTTTAGATATTAAACAATAGTCTGGAATTGAATATTAGGTTAAAAATACGTCTTTTAATAAAATTTAAATTGAAATAAAAAAAATGTGTTAAATAATCAAATACTAATATTTTTGAGTTTCCGCTGTTGTGTTTTTCATTTCAATAAATATTCGATTAATTGTAAATAAAAAAGATGTGTAAGTCACATAGTTGCAAGAAACCCACAGACACACGCGAAGTGGTCGCACAATTTTCTTAGTATAAAGATGTGAAAGTTTTATTTTGTGTTTTCTGTTTATCAATTCAAACAAATGTTTTCTTTTAATTAAAATGAATTCCAGTCCAAAAAAATTTTTATCAAATAAAAATGATTTGTTCGATCAGTTATTTTCAATAAATGTTGTTCGTGACTTGCTCATCAGATTATTGTCTTCTTTTCAGATCCTCCTGCTTATGAAAAACCCTTGTCAGCTGCTCTTCATCCGCTATTAAGCATCGTCTTTGGCTGTCTTAACTTCTTTATTGACACATGACAGCAAGCTAAGATAAGATTAACTCCAACAAAAAAACAACAATCCTTTCTTTTTGATTTTTGTGTGATTTGATATTAGCAAAAACTCTTAACTATGACCATGGGTGATGAGTCCCTATATGCTGCTATGACCATTCCTGTCGTGATTGGACCAATATTAGAAAGGGTGAGTAGATTTTTTTTTTTAAATGTCTTTTATTCAAATTCTTTGTTTCAATGATAAGTTTGTTTAAAAACCAAACAAATTAAACGATCTTAATTGTTAAAGGAATGAGTAAAAAAGAAAACGTTGGCCATTTTTGTTTTGTTAAGTTTCTCTGAAAAATCCTTTGTACCTAATGAATTGCTTATGATCCGACGACTTGCGCCTGTGACTTATGATCCGACGACTTGCGCCTGTGACTTATGATCCGACGACTTGCGCCTGTGACTTATGATCCGACGACTTTCGCCTATGACTTATGATCCGACGACTTTCGCCTATGACTTATGATCCGACGACTTTCGCCTATGACTTATGATCCGACGACTTTCGCCTATGACTTATGATCCGACGACTTTCGCCTATGACTTATGATCCGACGACTTTCGCCTATGACTTATGATCCGACGACTTTCGCCAATGACTTATGATCCGACGACTTTCGCCTATGACTTATGATCCGACGACTTTCGCCTATGACTTATGATCCGACGACTTTCGCCTATGACTTATGATCCGACGACTTTCGCCTATGACTTATGATCCGACGACTTGCGCCTATGACTTATGATCCGACGACTTGCGCCTATGACTTATTAAAAAATTTCAAAGGCGATTAGAAACAATTACGGCTTTGCGTTTAAAAAATGTTCATTTATATAAATATGGTAAATGACCAAAAAATAGATAAGCGAATCGAACGAAAATATTTATAACATTGCTTTAACATTGCTTTAACATTGCTTCAAAATGTAAACGAACTTTAAAAAGTCCGTTCTACACTTTGTATGAATATAATTTATATCGGAATGTTATTATCTCTTTTCTTACGAATGAAATCCAACATTTTTAATAAGTTTGATTCTACTTTCATGATTTTTTCTTTATGAAGTGTTGATGTTTGTTTGGGTAAAAAATATTTTTTAAAAATTGGTGACTATTAAATAAAAGAGAAAAAGAATTAAAAAAAAATGAAATTAATTCAATAATTGAAGAATAGAAAGTTGACTAATTTTAATAACTATTTAGTCTAATTATTTAATTAGGTGTATTTATTATCATTAAACATATTTAATATCTAAAATTAATCTAAAAAATATAAGTTGAATGGAAACTGTCTTTATCTGAATTGAAAATGAAATTCTTTATTAAATTTTTTTTTTTCACAACAAACTAAAGAAGCTCGAGATATTTTATTCATAGTTAAAAATGGCGTCAATTTGTATGATACAACTATTTTTCCCGGCTGGATTCTGTTGCTGGCATTCATTTCCCTAATTCTTTCTAAAATCCAATATGAAAGTTGCCAATATCCATAAATGAAAGTGGTGCTATGGAACGAACAGGAATTGAACTTGGCACACCCAGCTCGTCAGTCTGTGTCGTTAACCATTTCTACAGTCACCTCTCGTATCAATAGTTGAATTGTAATTGTAGATGAATTCACATAGAATTTTCTTATATTGCTTTTTTCTTTTTCTTTTTTTTTTTAGTGCTAAACTAAACAAAGAATTAAAAAATTAATATTTTTTATCACTAAAGTTTTATCTGCCTATTCATCGACAGAGATAAAAAAAAAAAATATTTCCGAAAATAGGCAAATTAAAAAATAAAAAAAATTTATTCTTACTTACATTTTTATAACAATGTCTTTGTTATAATTTATATCAAGAACCTTTTTTAAAATCTTTTTTATGTTTTATTTTAGTGCACTTAAACTTTGGGTCAGTTTGAATAGAAAACACCAAACTTTTATTCATTAATGCCAAACATACATATACTATCGTCTCAGAATTCAAGCCAATTTTAGTCAAAACTGGTTAATATTTTACTATGGTGTGTCTTAGTGTTTTCGTATTGATTGGTTTTGATAACACAGCATTGATAACATCATCTGTGATTTATAAGTGAATTCTGCTGTATTTACTTAATACGTATTTAACTTAAATGACGTTAAATCATTATGAACCAGAATGACACGCAATAGAGTGTATATCACCAGATTTAACAATAAAATTAATAAAAAAGCTAACATTAACAAATAAAAATAACCATCTATTATGATATTTTAAATAATCAATATATTAATTAAAAAAAAGAAAAACCCAAATGATTTAAATTCATATAGCTAGTTTCGAACACATGGATGTTTTTGACTTAAAAAAAAAAAAAGTTTGAAGAGAATAGATTATTCTAGGGTTCATTTTCTGATATATGTTTGTTTTTCAACACTGAAATCCTTGCAGAAATTTCTTGTTTTTTCTGAATGTTTGTTTTTTCTGAATGTTTGTTTTTTCTGAATGTTTGTTTTTTCTGAATGTTTTTTTTTTTCTGAATGTTTTTTTTTTTCTGAATGTTTGTTTTTTTCTGAATGTTTTTTTTTTCTGAATGTTTTTTTTTTCTGAATGTTTGTTTTTCAACACTGAAATCCTTGCAGAAATTTCTTGTTTTTTCTGAATGTTTGTTTTTTCTGAATGTTTGTTTTTTCTGAATGTTTGTTTTTTCTGAATGTTTGTTTTTTCTGAATGTTTGTTTTTTCTGAATGTTTGGTTTTTTCTGAATGTTTGTTTTTTCTGAATGTTTTGATTTTTTAATTTTTCTCTTATTTGATTATTCACTTGCCTCCCCACAAGGACAGATTTGACCAAATGTGGGATGTGGCCATTATTGGCTGTTAACAAAGTGTTGCATAGCCATCTAAAGGGGCGCGGCACCAAAAGGGGATTTGTTACATAATCACTACTCCTGCCTGGACCGGGGCAGTTCTCTTAAACCAGTCAAACAACTGGTTACGGTCCCAAAAAGGCATTTGTTACATAACGCTTGTTAATTAAAACTTCTCCGAACCGAAAACAATACGAAATTTTATGAGAAGATTATTAAGCGGTTTCAATTCTTTTTTAACACTTTCCGTAAGGCACTTTCAAGCAACATTTTCTTAGGGCGATTTTAAGCCTTTAAACTGTCAACCTATTACACATTAATTCTTGTTAAAACAACTGTTCTTTAAAGATTTCAAATTACGCACTCCAAACATAGTTCTCTTTCAAACTCTTACTCATTAAACATAGTTCGTTAGGCATATCTTTCGATTTTTAGTTCTTTCCGCTTTACAGATTAGGACCCAAAATGTTATGCACAAAAAAAATTACCTTACGTTTTCTTTCGTTGCCTAGTCGTGATCGCTGTCGGTTTCGTTGTGTCTCCTTGGCTGTGATCGGTATCTGTGGATACAAACTTTATGACAGGCAGAAGACAAACGCGGAGACGATTTTCCTCAGAGAGATTCAATCTTTTTTTCTGTTGTGGGGGTTTTCCCATTCGCTCCGCGATTCATTCATTCTTCCTGCTGGGGAAATGCGACGGGAATTGCTACTGGATCTCCCAGAGATCCAGCCCTTATGACGAGCGATTACATTCTCAACCCACTTCTAACCCAATTCAGGACCCTCAGAGAAGGTCCACCGTGCATTTCGCTGCCAAACTAGTAACTCATTTCCAAACCTACATTTCTCACGAAAGAAGGAGTGACGTCACAGATGTACACGTGGGACAGTCATGCAAACATTTTCGTTCACTCATGTTTTCTGACCTTTTTTGACCCAATGTTGTCTGTGCCGGCGTCGACTTTTGAAACTTTGTTATAGTTTTTCAAAACACGAATGACTCATAACGGTTCCCTTCGGTGCGTGACCTGCACCGAGCTCGACAAAGTTCACCCCCTCTCATAATAAAAACTAGTGGACCTACGCACTTTTAGGCATACGGGGCCCCTCATAATATAACAAAAGCATCTTATTTTGCCTCAAACTGGATATTCAGTTTTTAAGTAAAATCTTTACATAAAAGCAGTAAAAGAAATGATACCATGCTTATGTCGACTTTTGGAAAAATATACAATCTATATACTACTAAAAAATATACAATCTATATACTACTAAAAAATATACAATCTATATGGGAGAAATAAATGGCTAATGATAAGAATGAAATGATGTAAATAATTAAGAGAGGGGGAGGGAGAAGAACAAGATAAGGTCTATTATGACATCACAATGTATTCTCACTTTGTAAAATCCTTTAAGTTTAGCCTTTTTAAAAACATGATTATCAACTAATATCAAAGTTAAGAAATTAAATATTTAATAATATACGTAACAAATACTGACCCAATGAGTCATGGGTGGTCTAGTAAATGTATTAAAAATTCCTTCGACATGTAGATCTGTACCCAAATTGAATGGCCTCCTTTTTTGGCTCATGTGCCACTTTTCCAACAGATCTTTGGGAAAACTCGATAGGTTTTGTGTAATTGTGTTAACAAACAAAAGATGTTGTCCGTCAATTTTGTTCAAAGATGACCAGTAGGAAAATGAGCGTGTGTCCGGAGGTGATTAGTGAGATCAGTCTAGGTTCTGAATACTCAAACACCAGGCTCCAGCTGCTTAATGATATTTTTTGGACGGTCCAGAGCAAGTGGCTCCCATATGTTGGTGTCGACATCCAAGTCTTTGATGGAGTTTACATATCATTTATTCTGCCCACCTCCCCAGATTAAGCGTTTCTCATTACACAGTTCATCATACAACAATGTCTTAGACAATCGGTCATCTGGCATTCTGATTATTCATCCGGTCAACCTTGCTGAGACTGCAGAGCCCAGTTTGTTCCAGGAACTTTGTCTTCGTAACTTTGTCTTATCATCTGATGTATATGTAGGATTTTGCGGTATTGCACAGTAAAACTTTTGCTTGATGGTAAGATTGTGTCCTCTACCAGACGTTCTCGCAGAATCTCCCATAGGCAATGGTCGCTTTAGCATCCATCTACGTTCGTTACGTGAATATACATACAAACACACAAGTGAAACCTGGTTTGTCAAGGTATTTACATGAGCACAGTTTGTTTCACCTTTCAATAATTTTTACCTTTTTATGTTTGGAGAAAATTCAAGAAATTTTGAATGACTTCCAAAATATAAAACTCAATGATGATTGGGGTTATCGCAATATTCGAAATATAATTTTTATATAATACAAATACGAAGCCAGAATTTTAACTTCGATATGATACACGATACAATAATCGTATGAAACATGATAATCAGTATTACTTTCGATATCACCGAGAGTCCTATAATCACGTTACTAGTAATTGACCTCTTGAGTTGTAGGTCACAGACCGTTGAAGAAAGTAAGGGAGGAGAGAAAGAATAGCAACGAGAGGGAGAAAGAGATGGAAATAAACACTGTGCAACAGCTAGATGGAAATCCGGTCAGGAGAGAGGGAGGGGAGGACAAAGTATTGGATGGGTAACAATCGTACCTGTACTTGAAACAGCATTCACCTGATGATTTGAAGTCTATGATATTACCTGGATGAGTAACAAGTAAAAAAAAAAAAAAAAGGCGAAAAAGAAAAAAAAATTTGAACAGTAAAATATCAAGCGATACAAAATCAATGTCATGTTGTTCTTGTTTTAATTTAGTACCATTTTAATTTTATATTGATTAATATCGAACTTATATTGTATAATTTAAAATGAGATGGTATCGAAAAATATCTAAGTGTCTTCCCCGCTTATTCAAGCATTTTAGATTTCTCTTTGTCACTGGACCTAAGTAATGCAGTTTGGGATTGTGCTACCCTTGCTTCAGTATAAACTCTTTACTGTGTGAGGCATCTTTTCAGAAGGTATAGATTGTCTTTTGAATCAGTAAAAAAGAAATTGCAAAAGAGAGTAGGGTTGTCACGATAAGCCATAGAAAGAAATGGATACAGTGCAACAGTTAGGTAAAAATCCGGTCAGGAGAGAGGGAGGGGAGAACAAAATATTGGATGGATAACAGAAAGAGAAGTACAAAACAAAATAAAAAAGAGAGGAAGAGGATGAAAATTTGAATAATAAAATATTTAGCTATGCTAAATCAATGTCATGTTTCTTTGTTTTTCTTTAATTTCATAACATCATAATTTTATATGGTTACAATAGTGGACGTAGTGAATATTGTTTTAAATGACATATTAAAAAAAAAAAAGCAAAGAAATATCTATACTTTTGACAACCTTAATAATAACCATATATTAAATGCTGTTGTTAAATGTGTGTGTGTGTGGGGGGGAAGCATTTCTAATTCTGAATGAATTATATACTGACAAAAGTTGTGAACATTTATTTTCTAAACTTCCTTGGCCTTTTGGCTAGGAGAAAAGTGTAGTATCTGTTCTGATATTAGACTTCATCTCTTCTGTTCTCGGTCAGTGAAGAAATAGTCCTTCTAGACTGAAGTAATTTTATTTTTGTTCTTATTGAGAGTGCCCCTTTTTTGGGGAGCTGGATTTTCCCCACATTAAAAACCGATCTTGTGTCTAATTCTGCCCTCGTGGGGAGGCAAGTAAATAGGAACATTTTTTTTCTAAACTACTACTACTACGACTACTACTACTATTACACTATAAAAATTGTTACCAATTTTCGTGCGTGGTGTGAAGAAGTTAGCGTGATTAAATCCACATTTAGAAAACGTTGTGGGAGGATACGTATTATTAACGTTACTTTATGGCGTTAAATATCTTAAGCAGCTTGACTAGAATGACATCTCTTGACATGTTATTATTTCAGACAAATTTGCGACTAACATGTGTCCTCTGGATGCAAATATTTAATATTTTGTGCATGCATATCAAAAAAGATTATTTAATTCCTTTTTATACCTTATAAAATTTATACACAAAGCTGTTGCATGAAAATAAAACATATATATGCATGAAAATAAAACAATGAAAATACCTGCTTTTTAAAATCATTATGCAAATTAGATGTGCCAGATTACTTTAATAAGTGCTATATCAAATTCTACACACTTCTAGAACCTATCAAATAAAAAATGTGTGCAAAGTTTTAACTAATTTGGTTTATTGGTTTTTGAGTTATCATTGATCAAAGAAATGAGATTTCCAGCATAGGCCATTTGTGAAGTCTATTAAGGGATAGAGCGCTCTCGCGCCTCCATTGATATGTGTGTCAGGTTCGAGTTTTGCTTAGGCTACTGCATTCCATATATCCTCCAGCTATGTATTAAATAGTAGGGGAGACTAGACTCTCAAGCCGTAGTTGTGCAATTAGTCTAGAAGAAGGAAAACTCTGAAATAACACCAGTCTTTCTCTGCTTATCCTGACATCATTTCCAGTCGTCCTGGACCATTCCATGCTGCTGGACTCTAGCAATACAGGTTCAGGAGGTGTGGTTGGGGATTGTACAATCTTTTCTTCACTACAGACACTCCATGCCAACACCCTTACAGAGGGTGTCCATTGTCTTTCGAGACTGAAAAGGGACCTCACATTGCCAAATCGATTTATTGTCCATGACTGTTCATGAGGATAGACCTTTACCGCAAATTTTATTATTAAAGAATTTAATAAGCCTTCATATAAAATATTGTACTCAATCCTCGGCACCGGTAGTTTGACATGGGAATTGCGATATAATTTTAAAATTGGAAGGTATACAAATAAAAGTGACTAAACTAATAAAAGGATTACAGGATCTAGATTATGAAAAAAATAGGTTGGAATCCTTAGGTTTAATTACTTTACTAGAGAGAAGAATGAAGAGTGGTTTAATCTAGGCCGGAAAGATAAATAATGTGGGTTTCTAAATATAGAACCCTTTTTTAATATCTCTACTCGCATTGGGAAGAAAGATTTCAAAAATGAAATCTACTACGAAAATTAGATTTTTTTTTTTTTATTAGTACTTTTGGAACAAATTGCTGAATCAGGTTTAAGATAGCTTATGTAATGAACTCATGTTAAGAATAAACTGGACAAAAAAATCATTGGACATTTTTAGGGTCTATCTAATGAAATATTTATAATTTGAAATCTTTATTCATATATATTCTGTGAATTTTTAATATTTTATTCATATATATTCTGTGAATTTTTAATATTTTATTCATATATATTCTGTGAATTTTTAATATTTTATTCATATATATTCTGTGAATTTTTAATATTTTATTCATATATATTCTGTGAATTTTTAATATTTTATTCATATATATTCTGTGAATTTTTAATATTTTATTCATATATATTCTGTGAATTTTTAATATTTTATTCATATATATTCTGTGAATTTTTAATATTTTATTCATATATATTCTGTGAATTTTTAATATTTTATTCATATATATTCTGTGAATTTTTAATATTTTATTCATATATATTCTGTGAATTTTTAATATTTTATTCATATATATTCTGTGAATTTTTAATATTTTATTCATATATATTCTGTGAATTTTAATATTTTATTCATATATATTCTGTGAATTTTTAATATTTTATTCATATATATTCTGTGAATTTTTAATATTTTATTCATATATATTCTGTGAATTTTAATATTTTATTCATATATATTCTGTGAATTTTTAATATTTTATTCATATATATTCTGTGAATTTTTTTTTAATTTTAAAAGTTGACATGAGATTATTGATTAAAACAAAAAATGCCCCAAAAGGCATAATAATGAATAAATAATGCATAAAATGTCATTTAATGTTTATGATTCTTTCTTTTCTTAGTTGGAACAAGAAGACATGGCAGCAGCACAAACTTTACGAGCAGCTTTTTGCAAGGTAAAAACACACTTCCACATATGCAGGGTGTCTCTGTATAAACGTGACCCCTCTACACACTCATAACTTAGGAACCAGAGTATAAAGACAAAAAAACTTTTGATTTACTAAAAGCCGAACTGATAACAATTAAACTGAGTCTAAAGTCAGATACTGATTCTAGACTCAGTATCTCTTGTTCTAAAATTAAAATTTTCCAAGACATGCTGATGGTATATTTTGAGCCACCGAGCAAAGTTGTCGATTACCCGGACCCACTCTTCCATTATTTGCCACGGATCTTCTTCTTCTTCTTTGCGTGTCTTTGAAACACGTTGTCATACGACAGTTTCCCATTTTTTTATGCAGTCCTTTGCATTATTGTTGTATTCTGTAAGATCTTTCAAGCTGCACCGGTTGGGTAGACAAGGCAGTGTTGCATCATGTGGTCCTCCTCTCCACATTCGCAGATGGCTGGGTCAGTTTTGTAGCCCCATATACTCATAGTAACTTTTGATCGCCCCATTTCCCGTTCTCAGGCGGTTGAGCATGTTTCACTGGAGCCAGGATGCCTCTGAATCCTCAGAAGAGGAGATTCCCATGTCAATAGGAGGGGGGGGGCCATTCTCTAGCTGTCTGGTCCACAGCTGTAATCTGGTCTCTTCCTGAGATATTGTTAGGGGGTTTGACATGGCTGAGAAAGCTTCTTGACTTCAGTCGTTGGACTGTTGGTTCTCGTCCATGAAGGAGAAGACGTTCATCACTGATAGCCTTTGTGATCTCTACTCACTCGGCTGGCAATTTCCCGTCTCACATCTGAAGGGGCAATGCCAGTGAGAAGATGCAGGTTGGTAGGCTTCAAGCAGCCAGTGATCACGGATCTGCTGTGATGGCCATCTTGAGTTCTGCAATTGTTTGTGGATTATTCTGATACGCACAGGTTTTCAAAAAAACACCAACGATAGAAATCCGGTGGGTTTAAGTCCGGTGACCATTCTGAGACGCAGTATCTGCTGATCAGTCGACCTGCAAAGCGGGCGATCCAGTCATGTTAGCTCCGTCTTGTTGACACTATTTTTCCTCTTGCCAAGACATCCTGTATTATCCAACCTTTCATCTCCAAATTTTCTTGTTTCTTACATTTGATCTGATGAAACTGTGAAGATAAACCTTTTATTGAGAATATTGTGAAAATACTTTGCAAAGAAATGGATGAATATTGAATGTACATTTAATTGTAAATTAGCAATCACCAATGAAATTTGATTTTCTCTGGTGTTACCAGATCAGGCTGTTTGAAGATATCGGCTTCCTGGCCCAAAATGCACCAAACATTGATGTTATTTTTTTTTTCCTTTCCCTTTGCAAAACTCAATTATGTTTTGCAAAACCAAAGACAAAAATAACATTTTTCCTCTACAAAACAACCAAACCAAACCAAACACCATGAATCAATACTTGAACATATAAAGAACTTGAAACATAAAAACTTTTACTAAAATGACCGGAATAGGCATTAAACAACCCGAAGAGGGTTGATATGCCATAAAACAAAACAACCAAACAACCAAATTCGATTTTCGTATTTTGGACCAAGTGTAGATTCAGCAGTTGAAAGGAGCAAGTTTAGCATGACACCACATGTGACATCACTCAAGTGCCACATTTTTCCAACTGTAAATAAAACAGGTATTTTCAAATTGAGGTACTCTAATGTTTTCCATTAGATATAATCCGAAACAATTATTTATAGGGGTCAGCTCACTCTCCAGTCCTCAAGGTATTTCAGCGGGTCAACTGTCTCAAATCACTTGCTTCCAAGTTTTCCTTGACCGGCCAACCTTCCTGCGATTCAAGACATCCTCCATGCTTCTGCAACAGTTTATTCAGCTTCACATGACCGTACCAGCATAACCGATTCATCCTTAAGATATCATGTATGCTGGGCAAATGTAGTGCTTTCAGCAAATCCTCCGATCTAATCTGTTGGGTTTGATCAGATTTCACATTGCAAGTCCATCTGATCATGAATCTGTCATTGTACTGCAGTCGGGGCGAGAGAAGACTCGGTGAGGGCCCAGCATTCATTGTCATATAACATGACGCTGCTGACATTTGATCTAATCAATTTGAAAATATGTGTTTTTACAATCGGTGAGGTTTGAGTGACATCAGCTACTATATCATACTGAACCCTTTCTGCTACTTACATACTTGGAGTGCTGAATATACATCTGATCCCGTATTTTTCACTAAGTATAAATTTAATAGAAGATAACACACATTCAAATTAGTAAAATTTTCTTCTGCATAATTTTTTTGTTTTTTTGTTTTTTCAACTGATATTGATAAGAGCTAGAATTTAATTGCTATCAAACTATTAAATACCAGCTCTACTTACCCTGGGATGCAGGGAATTCATTTTAGTTCTTAATTTTTATTTGTTTGCACACTTTAAACTTATACAGAAAAAGAAATAAAATTTTAGTTGTAAGGGCGACAACTATTTTAATATTCTTCAATTAAAAAAATATGAGTTATTCCCTTTGCTGATTATGATTTTTCAGTCATAATTGAAAAATGTTTCCATATTACCAGTTGTTCGGGTGGGACTACATAATTTAAAAAAAAAAAAAAAAAGCTATAGCGAAGTACGTTATTATAGTGCTAATAACATGGTACGACAATAACAAATGAAAATTTGCCCATCAGAATTAAAATTTTATATGTCAGCTTAAATGCTATTTAGGTCCAACTTTTAAATTCTCACTAGATAACTTATGTTAGATAATGATCAAATCTATATATTATTAAAACTCTGATTTTTATCTGGCTTGCTTGCTTGTCACTGTGCACACTTTATGGTGTGAAAGAAAGGGCGAATAACATGAATAAAGGGTGAATCGTAAGAGAAGTAATGGGAGGAATGGCATGATGTAAATAATTGAGAGATGGTCTGTTATGAAATCACAATGTATTCTAACTGTGAAATACTTGGATTTGGTAATCCTTGTAAAAACATGATTATCATCCAATGTTAAAATTAAGAAGTTATATATTTAATGATTTATATACAACAAATACTGACCCAACAGGTCACAGGTGGTCTAGTAATAAAAAAAAGAATATTTATTTACAACATCTATGAAAGATTTACGGAGAAAATGGATTCCTTTTTTGTTTGTCTAAATGAAGTTAGTGTACTATTAAGCAAAAATATTACAACTAGAACTTCCTATCTGTAGAACACATTACTATGGGAGTGCTTCTCTGCTGACTACAACATAGTCGTCTTTAAGCCCAATGTCAACAAATACTTTTTGAGCCGCCCTCTCAAGTAATCAAATCCTGCCCTTTCCACCCATTTTTTCCAATGCTCTCATAGTATTGTTCTACATCCATTTGGCAATCTCATTAATCCTTATCCTCGAGTGGCCTATGGGCCTTGATAAGTGGTGACTCATTAGTAGTAAACTTCTCATGCCTGACAGTATCCTATATCTCTACAAAGCCACCATCCGCCCATACGTTGAGTATTGTTGCCACATCTGGGCTGGTGCCCCATCCACTAGTCTCTCCCTCTTAGATAAAGTTTAAAAAAAGAGTCGCTAATTTAATAGGTCTCTCAGTATCCATCAAGCTCCAGCCCCTGTTCCATCGCCACAATGTTGCATCCTTGTGCCTGTTTTACAAGTACTTCAATAGATTGTGCTTCGATAAACTTGCTGCTCTGGTGCTCCCTCAAGGTAAGTACACTAGACCAACCCGACAATCAGCTAAATCCCATCGATTCACTGTGGAGGTCCTCAGATGCCGAAGAGCTCTATACTCTAATAACTTCTTTCCTCGTGCTGCTGGCCTCTGGAACTCGCTCTCTGTTTCCTCGTCTGTACCGACATGCAGTAATTTAAAACTAATGTAAACAGACATCTTGCTGCACAGCTCTCAATTTAGGATAGCCCCCAAAAACCTACACCTTAATTCTCAGTAAACCCTTACGTCTACAGTGGCAACTTGCCTTGTTTGGGGTGAACTAAGTTTTAAAAAAACACAAAAAACACTTTGCATTCAAACAAAATGGCAACATGACCGTCACCTCTTAACGGGAACAGATAAACAATCATCTTATGCCCTAAAGATTTTTTTTCTTAATTAATTTTCGTTTTAATAATATTAACAAAATTATTTTATCCAATTTAGGACTGGTGATACCAGATCAGGCTGCCCTGTGGCTCCCTGAGACGAAATTCACCTACATTGACGTTTTTTGTTTTTCTTCTTTTTTTTTTTTTTTTGTAAAACTTAATTATGTTCTACAAAACCAAAAACAAAAACAACAGCCCCTCTCCCTTTCTCCCTCCCCTTTTTTATTTTATTTTTAGAACTTGAAGCATAAATCTTTTACTATAATGACCAGATTCGGCATTAAATAACCCAAAAAGGGTTGATATGCCGTAAAACAAAACTACCAAACCAAAAACGATGATTAAACATTTGAAGATATAAAGAACTTGAAGCATAAAAACTTTTACTATAATGACCAGATTCGGCATTAAATAACCCAAAAAGGGTTGATATGCCGTAAAACAAAACTACCAAACCAAAAACGATGATTAAACATTTGAAGATATAAAGAACTTGAAGCATAAAAACTTTTACTATAATGACCAGATTCGGCATTAAATAACCCAAAAAGGGTTGATATGCCGTAAAACAAAACTACCAAACCATACCAAACCAAACCAATTTAGGATGACCCCCCAAAACTTTCACCCTAATTCTCAGTAGCCCTTTACGTCTACAGTGACGGCTTGCCTCGTTTGGGGTGAACTATGATAAAAAAAAATAGAAATAGTAAATCAACTAATATATATATATATATATATATATATATATATAGAAAAGAGGGTAGTGCAGTATTAGTGCAGTTCCAACGAGAGAAAAGTATATATGTAAAGGAGTAAGGCTACCAACATTTGTAGAATGTTTTTTTCAACATTTATTTATTATTTTGTTGTTTTACCATTTTATAATTTTATATAACGTGTTTCAAGCGGTGGTCCGCTTTCATCAGATATGAAAATCCCAAAAATGGATTTTCATATCTGATGAAAGCGGACCACCGCTTGAAACGCGTTATATAAAATTATAAAATGGTAAAACAACAAAATAATAAATAAATGTTGAAAAAAAACATTCTACAAATGTTGGTAGCCTTACTCCTTTACATTATATATATATATATATATATATATATATTATATATATTATATATAACGTGTATTATGTTTATAAATAAGCAGGCAGTAATCTTCTTAATCCATCAAAGTCGGTCGCTTAATTGTGTTACGGCGAGCAGTTTATTGATCCAGTCTTTAAAACAATATTTCGTTAAACGTTTCAAGGACTTTTTTGAAAGCAAAAGGCGATGCAAAATGAAATGGGCAATGTTGTGTTCTACTAAAACGCTGATGATGTTGTTATATTGCTTGCTTGTCACCGTGCACACTTCATCTGTGCATGAATGTTGTAGACGGTAGGAGGAAGGGTGAATAATGTAAATAAAGGGAAGAATGATAATAGAAGTAAAGAGAGTAATGGGATGATGTAAATATTTGAGAGAAAGAGAAAGGAGAGACAGGGTGTCTATTATGATATCACGAAAGAGTTTCATAAATATTTGGAAATTCTAAAAGGTTTTTATAAATATGTAATAACTAGGTGACCTGTGTCCCAACGTTGCCCGGGGAAAGGAGATTATCTCCCGAAATTCCATGCCCAACTTTGAACGATTGAATTATTTGGCGCGAACACAAATCCCACGATGTTAATGTAAAACAGCAACCAGTAAAATATAAAGCAAACCTTCGGGCTGTGTCACCCCCTCCCCCCCAAATATTTTGTATTTTTAATTTTTACTTTGTGTAAATATGTATTATCAAGTTAAAAATGAAAGCTATGCTGTCTGTGGATGGCCGGCCGGCCGGCTCTAAAACAAGTCCCCAGAATTTTCTGTACTTTTGTGTCGTTGTTACCAATTATTAGTATTAGTATTTTCACACGTACTACATTGGTGAGTTTAGGTTGTTAAGCAGCCCCAAACCATTGTCTCTGTAGATACCTATTTTCCGACAAGTTCCTCCTTTACAGATGTAAAAGTTATTCATACAAAGCTCTTGGATACACAATGTTTGATGTTTTACCATCTGGTGCCAATATGTATAGACATTGTGGAGAGCCTACCCGTGAGCATCCTACATAAAACTGTCCATGGCTAAAGCAAAGTGAAGTCAAGTTTAGACCAACTACTGCCAAGAAGTGTCCTTTGGATTTGTTAATTGTCATCGCAAAACACAATTTAACTGGGAACTGAAGCCTTTTAAATTCAATTGCAGAATCTGACGGTTTAATGGGTATTCTATGAAGGAATGTCAGTTCAACTTTTTGTTCGTACCAACTAAATTATGACCTATTTGTTAGAGTAAAAACATGTAATAACTGAATTCTAGTATAAGTACTAAGTATTTTTTATTTATAATTCTGAAAAAAAAATCAAACAGAACTTATATTTTTTGTAAATAAAAGCGATTTTCTGAAGTTTGGAGCAGGGGTTAGGCTTCCTATCCTATAGTTGTAAATAGTAGCCCCCCCCCCCCTCTCTCCCAGCCATTTTTTTTTTTAAATAAATAATCTTAAATAAGTATTTATTGTTTTTTCAAGCAAATAGATAAATAATGGTAAAAAATGTAACTGTAACAAAAAAATAATTAAAATAAATTACCGAAACAGACGTTTAAAATCTTAGCGGACATTTGCTTTTCAGGAATGCGAATGTGCAGCATTCGGAAATGAGAGTAATCTGTTATTCTCAAATTAAATCCGAGTTCTAAATAAGTAATCTGAATTAGTTTAATTTTTCTTGAGTGCCTCGATAATGTTATTATTTTGTTACTACATAAATCGTATGATGCGAAATGAATGTAAAAAGAAAGCAGTCAATATATATAAATATTAATAATAAAGTGAGTATGCTAATATTCTGGAATGTGGAAGGAAGAAGGGAGCAGTTATTATTTTGATCAAAAATGTATAGTAGGTAACAGAAAAACAGTAGCGTGAAAAATAAAAGAAACCGTCTTCATGGCATTATTATGCCATAAACAATTTGTCCCCAGTGATACTGGGGGCAGGAGGAGTACATATTAGTAAGAGAGTGAAAATGGCTGCAACTTTTTATTTGGATGTCTTAGTTGGGAGAAACAGTATACAGTATACCCGGAGAAAATGTAAGAAATTTTACAAAGAAACAAAAAGAACGCATATTTTCTTTAAACACGCATAAGGACTTGGTCTAGAGTGCTGTCGGAACAGATTAGCATATGAAGCTTTTGGTTCTAAACCTATAATAGCCAAAGCGGCAGAGGAAAAATCGACTTTATTATATAAATTTTTTAAAAATACTGACTCAACGGGTCACCGGTTGTCTAGTAACTTTTATAGATTTGTTGACTGATTTTTGAGAGGCATTTGAATCTAAAAGCGGTAGAAATTATGGAGTTCTTTTTTTTTTTCTTTTTTTTTTCTCTCCCTCTTTTCAGGTTGAAGCCGTATATCAAGGGTTTGCCTACGATTTTGTGAAGGCTCTGCTGATCAAATCTGAAATATATAATAAAATCGATATGTGTGAAACCTTACTAAAACTGGAAGGACTTAACGAATCTGAAGGTAAGAAGTCCATTTCAATTCATAAGATTTTCTTGTTACGTAAAAAAGAAAATGTGTCGGTTATTTTAAATGCTTCGCTTATGTAAGTGTTGATCGCATTCATTGAACTAAACTTTGGATCATTTGATCGATCGCTTGTAACTGGAAGGCTATAGCAAGGAGCAATGTTACCCCCCCCCCCCCCCAACGACTTACTGCAATGTGTACTTCTTCTCTCAGACCTGAATCTCCATATTACCGTTTTTATTCTTTATTAATTTTTCAATTTTGGAGATGGACCTGAATATGTGGCCTGCATTGCTTGGGTGAGATGAGATAGGGCAGTATGTCAGCTTCTAAAGCAGGAAGCTGACATTTGTTAAGAACAATATCCTAAGAATATACACATGATATCTATGAAGAAAAATAATTTGGATTCAATCCGACAAGATGTTGAGGATAAGCGGAAAAAGTAAATGACCAGCAAAATTGATTTAATTGTAGTTTGCTGGCTATTTACCTTTTCCACCTATCATCAACACACATCTTTTTCTCACTTGCTTTCTCTCTCTCTTTCTCTCTCTCTCTCTTTCTCTCTCTCTCTTTCTCTCTCTCTCTCTCTTTCTCTCTTTCTCTCTCTCTCTCTCTCTCTTTTTCTCTCTCTCTTTTTCTCTCTCTCTTTCTCTCTCTCTCTTTCTCTCTCTCTCTTTCTCTCTCTCTCTCTCTCTTTCTCTCTCTCTCTCTTTCTCTCTCTTTCTCTTTCTCTTTCTCTCTCTTTCTCTTTCTCTTTCTCTCTCTTTCTCTTTCTCCTTCTCTCTTTCTCTTTCTCCTTCTCTCTCTTTCTCTCTCTTTCTCTCTCTAATGACTATTTTGCTGCATCAGTGTGGCTAGACATAGCAAGTGTTTTTCTCGCTGAGATTCGAAACCAAACAGCAGTCTGGCCTTTTACCCCTATGCTGTTATGCACGCCCTCATCAGTAAGATACATTATAGCGCTTATTTTAATTTAATTTTTTTTGCTTTAAATCGGAAATATATTACTCTTGCATTCAACGCGGATCATAACAATAATAACTATACTTCCCCCATGAAAACAAATTCTCTACCTAATTTGCAACTATATATTTGATTTAAAAACAACACCCTAGACTTTTTGCCTTCAACTCATGAGACTATACACTGTTTTTAAACACTGGATGGTAAGAAATCAACAATTCGAAGGTACATTTCTCAGCATAAAACCATTGATATGACAAACTCCAATATGTAAATATCTTATTTGATAATTATATATTAATTTATGATGATAGTTCATGCATTGCCATTGCTTGACTATTTTCAAGCAATACTTGTGTGGGATTGTGTGGGATTGATACGGAGCAAAGATTTTTCTGACTTAAAAAAGTCAGAAAAATCTTTGCTCCGTATCAATCCCACTCTCTAAGCGAGTGCCACCAGAGTATCCGGATGACAATAATCAGAAATAGTTTTGATTTTTTTTTTTTTTTTTTAATGAGTTTATGCAGCATCCATTTGTCGAGTTTTTTTATTTTTATTTTTTTTTAATGAGTTTATGCAGCACCCATTTGTCGAGTTTGTTTGATTTTTTTTCTTCCCCAAATTGCTTGATGTGGTTTAGAACGATCGGAAGCAATTTATCAAACAGTAATTCTTTCTTCTGCTTTGATGGATGCCTACAACCTTCTTCATCTTCAAGGTTGACATTTCTATGACAAAATTTGTTCCACTCACCTTGCAGTGTACGTTCGCTGACAGTCCCCTAACCGAATGCTCTATTGATGTTGTGAGTTGCCTATGTAGTTTTACGACCAAATTTGAACTCCTACAAGAAAACTGTTCACATTTGCTTTCTTTCTGTAATTTTTACTAAACTGAGTTTACAAAAATGTCACATTTTAAAGTATACTGGCAGAGCTATCCGCTGTCACCCAGGATCCTAATTCCCATAAATTATTCACCCAGGGTCATAATTCCCATCAATTATTCACCCAGAGTCCTAATTTCCACACATTACGCAGATTATCGAAAAAAAAACTAAAACTAAACAATCTGCTTAATATTTTAATTTTAAATGTCAAAGTTCATTTGGGGACAAAATTAGAGTAAAAATATTTATGTCCCGGGTGAGGTTTGAACTCCTAACCTCTGCTGCCTCTAAGTATGGCGAGCTGATTGATTGGCCTACAACAGCAGGTATGAAATAATGATGCTATTAAATACATAAACCGGACTGTCTTTTTTTTTTCTTCTTCTTTTCTATATCCTCCTCTTCCTTCTCTTTATAGTTGAAAGTTGGTCAGCCAAAGCCACAAAAGAAAAGAGAAAAAGAAAACACCCTCTTTTTCACATGTGGAAATTGTCCGTTACTAAATTAGTATCCGGTGATTTGGGTTGTAGTATTCAGTGATGAAAGTGTTCTGGGTTTTTCCGGGATTTTAGATTTCCAATTGAAAGAGAAAAGAAGCTGAAGAAAGCAGAAGACTTGAAGGTCAAAGAGAACTCCACAAAGTCAACTAAAATAACAATTCACCAACTAGCACAAAAAGATGAAAAAGAAAAATGATGACGCAGCAAAAACGAAAACTATCAGAAGTGGACCCTCCCAATAAAGTTTCACACAATCACCACTTTAATATCAATACAAAATATTTTCAGAGTTTTTTGAAAATTGTTACCTTCAGCTTTGAGTATTAAGCCTTGACACTGTACAAGAGTTAGCTCCTCCCACTAACTCTATGATATAAATCATCAAAACAAAAACTTTTGCTTAGATTAAATATGAAATTCAATGAAATCGATTGGAAATGAAATTTTTGTTTTTAACAATACAGACCAATACTTGCCTTATGACTGACGAAACAAATTTTATGGTAAAAGTAAAAAAAGTTATTTATTACAAAAGTACAGGGAGAAAAATTGACTTTACTTTATATATAAGATATGAAAGCGGAATGTAGAGGGAACTTTGTGTGCATTAAAATTGTTCTAAACACTAATATATTCAAATAAAAATTTATTTCAAAATTGAGTGGTAAATTTGAATAATACAGAAACTAACATTATTTTCTTACCAACCTAAAAAAACACAAAATTCTATCCTTTGCTGTAAATTGTTGCCAGTGAATGCATGTATTTATAGTGACGTACAATTCTTCTTTTTCAGAGTTCAACATAACAGTATACAAGCTGAAAAAGTTTTTTAAAAAATCACAAGTCAAATGTGTATTATTGCTGACCCTGATGTACGATTCTTTTTTTTTTTTTTTTTTTTTTTTTTCAGAGTTCAAAATAACCCGTCCCGAACAAATATTCCGAGAACTTAATCAAAGAGCAATTGGTCTCAAGAAAATTCTCAGCAAAATTCCGGATCAAATATACGATAGAAAATTATTTTTAGAAGCTATAAAGTAAGTAGAAGAGTGTTTAAATATTGTCATCGCTTACATTTGGATTATTAGTGCTGTTCGAAACTTTCTAGACAAATAGTTGTGTGACGTTATGCTGCGTTCTTTTATTGATCCCAAAATGCGAAAGCTGTTAGGAGACGGATTCTCTTTCGGCAAATAAAAAGTCGAGACAAAAAAGGTTTTTCATAGCTTACGTTTTATTGTGGTGGAATGTCGACATTCTCTTTGCACATTCAGCTTTATATATACAGTCAGCTCCCAAACCCTGCTGGAGGGAACAAAAGGCAGAACATCCACTATCATCGATCTCAAGGTTAGCTCCCTTTGTTTTTCTGTCATTCTTTCTTGATCAATGACCGGAATTCTGAAAATTGTTTTTGTTTTCCCACATTCCTCAAGCCAGCAAAATTCAAACAAGAAACAATAAATGCTTATATTTTTATTTTCCTCCCAAACTTGAAATTGTCAAAACAACCACAGTCGCATTCCAAACATGATCTCGTCTCAAACACCCCTCCTGTCCCCTGATCTACATCTCGTTGCCATCTAGATCAGGATGTGGCCCGCGAAGGCTAAGCGTCCAGCCCGCCACCCTGCTATGCTTTATTATTGCAATCCGGCCCGCGGACCTCCCAGTAAAACTCATATCATTTTGTGACATAGACGTAAAAGTAGGTTACAATTAAGATTTACAGTGGGATAAAAATGTATGAATAGCAGCGAGCGATGATGCATGTATATTTCATTTTTCTTTAACTATTAATTTCAAATCCTTGGCCTGAGATAAAAATAGAAAAAGAGAAAGAGAGAGGCAAAGAGGAAACGAGAGACAAGGAAATGGCATGAATCATAGAACTTATGTGAGGTGTGTCAAAACGAATGCTGGATCAACTTGCTACTTCCCCCGTCATTACTTTTTATGATTCCAAAATGGCTCTTCATCGGCACCTTTTATAACATCACATACAGATGTCTCTTGAGAAAAAATATCAGATTTGTAGAGTGTTCAATGCAATTTTTGTACAATTTATATATGTAAACAAAATATAGTAATTCTGAAATTTCGTTTTTCACTCCGGCCCGCGATCTCCTTCCAAAAGTCTCATCTGACCCTCACTCTGAAAAGGTTGCCCGCCCCTGATCTAGATTATAATTCTTATTCATTATCCTGCTTCTCTAATCACCCAGGCAGGGTGGTCTAGTTACAGTTTCAATATTTGTTGCATAAATTCTTCTAAAGATTTCCATAGATTTTAATCCTTAAAATATCTACTTGAAAGGTAGGCTCCCTCTACTGTGCTAGCATCTGGGGACCTCCACAGTGAATGGATGGGACCTAGCTGATTGTTGAGTTGTTCTAGTGTATTTGCGTCGAGGGGGCACTAGAGTAGCAAGTTCATCGGAACACATTCCATTGAATTACTTGTAAAAGAAGCACAAAGATGCAACATTGCGGCGATGGGACAGAGGCTGGAGCTTTGTGGATAGTGAGGGACCTATTAGATTAGAGACTCTTTTTTGGACCTTGTCTAATAGGGAGAGACTAGTGGATGATGCACCAGCCCAGATGTGACAACAATACTCAATGCATGGGCAGATAGTGGTTTTGTAGAGATATAGGATACTGTCAGATGTGAGAGGTTTTCTAGCACGGTAGAGGGAGCCCACCTTTTTTGCAGCAGCCTTGGTAATATCCTCTATATATGAGTTCCAATTCATATTACCTGTGAATGTTAGGCCGAGGAGTTTGAATGTTAGACTCTCAGGCCGGGTGTTATTTACCATGGCAATCGGTGGTTGAAGAGATTTCTTGTAGTTATTGAAGGAAAGTAGCTTTGTCTTTGCAGCATTAAATGTTACCATCTATTTATGAATCCATTCCACTACAGACTGGAGGTCACTTTCAAAGGATTCAGCCATTGCCTCAGATATGTGCGCGACCATTTTGCCCACATGACAAGAGTAGAGTGTGGTGTCATCAGCAAATATACTCATCTCAAACACAATGCCATCAGGGAGGTCGTTTATGAAACTCAGAAACAATAAAGGTCCAAGGACTGATCTCTGGGGTACACCTGCATTTATCTCATGTTGCTTGGATGAACGGCCATTGAGGACAACCTGGATCTTTCTTTTGGATAGGAAAGATCTAATTATGTTAAATATTCATTTTTTGTATCATTTGTCTGATACACCATGCCCTTCAAATGCCCCAAAATTTACAAATGACGTGGGGTAAGCTCTGTGGATCTGGGAGGCCACTCCATAAGACCACAACGATTAATTTATGTCCCTGGAAACTACTGATATCGTCTACGTGGATATGAAAATGAGATGCAGTTCCATCTTTCTGGAAGTAAACTGCGAAGTTGCCATCTGCATATAGCAGAGATGGAAAGATCTCTTCTTGCAACATGGGCAGACATTTATCCGCATTAAGATTCCTATCAACGAACAATGGTCCAACAATTCCATCACCACACCATCACTTTACCGGCGACTTACATTTTCTTCTGACTCAACCAATACAATTACTGACATCTTTTTCTGTCAAACTGTCAATGTTTTTCTGACAATTATTTTTCTGACAATGTTTGTTTCTGTCAATGTTTTTTCTGTCAATGTTTCTGTCAATGTTTTTTCTGTCGACTGACATCTTCTGACTCAACCAATACAATTACAAATACAACCAATACAATTACAAGGAATACAATTACTCCAATAATAATTTATGTTGTAACTCTCTTTTGTAACTCCATTGATGCAAGAAATTGCTTTATCAGTAAACAATGTCTTGGTTGAAAGATAGTTGACTTAATTGATAAAAAAAACTTTGTCATTTTCAAATAAGTTTTTACATGAATTAACTTGCATCCACAATTGAATATTAAGTAGATGTCATAGTGCATCTTATTTACTATTACAATTAATGAATATTTCCAACTGATTATTGATGGTTTTTTTTTCTCTCTCTCTCACTCCAGAGATATTGCCAATGCCATACGACTTTTATTGGATTCAGTGAATGAAGTAACAACCCATAAAGCCCTCCGACAAGATGGAAAACAGGTATTCAAACTTTAAAAAAAAGAAAGTTTTTTTAGCACAAGACAATATTGCCACTGAAGCGTAAATAGCTACTGTTATAGGGGCCAGATTTGGGGGGGGGGGCAACCTGAATGGGGGGTTTGCCGGTAAGACTTTAGCTTTGCTTCAACATTACTTTAGAATTTTTGGTTGTAAATCCTTATAAAATCTTTTTAATAGAGGAAGGAGCTTGACTGTTTAATGATATTTTTAAAATCAAATTCTTCAAAAATGTTTTTAAAAAAATAGTAAATGCAATATTATTATTACATTCATGATTAATAGAGGGGGGGGGGTCTGTCACAATTTTTTTGTTCAAAAGATCATATTCAATTGGTATTTGAATTCCAAGGGTTTTTTTTTTATTTTGTTTTTCTTCAGATGTTTTTAATTGAATTTACATAGAATTCCTTTGACTCTGAGTGAAACATAAGTGTGTCAACAAGAGTTCTCCCATCTGATCTTTGGATTGCCGTTGTCATTTTCACTGCTTCATCTTCTGCTTCCTATCAGGTGGCAATCTTTGATTGTGTTGGAAACGGGTCCTTGTAGGTTCTATCTGTTTTTCTCATTTTCTCTTCCTCCCACCATCTAATACATTCAATGTGCAAATAAACAAGGGATCAATTAGGTTTTGAGGATCCCAGAAAAAAGCAAATACGAACGGGACGCATTCGGGTTTACACTGGTTTCTTCCAGTTGCCCTTCACACACTGTAAACAAATGGTTTGGCATTTCTGCAGTCTTTATGAAGCAGCAGATTTTCTGTCCTTCTACTGAAAATAAAGGGAAGTAATTCAACCGGAAGTGACTTATTTACAACCTAAAAAAAAAATGCAAGACTGGTTTGTTTTTGGGTAACAATTAACAATTTCTTTTTTTTATTATATGAAGTAAAAAGATTTTAAATAAAAAACCCTAACCCTAAACCCTAACATTAAGAAATCAGGCGCTGTGCCTGTAAAAAATCTATTGTTTTTTGCGGCTGGTTCCTCCGTGAGCATTTCCAAATAAATCCATCACTTCCATTGTGGCTTGCCATCTGCATCTGTCTTTGACATGACGGGCATGTCCGACTGCAAGAAATTAGGCGATGTGCCTGTAAAAAATCTATTGTTTTTTGCGTCTGGTTCATTAAATTACCAATGTCGCGAAGATTCAACTCATTTAACTCCATTTTCTAAAAACTAAATTCTACTTCAACTCCCGGTAAATTCAACTTCCGGTGAATTCTGAATGAATGGTACTTGGAGAAAAAAAACCCGGAACTCTTCAATTTCGATTTCTTAATCGGCCGCTGCTTTATAAAGACTGCAGAAGTGCCAATGGTTTTTGTCAAAAGGTCGATTTTTAATATAGGGAAAGATTTATTTTAAGAAAAAGAGTGTATCCATGTTTATTTGCCCCCCCCCCCTACACACACACGAAGGCGGAAACATAATAAAATGAAATCTTATAGGGTGCGTCTCTTTAAAAAAAAATTTTTTTTTACAAAACGTTTTAATAAACAAACAAAATCATTTATATTGAAATTATTATAATTCTAATAAATATATACATTTTTTTCGTTTAACGGTCAAGGACAGATTTGGAAAAGATATTTTTTTGTGTGCCTTTTTAATACAATCCAATATTTATTTAAATATATTTTGTAAAACGTTTGACTTTTGTCCTTTACCTTTTGGCTAGGAACAAAGTGTAGTATCTGTTCAGCTCTGTTGGATCGGGACAGAAATTTTAAATTTATATCTTTCTTCTCTTCAGTCAGTGACGGAGAAATCCCTCTAGACTGAGGCAATTTTAATTTTGTCCTGATCCAGAGTCCCTCTGTTTGAATTTTCCCTACATTAATAAGCCAACATTGTCTAATCTGCTCTAGTGAGGAGGTAAAAGGTTTGTAATTTAAAAAAAAAATTAAAATTTATTATTTTATAAATTTCTAATGTCAGTTTTTAATGTAGGGAAAATCCAGCTCCCCATAAAAGGAGCACTATGGATTGGGACAAGAATTAAAATTGCCTCAGTCTGGAAGGAGTTCTCCTGCACTGACCGAGGACAGGAAAGATATTGGCAAAACGACGCACAATAGTTTTAATTAAAAAAAAGTTAAATGGTATTTCGTTTGTTTATACATTTTGCTTACAGAAAAAAGTTTGTAAACTTATTTTTTAGTTTAACTCCGTCCTCGTGGGGAGTAAAACAGAAGATTATTCCAGTCCGCCTTTAATTTAAAAACTACAAATCGAATAACGAAAAGTGAATTTGAGAAACTAAAAGTTAAAATGCCTACCAAAAAATAATATAAATATTAAAATGTAAATTAATTATTCCACTTTAAAAGAAAAAAATGTATATATTTATTAGAATCATAATAATTTAAATATAAATCGAATAATCGTAAAGAATGAAGTCATTTTAAAACAAGAATTTAGGAAGCTGAAAGCGTACACAACCCGAAAAATAGAATCGTCTGTTTTGATAAATAGGGACATGATCTCTGCAATGATTCGTTTGTTTATTAAAAAGTTTAAAAAAAAAAAAAGATTCACCCTATAAAATTTGATTTTATTTGGTCCCAAACAAGATCCACAAAGTTTAAGTAGTACACGAGACCCCCAGGAGTCGAGACGGTTCATTTAGTAGATGACCCACACCCATCAAATTCAAGTACAGGGAAGCAAGTTGTTCGGATTATGGCAGGTGTCTAATGGAGGGTATTTGCTTGGTTGTACATCTCTGAATGGTCAATGATCTGAGCAAGATAGGAGTTCCAAACTGATGATACAAATTCTAAGTGTGATCACATCATAGCTATGTACAGTTTTCAATAAATGGCTGCTAAGTTATGCAAAGATACCCACGGCCGTCTTGACAATTTTAAAGATGTGCTTTGTCCAACGCAAATTGCTGCTGACAAACATCATGATCATTGTATTCGGTTTAACGTCCATTTTACATGCTGGCATGTGTTGGACAAACATAAATCATTCAAATGATTTATTTATAGAAATGTTTAATGATTTCATTTCTTTGAATTGAATAAAAACTTTAATTTTTCTTTTTCTTTTTCTTTTTCTTAACATTCTAATTTTGTTTTATTTGAAATCTTTCCAGACTCTTGGACACCGAAAGAAAGAATTCATAAAATATTCTAAACGCTTCAGTACAACTCTAAAAGATTACTTTCGAGAAAACCAGTAAGTCTTCTTTTTCTTCTTACTTGATTCTATCACATTGACATATTGATTTGTATTTCTAAAATATCTACGAAACGATAACCCCCGAACCTACATTCTTTACTAACATTTATTGTTATTTTTTTTTTTTACTCACTGTAGAAAAAAGTAGAAAAAATTATCCACTAGAACTTTAATTACAAGTATTTTTCCATTTTTCGTATATCATAACAGCGATTCGTTCAGTAAGCATCCATCTTTTTTCTTAAAAATAATTCAAGGGCAGATAATTCGCAAGGAAGATATAATTACGCAATTTTAAAAAAACAAAAAAACAACTACATATATAAAAATTAAATTTATTCCAATAAAACAAAATATTGTTATTTTTTTTTGGTGCAATTTTAGTATAAGCTCCATGCAGATAATTATTTTCATGTAAAAGCATTATTTTGTACTTACTCAGTCATAGTTTCTCTCTCACGGCACGAAAAAGAATTTAAAAATATCAAGCAGAACTTTAATTAGAACGATTTTTCCATTTCCATAAGGGCGATATGAAACGTCGACTCGCTGACATTTTGGGAGTGGCCGGTTGATGGAATAGCTAACTAAGGGCAGATAAGTGTCGCTGACACCCAAAATGTCGGCTCACACCCAAAATGTCAGCGAATACAGGTTGTACATCGAAATGGAAAAATCGTTCTAATTAAAGTTCTGCTTGATATTTTTAAATTCTTTTTCGTGCCGTGAGAGAGAAACTATGACTGAGTAAGTACAAAATAATGCTTTTACATGAAAATAATTATCTGCATGGAGCTTATACTAAAATTGCACCTTTTTTTTTTACTCACTGTAGAAAAAAGTAGAAAAAATTATCCACTAGAACTTTAATTACAAGTATTTTTCCATTTTTCGTATCATGACAGCGATTCGTTCAGTAAGCATCCATCTTTTTTCTTAAAAATAATTCAAGGGCAGATAATTCGCAAGCAAGATATAATTACGCAATTAAAAAAAAACAAAAAAACAACTACATATATAAAAATTAAATTTATTCCAATAAAACAAAATGAAAGTAAATAAATGAAATTAAATTAATTTATTGCAATAAAACGAAATGTTCATATTCTTACTGGGTACCTTTCCGTGCGAATTATCTACCCTTGAATTATTTTTAAGAAAAAAGATGGATGCTTACTGAACAAATCGCTGTTATGATACGAAAAATGGAAAAATACTTGTAATTAAAGTTCTAGTGGATAATTTTTTCTACAGTGAGTAAGAAAATAACACTGAATAAGTACATAATACTGTTTTTATAAATAAATAGTTTTTTCGTACGGCCGCTCATCTGCACAAGCATCAACTTCTCTTTGTAAACACATTTGGTACCTTAAGAATAGACTACTTCCATACGCTATCAACTGGTTAATTGTTAAAGCCTGGATCCTATAAAGCTGGCTCTAATGTTTGTAATCTCTGTATAAGTGAAGCACTGTCTATTATGGTTTGGTAGTTTGGTAGTTTTGTTTTACGGCATATCAACCCTTTTTGGGTTATTTAATGCCGAATCTGGTCATTATAGTAAAAGATTTATGCTTCAAGTTCTAAAAATAAAATAAAAAAGGGGAGGGAGAAAGGGAGAGGGGCTGTTGTTTTTGTTTTTGGTTTTGTAGAACATAATTAAGTTTTACAAAAAAAAAAACAAAAAAAAAAAAAACGTCAATGTAGGTGAATTTCGTCTCAGGGAGCCACAGGGCAGCCTGATCTGGTATCACCAGCTGTCTATTATGAAAATTAAAGCTAATCTACATAATGTTAAATCTGAAGTCATTTCATCTTGTCCACACAAAAGAAAATATAAATATAATCAATTTAAAGTAACTTCAGACTAATTAGACTTATATAGTAAAAACTAACAAGATCATAAATTAGCATTAAAATAACCTTGAAATATTTACAATATATACTTATTAATATAATATAAACATATCGTTAGAGTTCTAGTAATACAAAATAGATATTTCCTTAATGTAATTTAAAAAAAAGAATATTATACATTTTTCTTTAAATAAATAAAGTTAAAAAATATTTTTTAAGAATACAAAAACATTACTTGTGATGAATAGAATTTGTTCTTAGGATTCAATTAATTTTAATGCAAGGGAAATAATTCACTATTAGAAACTGATAGTTATCTCCCTTTGATCTAAAAAAAAAATCGAATAATTAACTCCATTTAATTATCAGAATTCTCTAATTTATAAGAATATAATTAAAGATTTAGAATTTTTTTAACGGTACAGCTTCTCAGCTTATAACAACGATAGATCATAATGGTAAAAAAATTAAAAAAAAAAACAAAACAGATTAATAAAAAACTGGATGAAAAATATTTAATAGATATTCTTCTAATCTTGGTTATAAAATTTAAAAACAGTTGAGAAACCCGGCATGGACAAGTACTTCAACTAATATATATATATATATATATATATAGTCTAAAGAAGCTTTGAGTCATTAAAAAAAAAAAAAAAAATTAAAAAAAGTAAAATGCAGTTTAAATTCCCAGACAAACTAACTAAATCCAAGATATTGCAGACTTAACATTCGTTGGAAAATTAATAAATGAAAAAATAGGAGTAAAATAAAAAAAAATAAATAAATAAAAATAAAAAAGGGGGGTTAATTATCTAAGAGTGAAACAAAAACAGGAAACCTTAAGCGTCTAATATTAACATGGAGATCATCAGCTGTTTACCATGTAACTGTTTCGGAGATTTAAAAACAGGACAGTTTTAATATTCATGGCTCTCCAATGGTACTGATTATACGACCATTTCCCCAATAATCAAGTGTCGAAATAATTCAGCTTAAAATATCACTAATATATACATAAAAAAATAATAATAATGATAAAATAATAATAATAATATATTACCCTTAAGACTACCGTATGATATAGTAATTTGCATATCAAATAACATTAATTATAACAATAATAAAAAAATAAAAATAATAATAATACTATCTAAACACTATATCCAAGAACCATTCTGCAATATGGTAGCTAGTAATAAAATTATATAGGAATCAAAGTTGCATTAAAAAATAAATAAAAAATAAAGCTTAAGTACCTTTGGTACCAGAAAAGTAATTAGGTAAGAGGAAGGAAACCTAGCCATACAGATCTAAATACTCAATATATAGTCTAAAGAAGCTTTGAGTCATTAAAAAAAAAAAAAAAAAAAAAAAGAAAAAAAAAAAATTTAAAAAAAGTAAAATGCAGTTTTAATTCCCAGACAAACTAACTAAATCCAAGATATTGCAGACTTAACATTCGTTGGAAAATTAATAAATGAAAAAATATAAGTAAAATAAAAAAATAAAAAAATAAATAACTAAAAAAGGGGGGTTAATTATCTAAGAGTGAAACAAAAACAGGAATTTTAAAAATTAATAATTTGAGAAGCAACTTTTCAAAACCGGAACAAAGTCAATTTAGTTTTTAACTTTTTACTTTTTTTTGAACCTTTTTAAACTTGTACAGAAATAGAAATGTTTCATATGATCAGCTGTTCGGGACAGACTAAAAGAATTTTTTTTGATTCTCGGTAGGGTGCTATCATCCATGGCAATCAGTGGTTGGAAAACTTATACGAGCCCAATAGTGCATCTTTTTTGATGTCTTATTCTTTCACAACACAGTAAGGTTACGCATTATGTAAGCTTCCCATCGCCCGCTCCCCCGGAGGAACGGACGAGACAGAACTTCGACAAAAAGTGTCCAAACCAATCATCTTATCTTCTTCGATGCATCTCACTTTGGACTTCCTGTCTTTGAGGTCACATCCTGACATGCAGCCGTAATTCTAATTTTTTAACCTCCAATAGAATTTTCCATCCCTCCAATAGAATTTTCCATCCCTCTGCTCAATTTGTTTGTTTCTTCTATTAATGGTTCACCACTTACCAAGGCCAAAAGCTACTTGAGGATAGGGGTTAAGGAGATTGTCAGTTGAATGATGGAAGAATACCATGAAAGCATTGAGAACAATGTTTAATTAAGAGAATAATTCGGCAAATATTTGTTTACATTGACTTGAAAACGACAATGTTGTAGTCTTTGGGTTTCTTTTTAAAAAATTTTTAATTAATTTTTTTTAACATATTTTACTCCAAACAAGGCAGGCTACTGAGAATTAGGGAGTAGGTATGTGGTGTCATCCTAATTTGGGAGCTGTGTAGCGAGATGTCTGTTTACATTAGTTTTAAACCTCTGCATATCGGTACAGTCAGGAGAGCAGGGAGGGAGTTCCCGAGGTCGGCAGCACGAGGAAAGAAGCTATTGGAGTAGAAGGCTCTCCGGCATCTGGAGATCTCCACAGTGAATGGATGGGATTTAGCTGATTGTCGAGTTGGTCTAGTGTATTTACGTCGAGAGGGGGGCACCAGAGCAGCCAGTTCATCAGAGCACAATCCATTAAAGTATTTGTAAAACAAACACAAGGATGCAACATTGCAGTGGATAGTGAGGGACCTATTAAGTTGGCAACTCTTTTTTTGGACCTTGTCTAAGAGGGAGAGACTAGTGGATGATGCACCAGCCCAGATGTGGCAACAATACTCCATATATGGGCAGATGGTAGCTTTGTAGAGATACAGGATAATGTCAGGTGTAAGGAGATTACTAGCACAGTAGAGAGAGCCCACCTTCTTTGCAGCAGCCTTGGCAATGTCTTCTATAGGGTTACGTATTCCACAGGTGTGAAGTTCTTGGAAAGAAATTGTTCAATTTAACCTTTAGTTAGAAAATACCGTTTGTTAACATTTTGTTTACATATCCACATCTATCTTGCTACACTAACCTCCGCATCCCGAGATGAAGATTCAGGGGTAAGTAGTGCCGGTTCTGGTATTAAATGAGAAAAGTCTGACATATTTTGATTTCAAAACTGATTAAAAATCGTTTCTAACTTTCCATTAAAAGTATTAATTTCATGTTGTTGTTTTGTTTTTCTTTTTGATCTTTTCAGAAAAAAGGATGTATTTTTGAGTGCCAATTACCTTGTCAATCAAACCAACTTGATCATGAAGGCGGTCAAGGCCGTTTACTAAGAGTCGCAACAATTTGGATAGAATATCAAACTGGCTTTCACGAATGGATCTTCTTGCATTCAATCCCATCGCCTCCACTGTTGTCATCTTCCAGTTCGCGTATCTTGACACGATTTTCACTAATTGTAGACTCAATTCCCATCCTTATATATCAGACAAGTTACTCGGTGAATGACTGCCAACAATACTAACAAAAGAAAGAAAAGTCTAACTGTAAATAGTTTTTATTTTTTGTTTTTTTTTCTCTTTGTTCTAACTGCATATTTGAATTATTGCTTTTCACTGAACACATTCCATTTTTATGTTTTCCATTGTTTTTTTTCTTTCCATTTAAAAAATTTTTTTTTTACATTGACTTTATGTCTTTTCGCCCAGCCCAGATCAACTTTTTATAATTCATTTTTTTTTTCTTAATTACTACATTTAATTAGTTATAGCCCCATCCCACCCCACCCCTCCACACAACACATCAAAAAAAGAATTCATGAACATTTAAACGGCATCATAAGGAAATTCATTTTTCATTGTAAAAATCTTTTTCTTTTTGATGCTTTTTCTCGTGGTGTGAATTTGATATTTTCTTAAAATTGTAAAATTTAGCAAACTTTTGTAAAGTTTTATTTGTACAAATTGTTCTCCAGGTAACTTATGGAAATTGGTTGAATAGCAAATTCTTACAACTTCTTCATATTCTGCTGAGAAAATCTGAATTTAAATCCCATTAAGTATTCAGTGAAACTTGTTACATTCTTAAATATTAGAACAAAGATTTATAACCGTTTAATGTTATCACTACAGTAACTACTTAATAATATTACTACATTATTTAGTATAAATTATATAATAATAATAATAAATAATAATAATAAATAATAAATTTAGTATAGATTATATAATAATAATAATAATAATAATAATAATAATAAATTTAGTATAGATTATAATAATAATAAATTTAGTATAGATTAAATAATAAATAATAAATTAAGTATAGATTATATAATAATAATAATAAATAATAAATTTAGTATAGATTATAATAATAATAAATTTAGTATAGATTATAATAATAATAAATTTAGTATAGATTAAATAATAAATAATAAATTTAGTATAGATTATAATAATAATAATAAATAGTAAATTTAGTATAGATTATAATAATGATAATAAATAATAAATTTAGTATAGATTATAATAATAATAAATTTAGTATAGATTATAATAATAATTTTAGTATAGATTATAATAATATAATAATAAATTTAGTATTGATTATATAATAATAATTTTAGTATTGATTATATAATAATAATAATAATAAATTTAGTATAGATTATATAATAATAATAATAAATTTAGTATAGATTATATAATAATAATAATAAATTTAGTATAGATTATATAATAATAATAAATTTAGTATAGATTATATAATAATAATAATAAATTTAGTATAGATTATATAATAATAATAATTTTAGTATAGATTATATAATTATAATAATAAATTTAGTATTGATTATATAATAATAATAATAAATTTAGTATTGATTATATAATAATAATAATAAATTTAGTATAGATTATATAATAATAATAATAATAATTTTAGTATTGATTATATAATAATAATAATTTTAGTATAGATTATATAATTATAATAATAAATTTAGTATTGATTATATAATAATAATAATAAATTTAGTATTGATTATATAATAATAATAATAAATTTAGTATAGATTATATAATAATAATAATAAATTTAGTATAGATTATATTATAATAATAATTTTAGTATAGATTATATAATTATAATAATAAATTTAGTATTGATTATATAATAATAATAATAAATTTAGTATTGATTATATAATAATAATAATAAATTTAGTATTGATTATATAATAATAATAATAAATTTAGTATTGATTATATAATAATAATAATAAATTTAGTATAGATTATATAATAATAATAATAATAATTTTAGTATAGATTATAATAATAATAATAATTTTAGTATAGATTATATAATAATAATAATTTTAGTATAGATTATATAATAATAATAATTTTAGTATAGATTATATAATAATAATAATTTTAGTATAGATTATAATAATAATAATAATTTTAGTATAGATTATATAATAATAATAATTTTAGTATAGATTATAATAATAATAATAATTTTAGTATAGATTATATAATAATAATAATTTTAGTATAGATTATAATAATAATAATAATTTTAGTATAGATTATATAATAATAATAATAAATTTAGTATAGATTATATAATAATAATAAATTTAGTATAGATTATATAATAATAATAATAAATTTAGTATAGATTATATAATAATAATAATTTTAGTATAGATTATATAATAATAATAATAAATTTAGTATAGATTATATAATAATAATAATTTTAGTATAGATTATATAATAATAATAATAAATTTAGTATAGATTATATAATAATAATAATAAATTTAGTATAGATTATATAATAATAATAATTTTAGTATAGATTATATAATAATAATAATAAATTTAGTATTGATTATATAATAATAATAATAATTTTAGTATAGATTATATAATAATAATAATAAATTTAGTATTGATTATATAATAATAATAATAAATTTAGTATAGATTATATAATAATAATAATAAATTTAGTATAGATTATATTATAATAATAATTTTAGTATAGATTATATAATTATAATAATAAATTTAGTATTGATTATATAATAATAATAATAAATTTAGTATTGATTATATAATAATAATAATAAATTTAGTATAGATTATATAATAATAATAATAAATTTAGTATAGATTATATTATAATAATAATTTTAGTATAGATTATATAATTATAATAATAAATTTAGTATTGATTATATAATAATAATAATAAATTTAGTATTGATTATATAATAATAATAATAAATTTAGTATTGATTATATAATAATAATAATAAATTTAGTATAGATTATATAATAATAATAATAATAATTTTAGTATAGATTATAATAATAATAATAATTTTAGTATAGATTATATAATAATAATAATTTTAGTATAGATTATATAATAATAATAATTTTAGTATAGATTATATAATTATAATAATAAATTTAGTATTGATTATATAATAATAATAATAAATTTAGTATAGATTATATAATAATAATAATAATAAATTTAGTATAGATTATATAATAATAATAATAATAATAATAATTTTAGTATAGATTATATAATAATAATAATAATAAATTTAGTATAGATTATATAATAATAATAATAATAAATTTAGTATAGATTATATAATAATAATAATAATAAATTTAGTATAGATTATATAATAATAATAAATTTAGTATAGATTATATAATAATAATAATAATAATTTTAGTATAGATTATATAATAATAATAATAATAATTTTAGTATAGATTATATAATAATAATAAATTTAGTATAGATTATATAATAATAATAATAATAATAAATTTAGTATAGATTATATAATAATAATAAATTTAGTATAGATTATATAATAATAAATTTAGTATAGATTATATAATAATAAATTTAGTATAGATTATAATAATAATAAATTTAGTATAGATTATAATAATAATAAATTTAGTATAGATAATAATAATAATAAATTTAGTATAGATTATATAATAATAATAAATTTAGTATAGATTATAATAATAATAAATTTAGTATTGATTATATAATAATAATAATTTTAGTATTGATTATATAATAATAATAATAATAATAATAATAATAGATAAGTATAATCGTGTTTGTTTTCAGCGAAATACTTAATTGCTTAATTATACAAGTTTCTCTCATTTTCTTCTGTGTTTATCCGCTATATCGGGGTCCGCACTGGATTTCCCCTCCACCATACAAGATCAACGGCCAGGTCAGAGTGAAGCCCGCATGTCATGAGATCTTGGTGTAGGGTGTCCAACCACCTTGGTTTCGCCCATCCTCTCGGCCTCTTCCCAGGGACCTCCATCTTGAATCCTGTTTTTCGCAACAGTGTTGTCGTTTGCATATAGTATACATCCGGACAAGTGGTGGTCAGAGCGGTGGCAAATATCTAACATAAAAAGTTATCTTGTCGGATTTTCAAAGTTAGGCCCAAATAGTATTTAAGCTGAGAAATCAAAGTTTGCTCGTACCTAGCCAATTTTCATTTATTATTGTTGTACCATGTTATTGGCAATATAATAACGACATTGGCTGCAATTTATTTTTTAAATTACTTAGTCTGGCCTAGACGACTACTAATATTAAACATTTTTAAATAACAACCTAAAACTAAAAATCAGCATATTTTAGATTGAAGAGTATAATAGAAGTTGTCTACACTATGTGCAAACAAAAAACAATTAAAAACTAAAATGCCTTCACTGCATCCCGGACAACGCCGACTGTGTACAACTAGTATTCTATATTTTACTATTATCATTAGATTGCATTTCATGGACTCACAAAGTATTTGTGTTTGTTAAAAATAAGCAGTTGTAATATTATATACAATTGGCTTCAATATCTATTTAAAAAAAGATTTTCTTTTTATATACAGGGTGGGCAAAAATAAGGGTCCTATTTTTAAAAATTCATAACTTTTTTATTTATTGATTTTTTTTTTTAATTTTTTTTTTTTTAGAATAAGTAAAGGACCCCTTCCGAAGCAAGCATGAGCCGTATTAGCCCTAAAGAACGTACCCTCATTTAGAAAACATTATTTTTGCTTAAAAAACTCAAAACAGTGTAAAAAACAATACTTTAGTTTTTGTAAGTTTTAAGAAGTGTTTTTCGGCTAAAATTTGTTTTGTTTATTTCAAAAAATCTCGGAAGGGTCAGTCTACACACACATAAAGTTTGGTGAGTTTAACTTTTATTTTGTGGAAGTTATTCAAATTCAAGTTATTCAAATTTAAAGATAGGACCCTTATTTTGGCCCACCCTGTATAAGTTGTCTCGTTTTAGCAAATCTCATTTTAATTTGTCATTGTATAAACTTGAAGATTCCTGCTATTTCCCCCCTTTTGCTTCCTCTTGGGTGCTCTATGAGAAGACTTTTTAAGTCGATAAATTGATCCTATATGATAAACTGGCTGAATATTCTTGGTTACAAATCGTTTAAAAAAAAATTTTTTTTTTTTTTTATGAAGAAACAATAGTCGTAGAAACAATTGTATTTTTTAATCACGCACAGATTGAGAGAAACTATTGACAAACCAAATGGTTCGAAATGAAAATCTTTTATCAGCCTTTTCAACATAAGTGGTTTGCTCTTACAAAAATCACCTTTTAGTAGGTATCCCAAACCAAAATTTTATTTTCATTATATTTACAAACTTAATGTATGCGCATAGATCTTTGCAAAACATAAACAATGATAACAAATTTAGTTTGGTAGCTTAATTAGCCACCAAATTATGACCGTTCAAAGTTTGTTCAAAATTAGAAAATTTGCCGTCTTGTGTGCTATTGGTCCAGAAGCCAAATTTCACAGTATATAACTAAAAATGCAATCTCTGAAAAAGTGAAAAGTCCTTACAAATGTCATCTTCTGAGAAATCGAAATTAAATCATAGCAGAACGTGCAAAAAATGACACAGAAGCGCAACTTTGACTGTTCATATAAGATTCATTTCAACAGCTAACATATTGAATCTTCGTAATATGATTTATAAAACATTAGAGATCAAGCTAGATTTTACTTTTAATAGTAAATCAATGAAAAAAACCTGAATTGAACCGTGTAAATACTGACAGAAACACAAAAAAGACCACTCGTCAATATGGTGGACTTAATATAGGGTTTTAAGTTGTCTTTCACAAAAAAAGAAAATCCAAGTTGAAAACTTTAGTGAATTAAATTTTTGTCCTGATAATAGGACAAAAATTTCATTCACTAAAGTTTTCAACTTGGATTTTCTTTTTTGTGAAAGACAACTATATTAAGTCCACCATATTGACGAGTGGTCTTTTTTGTTTAAGATTGGATTATTTTTATGTGCATAGATATACACAATTCCGGGAACACCAACAAATTTGAAAAACACCAACATTTTTTTTCACAAAAGAAAATAAATCACTTGTTTCCGAAAATAGTAACCTAACTTGAAGTGGCCTGGAAAAAAACACTATTAATGAAATGATAAAAATTGTACATTTATAAAGAGAAAAGATTAAATTTTGTTTACATCCCAATTTTATCAAAATAACCCCCCAAAATTAATGAGATATCGCAAGTTGAAATTGAAGGGACTTTCACTATATTTACCTGTTTTCACACTCTAAGCTAGGGCTGGTTTGTGGTACCTACTTTTAAAACTTGAGCAAGTCTTTCATATCGGTTTTATAATGTTATACTGATAAAATAATGAAGGGGGGGGGCAATGAATATCTTTAAAAACTGAATTCCACCCAATCCTTTTTTTTTTTTTTTTTTAAATTCTTTATGTTGCAAGAAATTGCAGATAATTCATCCTTGTGTAGTTTTAATATAATTGGACATTTTCATGTTTCAGATTTTTTTGAGATGAGGATTGATTATTTGTATTATTCAGACTACTATTCTTGCCTTGGTTGTAATATTCACAACGTTTCGGCCGATGTAACATCCGACCTTCTTCAGGTGCATCCTTTCGAACTTGGGAAGCTTAAGTAGTCGAATCTGGATGGAATTTCGAACTGAACCCTTTATTTAATCTACGGGGGTAGATTGTTCTCCTTCAGTCAGACATCGGTTGAAAGGCTGTGGATATAACAACCAAGGTGAGAGTAGTAGTCTGGATAATCCAAATACAGGGTGACTCCCCCCCCCCACCCACCAAAAAAAAAATGCCACTCTTGAAATAGTTAATAAATTTCACTATCCTTTCTGCAATCCAACCATATTTGGTACAAATAAACTTCAGTCTATGGCTGACTTGTCCACCAAGTTTCAGTCATGAATATCCAACAGTCTTTCTTGACAGTGGCCTGATTTCTTCAGTCCAGAAATAGTCTGAGGATTGTTTTGAAATAACCTCAGAGATTGAAGTCTGAGGGGTTATGGTCTGGTTAGTGTGAAGCCAATTCAGGATCACATCTACTGATGAAGCAATCACCAAAGTGTCCCACGCATATCATTGAATGGCGATAAAACAAAGACTGTTGGACATTCGTGGCTGAAACTTGGTGGACAAGGCAAGCATAGACTGAAGTTTATTTGTACCAAAAAAGCAAGTTGATTTGCTGAAAGGATTGTGAAGTTTGATAACGATTCCGTGGGTGGCATTTTGGGGAGGGGAGAGGAGTGGTCACTCTGAAATAAAATGAACACTTTCATTCCCAACATTTTCTTGTCCTATTTCCTTTCCATCGATCGTCTTTCCTTCGCATTACTGAAATTGCTTCATGATCCTGTCTTTCAACAAAATAAACGAAAAGACAATTTCAATTCTAATGGTAGCTGATGTGTATCAAATTCATGAGCCATTTATCTTTTAGTCATGAAGAATTGTTGAATGGAAATTGTTATGTCGAGTGATTTATACAAATCAATTCTTACGTGAATATCTGTTGTCTTCTAATTTCATTTTTTTGTCTTTTACAAAAATGTTATTAAAGTTCACAAAAATGGACATGCAATTTTGATATGCACTCACTTGACAGGCTTGCTGCCAACTTTACAAGCGCAGATTTTGCCGTCAGTATTTTTGATTTAATAATAATCTAATCGCGCCATATTCATCTGTTTTAGTATTCAAAATAATTATAGTCTAGTTTCTTTCCCCCAAATTAAAAGTTCTTTGATATTTCAGTTTGTATATTTAACTAAACTTTAAAAAACGCTAAACTACTGTGTAAGGATTTAAAAAAAAAGAAAAAAAAAAGAAAAAGTTTTTTTTTAAAAACATTATTAACAATAAATCATTAATATGCGTAGTTGTAAAAAAAAAAAAATTGGAACAATTTTATTTATTTATTTTTTATAAATTGATTAAAATATTTTAGATAAATATATGTATATATTTTTTTTAAGCATGCCTCTTTTATTTCTTAGTCAATTTTCTATATCTCTACTTCATACGCATTTTGATGAAGAAAAAATGAATTTCTACTCTGCAAGCAACTTACCTGCCTGACTCTTCTGTTGCAGTTAGTGATGATGATGATGATGATGACGACAATTTGATAAATCCCCCCCCCTCCTCCCTCTTCGTTCTATTACTATCACTTGTTACACACTGTTAAAATGTATATTTTATATAAAGAAAAGAATCCCCGTCTCTTTTTCTGATGTTTAATGGAGAATCCTTTTTCTTTTTCATAAAGAAATAAACAATGGAGTATACGACATAAGTTCATCTGAAGTTTGAAAAATAAATATTTCAGAAGAAAATTGACTTTGTTGTCTTTGATTGTAAAAACTGAAAAATTGCTCGAAATTTGTGATCTCTCATTTTATGCCGATTTTTATATTTTCAGATATTTTTTTTCTGTTTTTATTCTTAAAAAAAAAAAAAAAGAAATACATGTACACTGTTCACTATAATTTCATGTTTCTCATATTGGAATTTTGACATATGGAGGATAATCTCTTTATTTTCGGTTGTCAACGCGCAATCCGATTTTTGACGACATTATTTTGGTGAGTTTTATGGTTCGATCATCTGGTACTGACCAGGCTCGATATCGTTTAACTTCGCTGATCTAACGAGAACTGGTCTATCGACATGATTACGGTCTATTAGAAAACCAGTTGATTTTTAACGAGAAGTTAGTTACGCCACAAAAGGAATATAAGATAATGCACATATCTGTTTAGACATTCATCTTGCATAACTAAAAATAATAAGTCTCTTTTCTACTATATTATCCCTATTATTATTGTTATTGTTATTGTTATTATTATTATTGTTATTATTATTGTTATTGTTTATTTTTATTATTATTATTGTTATTATTATTATTATTATTATTGTTATTATTGTTTATTTTTATTATTATTGTTGTTATTATCATTATTGTTCTTCATAGTAGTCTCAACTTTTGGATGTTTTTAGTTGGGGTTTTGTTTTTTTGTTTTTTTTGAACATCAAGTCAATTCCCTTGACCTTAGATATTCAAGCTGTACCGTAACACTTTCGCCGTTCCTAATAAGCAAGCCTTTTGTAGAATTGGAAAAGAAATTGTCTCGTCAATTGTTTTAAGCCATTTATGGTGGCTTTTCGTTATGGTTCCCAGCGCTCCAATTACAATGGGGATCACCTTTACTTCTTTACATTTCCATAGTCTAAGTAATTCACATTTTAGATCTTGATATTTATTTATTTTTTCGTGTTCTTTCTCCTGCACTCTGGTATTGAAGGGGCAGGCTATATTAACGATTAAGCAAGTTCTCTTGTTTTTGTTCAGAAAGACTAAGTCGGGTTTAGAATGCTCAAGAACATTGTCAGTTTGTATGCGTATGTCCCAAAGAAGTTTGACATTGTCGTTCTCTTGTACCACTTCTGGCTTATGCTCATACCACTTTTAGTGTATTCTTTAATAATACTGCATTTAGAGATAATGACAGCTGGAATTGGTTAGTCAGGGGTGATCTCAAAAGATCTACTGAGAGCACCTTAATGGCAGCCCAGGAACAAGCCACTCGCACTAGGTCCATCAAACATTACATTGACAAAACTGCAGAATCACCGATATGCCGACTATGTAATGAAAGGGAAGAAACCTTGGCGCATATTGTAGCTGAGTGCCCAATGCTGGCACAACATCAGTATAAAAAATGGAGACGTGACAGTCGCTCAGGTACTACACTGGAATATATGCAAACTTTACGAATTGGACCACAATGGAAAGTGGTATGAACATACGCTTTTTTTAAAAAAATTTTTATTGTTATTATTATTATTGTTGTTATTATTATTATTATTATTGTTATGTAGAGCCTTATTTTGCCATCTAATTTACAGTTTTAGTTTTAAGAAAGTACTGAAGTAAGCAAAGGTTAACACAAAAATCTATTGGACTGTGAGTGTTGGTTGATTAAAATATTTTAGATAAATATTTTTTTTAAGTATGCCTCTTTTATTTCTTAGTCAATTTTCTATATCTCTACTTCATACGCATTTTGATGAAGAAAAAATGAATTTCTACTCTGCAAGCAACTTCTGACTCTTCTGTTGCAGTTAGTGATGATGATGATGATGATGTAGAGTAGAAATTCATTTTTTCTTCATCAAAATGCGTATGAAGTAGAGATATAGAAAATTGACTAAGAAATAAAAGAGGCATACTTAAAAAAAAAATAATAATATTTATCTAAAATATTTTAATCAATTGTTGCCTGTGAATATTTCTGATTTGAAATTTTAAAATCAAAAAGATAAAGATATATAGCTCTTTACATGTTTACTTTTTTCTCTTACAAATTTGAAGTTTTAGTATACATACCCATGACCCGTTGGGTCACAACCACCATTTATTCGACTTTGATTTCATTCGAAAATTCATAAACTGTGACTCATCTGTTTAGACATTCTTGTTAGGCCAAGATCAAAGTGTAGTATCTGTTCCGATAGATACTGAACCCCATAGACTGGTATCGTGCCTAACTCCTGGAGAGGAGTAAATCAATACTTCTCGGCCTTTTGGCTAAGAAGAAAGTGTAGTATCTGTTCCGATGGATACTACACCCCATAGACCGGTATTGTCTTGACCTTCGGAGCTTGATTTCCGCCTGTCTATGGGTTTGTCTTGTGCAGTTCTAGGAGGTCCACTCTCCCAGGCTTTGCCTTCTCACCCTTTGAGAAGGGGTTAGTTGATTGCTAATCACCTGAGGCGCCCCTACCGGGGAATGCTGATGGGGCTGCCCAGGCAATTTTTAAAGGTCGTAGGTGCTCTTCCTCTAGAGTGCTGACTTATCAAATCCCACTTTCCGAACTTGTGTCACATTTTACTTTGTGGGAGGTTGATGAATACCTACTTTTACTTTTTTTATTTTATTTATTTATTTATTTTTATTATTATTATTATTATTATAGTATTATTATTATTATAGTATTATTATTATTAGTAGTATTATTATTATTAGTAGCAGCAGCAAAAATATGCTCCCTCCAGTCACATATTTTTGTAAGTTACATATTACATACATCACATTTTAAACTAAATAAGAGGTAGCCACAGGGAAAGTGTTTAGAAAACAAAATCTTTAAATTCTCTTCGATAAATCGAAGAAAGTTGTTAACTGGAAGTTATGTTATTGTTTCAGAAGACGGCGTAACGAAATTTATATTTGGCGGACCTAAAGATGACCCACCCTCCAGTCTAAAATCTTTATACAATTTTTTTTACAATTTTTTTCGGATTATTATCGTTTAAGCAACAAAATTTCAGATTATCAAAAGAAAAATTTGTTTAAACTTACCCGTTTAGATTTTAGAGGGGGTTCAGTTCGCTATGCAACTCTAACGTAAATTGATCCCCCCTTTGACAACGTGTCGTATACGTCTACCAAAATGGGCCTCGAGTGATAACAATAGGTTAATCCTAAACTCACTTAAGGTCGTAAAAAGATAATTATATTTTAAGTTTTTCAAAGCGAAAAAAAAAAAGGTGTACCTAAAATAAAATCAACAATTAAAAAAAAAAAATACAGTGAACACGATTCTAAATTCAGTTATTTAATTTCTCAGTAAAATGTTCGTTTTTTTTTTTGTTTACAAAAAAATAGTAATTTTTAAATTAAACAATTTGATTCAATAAATTTGTTCTTTAAAACATAATTTCTAATTAGATTTAAAAAAAACAAAAAAAAACGTTTTAATAAAAAAATCAAAGTAAATATATCATTTTTGAGCGACTCGTACGATAAATCTCAGAGAATGTGGTGTTTACATGTTATTAATCAAATAATGCACCCCTGTCTTGTGTCCATTTCTCTCTCTCTCTCTCTCTCTCTCTCATTTTAAATAGAACTTTCTGTGTGTTCGAAATAGAACATTATACTTAATAATCAGAGAGCGGTAACCAAATGTTGAGTGGATGCCAGCTGTTCCATCATATTCCATTACAATCTAATTTAATTACATAACTCAATTATATAGATAAAAAAAACAATGTCTTTAATTGATTCTATTTATAATTTTTATTAAGATTTAAAACAAATTATGTAAATTTGAAAGACGTGTAATGTTTGGGGAAGTTTTGGAGTGGGTATATATAGGAGCTGATAAGTAGATAAAAAAAAGAGTGATCAAAACTAATAATATAGTTTCGGCTTCAGACAAACACGAGGTTGTTTTTTTTTTATGTGGGAATATCCAGCTCCCGAAAAAGAAGCACTCTGGATGGGACAAAAAATTAAAATTGTCCCAGTCAAGAAGGATTTCTCCACCTCCTCCTCCTCCTCCAACCGAGGACAGAACAGAAAATCATTGGCCTTTAGGCTGGGATAAAAGTTTAGTATCTGGTCTGATACTGCACTTCATTTTTTCTGTTCTTGGTCGGTGAAGAGAGATCCTTATAGACTAAGGCAGTCTTAATTTTTGTCCCAATCGAGAGTGCACCTTTTTGGGAAGGTAGATTTTCCCCTACATAAAAAACCGATCTGGTGTCTATCTCTTCCCTCGTGGGGAGGCAAGTAAATAGGGGCACTTTGTTCCTGGCCAAGAGCAAATCTTAGTCGTAAGCAAAACTACATGAGATGTCACAATAAATTCAAACGGATTAGGCAATAATTATTATGGATGCGCAGAGAGATGCATCTTCTTTTTACAATTCGCCTTCTCAGTTGTTGCGTTAGGGGTAAGGACCTCTCCCACCCCACCACCACCACCACCCCAAACCGCCTCACCCCACCACCACCCCACCCCAACAGAGCCACCTGGCGACCCATGATGCCTGATAATAAGATCTTGATGGCTTAGCAGCTGATAACTATAGAACTAAAAAAAGGCCATTAGCTGTAACATCATATTCCATTACACTCTAATTTAATTACATAACTCAATTATATAGATTACAATCTAATTTAATTACATAACTCAATTATATAGATTACAATCTAATTTAATTACATAACTCAATTATATAGATTACAATCTAATTTAATTACATAACTCAATTATATAGATTACAATCTAATTTAATTACATAACTCAATTATATAGATTAAAAAAAAAACAATGTATTCATAATTTTTATTAAGATTATTATTATCGAGGAAAATATTTTAGATACATTTGGAAATCTGAAAAAAAAAAACAATCTTGAGTGTATATTTGCGAATATTAATTTATTAGGAGCTTTAAAACAAATTAATTATGTAAATTTGAAAGACGTGTGATGTTTGGGGAAGTTTTGGAATGGGTATGTATGTAACACTCCACGAGGCCAGATCCAATCAATCAACTGGTCACGCCGAAACCACGTCATATATAGCCCATAACTAACAGCTTACACTACCCCCCCCCCCCCCTTCAGCCCATCACTGATACCGCTAACACATATTTCCAAATATATGACGAAATGCAGTGGCTGAGGGTAAATCAATTTGGAAGATAGAAACTTGACATGGCTGCTAAGCCGAGACAATCTGATATACTTGGATAGCAGAAACGATGGAGTGCGGGTGCTTGAAGACTTCTATGAACAATCAATGGCCTCTTCGTTCATCATTATTCCAAAATACTTATTAGGAGATAGCACGGTGCCTAAGTGGTTAACGACACAGATTGAGGACCTGGGTGTGCCAGGTTCGAATCCAGTTCGTCCCACAGAAACGCTTTCATCAAACCCCACACCTGACCTTGTGTCTAACCTCCTGGAGAGGAGGTAAATAAAATATTTATTTGATAGCATAGACCATGTGTTAGTAATAGCTGAAACGTTGATAGCTTTGTGGGATACATAATTTCAAGGCCTATCAAATATGTGTCCCCTTGAGATGCAAATCTATATATAAATTAAAAATATCTGTGTGTGTGTGTCTGTCCCCACATCAGTTGTAAATGGTTGATCTCCAAGCAATACCATCGACATATTTGGAATCAGCAGGTCTGTGCAAATGTAAACTGATTTTAAATGATTAAAAGTTTGCTTTTCCGTTATAATATATCTAACATATAAAGTTGTTGTGTCGGATTTTCAAGGTTAGATCCTAATATTAAGCTGACAAATCAAACTTCGCTTCTGACTAGTAAATTTTTATTTGTTATTGTTGTACTGTGTTATTGGCAATATGATAACTTACTTAGCTACAATTTATTTTTTTAAATACTTAGTTCAGCTTAGACGACTGCTAATATGAAACATTTTTAAATAATCACCTAAAAGTAAAAATCAGTAAGGGGGGATAACTCATATTTAAAGTCTGACTTTTAGTGTAGGAGATGCGTGGGACAGATGCATCTTATTGACGGTCGTCCCCACAAAGAGATGGAACTAGATGACAATACCCTGGAGGTAGTAGACTCTTTCTGAGTGTGGATGGTGGATGTCAACTCAGTACGACCACGCTAGGAAAAGCAGCATCGGGCTATCCCTCTCTACATCCAGACTAAGTTGTGTAGCAGCTGTGCTAGGAGGATCATGTTATATGACAGTGAATACTGGACCCTCACCCAATCCTCTCTCGCCTGATTGCAACGCAATGACAGATATATGATTAGACAGATCTGCAATGTGAAATGTGACCAAACCAACACATCAGGTTAGAGGATTTGCTGAAAGCACTAACATTTGTCCAGTATAAATGGTTATCCTAAGGATGGTTATTCTGGTATGGTCCTGTAGAGTGTTCATCCTCCTGGATAAACTGTTGCAGAAGCATGGATGTTTTAAATCGCAGGAAGGTTGACCGGCCAAGGAAAACTTGGAAGTGAGTGATTAGACAAGACCGCACAGAGTGGAATCTGGAGACGGTTGAACCGTGAGAGTGAGCTTGCGTAATATCAGAAAACGTCTGACATTGAACAAGGGAAAAGTGACTTTAAATGAATTGAAGAAGAATTAGAAAGACTTACATTAGAAAGCAAATAGCAAGTCAGACAACCCCCACCGTCTGAAATGAATTCAGAAAGAAATCCTCCACTCTAAATACAAAGTCAACGGTAGGTTTTTTTTTCTTTAGGACATTAGAAATGATAATAATAATTTTATAAGAAAAATAAAATTACTGACGTAATTCTATGATTTAATATGAATATTGGTGCGAACACTGGCGAAGCATTTTTTTTTTTTCCCCGTAATTTATGACAGATGGTGTACACTAGTAATAATAATAACTAGTCTGCCCTACCCGGTATTGCCCAGGAATGTAATGTTGGTGGGCTTACAGGAAAATAATTCCAAATGAAATCATTTTAGTTTTCCCTGTACTCTTATAGAGAATGCACCGCGTTTCCAGGACTTCGCGTCGTCAACATTCGGGCAGGTCTCTGAAGCGCCCGAGAGTTGACAAAACTATTAACCAATAAAGTTGTATCTCTCGAAGGACTCCTTGAGTTCTGTCAGCAACGGTTACTTGTAGAAAAAGAGAAGAAATGCTGTAAATGGGAATGTGTGTGCCGGTTGAAGTTGCCTGGTTTTATTTTTTGTACAGGATTACTCTTGGAAACTTTCGAATTAAAAAAAAACAAAACAAAAAAACCAAAAACAACCTAACCGTAAACCCTAACGCTTTCGTTGTCGTTGTCGTCGTCGTCTGCTTAGCCACGGCCGTCATGGCCACGGCTTAGCGCAACAGAGTAGTTTCATTGTTTGTTATATATAAAAAATAAAAATCATCTTTTGAAACTTTTCGGTGAACAAAAAAAAACATTTTATTTAAACACATATGATCAACATTGGTTCCTTTGACAAAAAAATAAAATAAAAATAAACATCTGATTAATAACAGTTGTTTAGCTATGGTTTGTTCGTTCTTTATTTTTATTAATGTATTTTACTTTGATTTTCTTCATCTGAATTTATCGTCTGCTAGTCTTTAATTTATCGTTTGGCAGTTTTCGCCTCGTCAACTCTCGGGCGCTTTCGTAATCTGCACGAGAGTTGACGACGCAAAGTCACGGAAACGCGGTGCGTTCTCTATAAGAGTACCGTTTTCCCTTATTTTATTTTCGATTTTACGAAGTAAAAGTAAAACAAAATAATGTTAAATGTGTATCTATCAAATTATCTCTCTTAGTCTTGATTAGTCTTAAAGTCAGGGTCCAGTGTTTAGATTGAAAATCGGTCAGTGCTACAATGAGGGGCTATAAACAAATATTTGGGTAAGGTAATTTATAATTAGTATGTCTTTTAGGACTGAAGTGGACAGACAATCTTCGTCTTTTATATTATCTCTCTTAGTCTTGATTAGTCCCCCCCCCATAAAAAAATCGAGCGCAAACGCAGACCCCAAACTATATCGAAGAACCAGTTTTAAGACGATTAAAAAAAAATGAAGAAATCATATTTCTACCGTAAGTAGTTAAATCAAAATGTTTTTTTAACTTGTCATCGTAGTCCAGTGGTAGCGTATCGGTTTGGCCTTTTGACTAAGATCAAAGTGTAGTATCTGTTCCGATGGATACTGCACCCCATAGACTGGTATTGTCTTGGCCTTTGGGGCTTGATTTATGCCGGTCTATGGGTCTGTCCTGTGCAGTTCTAGGAGGTCCACCCTCCCAGGCTTCGCCTCCCCTCTTTGGGGAGGAGTAAGTTTATTGCTTACTGCCTGAGGCGCCCCTACCGGGGAATACCGACGGGGCTGCCCAGGCAATTTTTAAACCCCACTTTCCCGACCTGACATTGGGTCATATCTTACTTGTGGGAGTAAGATAAAAACTGGCCTTGTGCCTAACTCCTGGAGAGGAGTAAATCAATACTCTTTGACGTTAAGGTTGCGAGTTCGAATCACGGCCTCGATGTCAAAATTATTTATTGTTTATTCAGTCGTTAATATGTGCCCTAATGTATTTGTTATGTTTCTGACTTTTAAATGAATTAAATAGTAATTACCTCCAACCTCCGCCCCCCCCCCCCGACCTTCTCCCGTTTACAAAATTCTCCTGGACGGACAGACAGACAGACAGAGAAACTGCTCGTTATATATATATAGAGATGACAGATGTCAACAGCAGGTGAAATCTATATATTGTTTGAATTAAAGCATGACATTGTATGAGTGATCCTGTCAAAGACTTGAAATTCAGTTTAACTTTTGTAGCAGATGTTGGAATATATTTGCCCTCATATCTATTGTTATATGGAATGTGAGTTAATAAACGTTTGTTTCCCTCGTTGTCCTATATACTTTAATCATACAAAATACATGCTAAAATATACTTTAGTTCTGGGATTGAGTTATGTTTGGAAAAAAAAAAAGTTTTAATTGTTCTAATGGGCTGTATTTTTTAATTAACTGAACAAGTCACCCATCTCTCTCTCTCTTAGCTATCTATGCATCATTCTTGTCCCCCTCTTACATTATGTTGATTCAACCACTCTCTAATATTTCTTAATGTCTCTGACCATTTAGAGAAAGAGTGACTCTCTTTTTTTAGCATTGCCATCAAATTTGTATCTGTGCGTCTGTACACACCACTAACAGGTATGTAAATTAGATGGGAAAATAACAAGTCTCTTTACTTCTTTATAAGAATAATAAAGAA
>OY744531.1:21074424-21124424 GCA_963556195.1 Sepiola atlantica | reverse complement strand
CATATTGTATTTTTAGTAACAAAAATATTCTACAATAATTTTATGTCTATTAGTACTATAACTGTTATTAGACTTTATTACTGATAATACCAAAATTAAGCAGGTATATTGATAATATTATTGGAAATAACTACACTATGCAGTAGCAATAACAGTGCCGAGTGTTACACAATGAAGAAATAGTACAGGGTGTTTCAAAAGTCTTGGGAACATTACAAATGCGTATATCTCATGAACTATTCCAGGTAGAAAAATGAAACTGGTGCCATTTTAAAGCTTGCTTAATCAAGTTTTTGGTCATACTAATGATTTTCGTGTTATCTTTCCAGGTGCAGTAATGGCGTTCTCTAAACAAGACAAGGCATTTTGCGTCCTCCAATTTGCAAAGACTGAATCGTGGACATGTGTTCAGCGTGCATTTCGCAGGAAATTTAAAAAAGAAGCCCCTGAAAGGAAATCCATTGTCAGATGGCATGCTAAATTTGTGAAAGATGGGTGTTTGTGCCCAAGTAAGCGAACAGGTCGCCCTTCAACTTCAGAAGATGCAGTTGAGCAAGTTCGGACAGCCTTTCAGCGGAGCCCCCGTAAATCAGTGAGAAGAGCCAGCAGGGAACTTCAGCTTGCTCCAGCAACTGTCAGGCATGTCTTAAGGAAACGACTGCAAATGGTACCTTACAAGCTCAAGTTGGTCCAAAAGTTGAAGGACAGTGATAAGCCACTTCGCCGTGACAAGAGAAGTTGGAAGATAACGGCTTTGATGACCGGCTTGTTTTTAGCGATGAGGCGACCTTCCATCTGAATGGCAAAGTTAACAAGCATAACACTCGCATATGGAGTACTGAGAATCCTCATGAACTTCTTGAGCACGAGCAAGATTCACCAAAAGTGAACGTGTTTTGTGCAATTTCCAAGAAAGGTGTCTATGGACCGTTCTTCTTTGAAGAGGCAACTATCACTGGTGAATCCTATCTCAACATGCTGGAAGACTGGTTAATGGCTCAGTTGGAACAAGCAGAATCTGATGACTTCATTTTTCAACAAGATGGTGCACCACCACACTGGAGTCTTAGAGTAAGGCAGTTTCTTAACACAAGGCTGCCTGGTAGATGGATTGGGAGATCTGGGCGAGGTGATGACGTTCTCATGCCCTGGCCTCCTAGGTGTCCAGATCTTACCCCGTGTGACTTTTTCCTTTGGGGCTTTGTCAAGCAACAAGTCTATGTGCCGCCCCTTCCAAGAGATATTGACGAACTAAAGGCTCGAGTAACGGCAGTTGTGGGAACCATTGACGTCAAGATGCTGGAACGCGTTTGGCAGGAAATGGACTATCGACTAGATGTCTGCCGTGTGACGAATGGTGCTCATATTGAGCAACTTTGAAGATTCTCCACAAAACTTGAAACTTTAACCTTTCCAACGGTACCAATTTCATTTTTCAACTCCTAATAGTTTTTGAGTTATTAAAAATCGTTATGTTCCCAAGACTTTTGAAACACCTATTATATATTAATACTAGAATTATAGTGAATAAAATGCAGTACTTTATCTGTGTATTTTGTATTGGATGTGCTTTTGTGATTATTAAAGCAAGGAATATAGACGTTTGCAACATTTTTTGGAGGTGGAATGAAATTTTTTTTTTGTTTTCCTCTCGTTTTTTTTCCTCTCGTTTTTACACTTTTCAATTTCACCCCCCCCCCCCCCCAAAAAAAAAAAAATGTTGCAAACGTCTATATTCCTTGCTTTGATAAAATTTTGTACCACTTAAAATTTATTTTGTGATTATAATATATATTTTTTAAATTTTAGTGTTGTTTCCAAATTTTCTATGGTTAGCTTACGTGCAATATGCATTTTTCATATATATATATATATTGGTTTATATGCATACACTATAACATAATCTATACGTATATTTGTGTATGTATACATTTATATCATTTGGATTATTCGTATATCCATTCTCATTATCTGCGGTCCTCATGACAAATCAAATTGACCCACATGGCCGTGTTAAGTTTGATATGCCTGCTTTAGCCCATACTAGCACAATATGTAAATCCGATGGCGATCCTGAGGGATTACGCCGTTAAAACTGTTCCCCTTTCTTCTTTTGAAACAGTAATACGTGTGGAAATGTACGATTGGCCTTGTAGAGTGAGAGTTGCGTTGATTAGATGGTTCTTTGGTTTGGTTGTTTTGTTTTACAGCATATCAACCCTTTTCGGGTTATTTAATGCCGAATATGGTCATTTTAGTGAAGGTTTTTATGCTTCAAGTCATTTATTCATGGTGTTTGGTTGAGTGAAAGGGGGGAGGGAGAAAGTGCGGAGAGGGAAGAAGAGGGAGGAAGGGAGGGAAATTGTTGCTTTTTTGTTTTGGATTTTGCAGAACATGATTGAGTTTTGCAAAGAGAAAAAGAACCCAATAAAACATCAATGTTTGGTGCATTTTGAGTCAGGAAGTCAATAACTTCAGACAACCTGATTTGGTAGCGCCAGTAGGTTCTATTTGACTCATAGATGGGGCCTTTACAGGTACTACCACTCCAGGCCAGAGTGGACCTGGGAGCAATGGCAACTAAGGGGCAACTCCACAGCGTTGATGAGAGATGCTTGTTGAAGATAGCCACTTTGTAGTAGCGGCTGCAAGTGGAGGAGAAAATAGTCAGAAAAAATTTAGAGGTTCGTTTAGAAATACCAACGTCTTCTCTACAATTACATCAACTTTGTGTAACAGTTTCGTTAAACAGAACAGGAAAACATGAGTATAAGACAACAAGGCAAGTTGGTTCGGCAGGCACATATTCGCGCAGAAATGTAATTGGATCTAAGTCTGTTGGTCTCAGCTTTATTATTCCCACCTCTCGTCACCATGGCGAAAGGAAATGTTACGTCTGCCTACATTGGCTTCTCGACAGGAACTCTTTGATTTTAGCGGCATCCTAAGGCTGGGCGGCAACTGAAAACTGAGCATGCGCAGAAGTGTTCTATCGCTCACGCTGTTACACAGGTCTTGGCATAACAGCACCTGCATGAGAGATTACATGTAAATACGACAGGATGCCGCTTAATGGATACCGTCACAGACTATAGAATCGGCTGTGTCGAGTTCGAATCCTATCAAATCCTGTTGTGTATGGTAAAATAGAAAGTTGTGATGTAAACATGCATGTAAGTTGTGCATGTTTAGTGCAGGGATGCGTAGATGCATGCTGTGGACGACAGACCTACGATAGGAAACAATATCTGGCTCAGGGTTTGACCACCCAAAATTTGATTTTTCTACTTGAAAAAGTAATTGCCTCTTTAAGACGAGGTTTCATACTGAAATTGTGAGCCACTTGAAATCTCACAGAATTAATGTCCACTCTGAATAATAGACATCCTGGCCAGTGGGTTTTTATGTTCATAGATTAAATAGCCAGATAATTATACAGTGGGCTTGCTGTGTAGTCTACCTCAAATGAGAGTATTTATTTATCTACCTCCCACAGCGGTAAGATGTGACACAAGGTCGGGAAAGTGGGATTTGAAAAGCCAGTGCCCGAGAATTTGAGCACTCTGGCCTACAAAAAATGCCTGGGCAGCCCTGTCGGCATTCCCCGGTAGGGGCGCCTCAGGCAGTAAGCTATAAACTTACTCCTCCCCAAAGAGGGGAGGCAAAGCCTGGGAGGGTGGACCTCCTAGAACTGCACAGGAGAAACCCATAGATCGGCGGAAATCAAGCCCCGAAGGCCAAGACGATACCGGTCTATGGGGTGTAGTATCCATCGGAACAGATACTACACTTTGATCTCGGCCAATAAAGGAATAACGGATCGGTTGTCAAAAAAGAAAAAATGTTCTTCGAAGTCAACACAAGGTCACTAACATTTATTTACTTATATTTAAATTTCGTTACGTAATAACAAAACTATTCAGCCAGCTACGTACTTTTTAACAAGGTTATTACAATAAGGTATTTATAGAAATTATTCTTACTATTTTAAAAGATTTACTCCATATATATATTCTTTATTTATATTTTGACTTTAAAGCTACTTTGTATAGTATATCTCCTTGAACTTTAAATTTTACAATTCCCTGCTACTTTGTATCTTTATCGCCGGGATCTTCTCATAAATCCCAAATTCCCTTTAAAGTTAAAATTTATAAAATTCCTTATCCTCCTCCGGTATTTATATCGGTGAATTAAATTCAGTCACCTATCAAAATTATTTATAGTTTTAAATATAAACTTACTTAGGCCGAGAAATGAGAGTAATATCTATATATATATATATTCAAGCAAAACGGGCAGAGGAGGTTGAATTGGTCTTTGCTGCTCAAAGAGATGGATAGGCGTTGGAGCTTTAAACTGACCGGTCTGTTGTCTTGTGTTCGGTTTGAAATGACCATCTTTCTGATTGCAAGTCTGTCGTTGGGTAGAGAAAACGCGTATCATTGTAGCTTCTCAAAATCAAACATCGTTACTTGTTTTTAAACTGTGATTTTGTTTGGAAGGAAATTCCTTTAGTTACAGCAGGCACTGAGACTGCATGATTGACGCTGCGGCCAGTGTCGAAATTAAGTACCGAATTCGGACAAAGATAACGAGTGGAAGATCGCGGGCTGTGCAGTGAATTCACACAAACGCGCGTTCACTGTGTTTCTAATATGTACCGAGTTTTAACGTTGAATTTTTTGTATTAATGAGTCACCGCTTATCAAGGCCCAAAGGTCACTCGAGGATAAAGGTTTTATTACCTCGTAATTTAGATTAATTATAAATAATAACTTATAAATAAATGGATGAACTATCAAGAGAAACGTTTAACAGATTTATTAAAACTGAACACAGAATGAATTAATGAGTTAATTGGCCGCTGGACGCGATTGATATATTCACAGTCTGACGCCGTGATTTTTGTTTACTTTCTCTCTGGGCAGAAGACCTTTTCCAAGGGCGATAACTCTTAACTCCCGAAATGGTTCAAGGGAGGTAATTCCATTTTCGTTAGGTGTCCTAACAAAAGGTTAATGAGTTTGTCAGGAGGACAGTGAGACAACACCTTGAGGATTGAAAACAATGGTTGAAACTGGGCAGAATTTGATTATTTAAGAGGACGGCTCGACAAGAATTTATTCATATTAGACCTGAAAACAGCTACGTTCTAGTCAGCTGGAAAGCAGCCCCAAGGTAATGTGCTCCACAGACGGGTAATTTTTGTAAAGAAACTTTGTTCATGGAAGTTATTTTTGGTTCTAGGTACACAGAGGAAGAACGGAAAATTATTTACAGTGGTTGTAGCTAGACGAGTTTTAGGGTTAGGGTTAGTATTTTCTGCTGTGAGTGTTTTACTGGGGGGGGGGGGCCAGAGATTGGAGCTCATTTGAGCATCTACCATGAAATGAATAACCAAAAAGAAGTTGATATGACGTAAAAGAGACAACCTACAACAAAACCTGTCATTTTTGGATAGAATAGAATCATAATGGATCAAATGTGTGTCCCAGATCAGTTTTGTGGCATCAGCTGTTGCTATGAACATTCGAAATATACAACATGTCATTACTGAGTCACATAAGCATGAATATTGTAAAAAAGACAAAAACAACCGACAAGTGCTGTTGGTTCAATTTTCAATTTATTAAGTAGGCATCTATTATTATTATGATTATACTAAAGCTGCGGTAATCAACGTTTGTTTCCCTAAGCTTTTTTCCTACTTATTCTAGTCACACAAAGAAACATGTTAAAATATTCCTCAGTTTTGGGATTGAGTTATGTTTGAAAAAAAAAAAAAAACTTCCATTTTATTTTTCTAATTAGCTGTAATTTACAATTAACTCACCAAGAGACCCATCTCTTATTCAGTTTCTATCTATTACTCTCACCCTCTCTCTATTTGTATGTTGTTTGACCGTTATTTCACATAGTATCTCTCTCTCTCTCTCTCTCTCTCTCTCTCTCTGTTTATTAGCAGTCAAAGGTAATAAAGGAAATAATAAAAAGATAGGAATAGTCCATTAGAAACAAAAGGGAAGTAGTAATATTAGAGAGAGGGAGAGAGATATAGCGAGCAGAAAAAGATTAATTTTGAATTTTATCTTTTTATTATTTTATATTTAACTGGCTTTGCAAACTCACTTTTTTCTTGATTCAAACGATTTAACCCAAGTTTAATAGGTGACCCAATGGGTCACATTTTTCTTTTCCTAATCTACTACTAGCTGTTTCTGGATAAAAAGTTTGGAATTGTCAAAGAGGTCATTTTCATGAATGAATAAAAAGCTTAAGTCCAGAATTAATGGTCTCTCCCTTCTACTATTTCTACTTTCAAAGTTCCAAATACTTTTCATCATATTTGTGAATGACAGAATAAAGGAATAACGGTTTATTTATCTTCCTCCCACAAGGTAAGATGTGACACAAGGTCGGGAAAGTGGGATTTGAAAAGCCAGCGCCCGAGAAGATGAGCACTCTGGCCTACAAAAAATGCCTGGGCAGCCCCGTCGGCATTCCCCGGTAGGGGCGCCTCAGGCAGTAAGCTATAAACTTACTCCTCCCCAAAGAGGGGAGGCAAAGCCTGGGAGGGTGGACCTCCTAGAACTGCACAGGAGAAACCCATAGATCGGCGGAAATCAAGCCCCGAAGGCCAAGACAATACCAGTTTATGGGGTGCAGTATCCATCGGAACAGATACTACACTTTGATCTCGGCCAATAAAGGAATAACGGATCGGTTGTCAAAAAAGAAAAAATGTTCTTCGAAGTCAACACAAGGTCACTAACATTTATTTACTTATATTTAAATTTCGTTACGTAATAACAAAACTATTCAGCCAGCTACGTACTTTTTAACAAGGTTATTACAATAAGGTATTTATAGAAATTGTTCTTACTATTTTAAAAGATTTACTCCATATATATATTCTTTATTTATATTTCGACTTTAAAGCTACTTTGTATAGTATATCTCCTTGAACTCTAAATTTTACAATTCTCTGCTACTTTGTATCTTTATCGCCGGGATCTTCTCATATATCCAAAATTCCCTTTAAAGTTAAAATTTATAAAATTCCTTATCCTCCTCCGGTATTTATATATGTGAATTAAATTCAGTCACCTATCAAAATTATTTATAGTTTTAAATATACCTAAGGTGATCTTCTTTTGAATAGAATTATATTTTCAAGATATACCATTCCTGCTAGAAAATTCCTGACTTTTTCTTTTGTAGACTTGATCTTCTAATTATTTCAATCTCGATTAATCTAAAATAATACAATTAACTTTTTTTTTTATATAAAATCATTAAATTGACTCTAGTTTCTTCTATTCCTCCTTTTCCTTTCTCATTTATACATTTTTTCCTCTTCATCAATTTTTTAAACTAATTTATTTAATTATTCCCATCCTTATGTATTATTTCACACTACTATTATTATTGACTTTCATTTACCAATAATAATTATTAGTAGTATTATCTTACTACTCTATTTCCCAATATAGCCATCTCATATACCAAATCTAACTTCACTCCATTTTTATTTTATCTTATCTCTTTTTATCATCTCCTAACATTGTTTATCATTGGGAAAAATTATCATATCTCTCCTAATAGAGTTCAATGCTACCCTTATTCACTTTTCTATCTTATTTTTTTTTGAAGAATGTTCACTAATGTATTTTTTACACCAATGTAATTTGTCTCTCCTTCGATTCAACTTGTATGTGAATACTCTGAATGTTTTGAATGTTTTTATCGATTAATCAATTCGCTGTCGGTCGCGATGAATTCTTTGTACTGAAATCTGATCCTTCTTTTAGATTTTCACACAAAGTTAAACGTCACGTTTCTTTTTATTTACTTGCTTTCATTTTTTTTTTCTTTCAGATTTTTTTAGATAAGGATTGATAATCTATATTATTTCGATTATTCAGACTACTGTTCACATCTTGAATGTTATTCTCATAACGTTTCGGCCGATGTAATCTCCGGCCTTCTTCAGGTGCATATTGTCGAACTTGAGAATCTGTACTGAATTTCGAACGGAACCCTTTATTTAATCTACGAGGGTAATTTGGTCTGATTCCGTCAGACATGACAAGATAGAAGTTGTAAAGGATCGCCGTTTTGTAGATGAGGTTCAGAGGTTGTATGTAGGAAAGGATGGTTGAGTAGATCTCCATCCTTCTGGCATTGCTGCATATGAAGAAAACGGGTTATCAAGTTTGGTTATGAAGAAAAACTTCTTCATCTACTATGCAAACCAATTTTATCAATTTTATCAATTTATACAGTTTCATCAACACAACGAATATGGCCCGGTAAGAGTTATAAAAACAGAAGATAGAAGAGACAGTACACGTTAATCATTGTACACTGCTTCTACGTTGTGCCTATAGTTTGGGGAGTTGATAACATAAAGTTATGATTTTTTTTTTTTGACAACAACCGAAACTGCCATCCAATACTCGACTCTTTATGAGTAATTTCAATGCAATAAAAAATCAATAATTTTCATAATAATTGTTTTCAATAGATTTTCAAACAAAATAAGTTTTTTTAAAAATTTATTTACTTTAATTTTTATGTTCTTTTCGGTCAATTTATCCGATAAAAATAAACACATCTCAAATTTGCGTTTTCACATTTATCAAATTATATACTTTTTTTACTGGATTCTTTGTTTTAGCTTTTGAACATATTCTTAAAACTTTTCCCTATTAAGTCACAGAAATTATTCATAATTAAATGCTTTTCTTGCATAGCATTTGAGTGTTTTGCCTGTTACATGTAACATAGTTCATCCCAGTTCTCAGCCAGCACGAAACCAGTAAACACCTGAGCAATGCCGCAGAGGAACAGCTATATATATATATATATATATATATATATATATATATATATATATATATATATATATATATATATATATATATATAGTACATGTATTGTATTAGTTTCTGTAAATGTAAATCCGTAGAAACTCAAGTGTTTATAAAAAGTGCTCAATAACAAGTAGAGCTGTTTATAAATATAAATTTTTATTTATACAAACATTTTTTTTTCTCGAAAATTCTTGGTCTGATGAGGTTGACTTTCTGGTTAAAGTGCAACCGAAACATGTATGCACATATGTAACCAATAATGTTTGTATAAATAAAAATTTATACTTATATATATATATATATATATATATATATATATATATATATATATATATATATAGTGTGTGTGTGTATTAGATCTGCGAAGGAAAGTAGAATTTCTGTAGGAAATCTTGAGTCGGAGAGCTCAATGTAGAACAGAGAAAGAATTGAAGTTAAAAAGAAATAACTCAGACCAGCATTCTAGCTATTTCACGTTATAATTTTATTTCATCTCGTCAGAACGAGAATCATCAGACGTGGTACGATGGCTGGTGATTTCTAACTGAAAATTAGAAACCACCAGCCATCGTACCACGTCTGATGATTCTCGTCCTGACGAGATGAAATAAAGTTATAACGTGGGTCTGAGTTATTTCTTTTTAACCCATCTCTCTTTCTTTCTCTCTCTCTCTCTCTCTGTCTCTCTGTCTCTGTCTCTCTCTCTCTCTCTCTCTCTCTCTATATATATATATATATATATATATATATATATATATATATATATATCCCCATAATGGAAGCGTTGTTTATTCAAGTAAATAAACCTAGTATCAACCATGCTCGTTATGAGGGAGGCGAAGGTATGTTGAAGTGTTGTTGAAGTGGTATTGAAATGTTCTTAAAAAAGTCTTCTTAATAAATTCACCAATCTTTTATTTTGCATACTCATTCATCCGCCTGAAAATGACCGACGTCGGTCGAAAACGTTCGCGAAAATATGGCGATTTTTTCTACAACATGGACGACAATACCAAATCGGTCGTGCGACGAATCGAAAAAACGAATCAAAAAATAAACAGAAGCTGTCGCTACTGTTTAACCATATATATATATATATATATATATATATATATATATATATATATATATATATATATATATATATATATATATAATTGAGGACGTTTTTCCCCTGTACCTTTGACGAGAGTAAGAAAATAACCACATGTATCATAGGCTACTACACTCACCACTCTATTCAGCTTTTTCTCTCGAGCGTGTTTCAAGAAATTTACGATTATTTTCAACTTATAACAATAAATATTAGTTTTAGACCGCCATCACAGACTCTCACAAAAACATACTCCATACAGATGGTAGCAAAAGCTTTTCCCTCTAATATTTTTCTACTCTCACTCTTCCACTTAGCGCCGGTAGATAAATTACATCAGGGACCATTATACTTTAGAAGCACCAATATTTCTAGGGACCGTTATACTTTAGAAGCACTTTACTTATTGAGACGTTATTTAATATGTATAAAAATATTAGTGAAAACAATGGCGAAGCATAATTATTTCTCTTCTTACTATTCTTATTGAGACGTTATTTAATATGTATAACAATGTTAAGGAAACAGTGGGGGAGCATAATTATTTCTCTTCTTACTTATTGAGACGTTATTTAACATGCATACAAATATTAGTGAAAACAATGGCGGAGCATAATTATTTCTGTTCTTACTTTACTTATTGAGACATTATTTAACATGTATACAAATATTAGTCAAAACAATGGCGGAGCATAATTATTTCTCTTCTTACTTTACTTATTGACATGTAATTTAACATGTATACAAATATTAGTGAAAACAATGGCGGAGCATTATTATTTCTGTTCTTTCTTTTCTTATTGACATGTTATTTAACATGTATACAACTATAAGTGAAAACCATGGCAAAGCATAATAATTTCTCTTCTTTCTTTACTTGTGTCGACGTTATTTAATATGTATACAGATATTAATGAAAACATTGGTGGAGCATGATTATTTGTCTTCTTACTTTACTTATGTCGACGTTATTTAATATGATTAACCCATAAAAAGTGGTGACCCAACAATAAAACGTAGTGAGTTAACCATAAAGCGTAGTGACTCAACCATAAAAAGTGGTGATCCAACAATAAAACGTAGTGACCTAACCATAAAACGTAGTGACCCAACCATAAAACGTGGTGACCCAACAATAAAACGTGGTGACCCAACAATAAAACGTAGTGACCTAACCATAAAACGTAGTGACCCAACAATAAAAAGTAGTGAGCCAACCATAAAAATTGGGGATCCAACCATAAAACGTAGTGACCAAACAATAAAAAGTGGTGACCCAACCATAAAAAGTAGTGACCCAACAATAAAACGTAGTGACCCAACCATAAAAAGTGGTGACTCAACAATAAAAAGTGGTGACCCAACAAAAAAACGTGGTGATCTAACCATGAATCGTAGTGACCCACGAATAAAACGTAGTGACCCAACCATCAAAAGTGGTGACCCAACAATAAATCGTAGAGACCAAGCAATAAAAAGTGGTGACCCAACATTAAAAAGTGGTGACCACCTAATAATAAGTGGTGACCAACAATACAGTGGTGACCAACAATAAAACTTAGTGACCCAACAATAAAACGTAGTGACCCAGCAATAAAAAGTGGTGACTCAACAGTAAAAATGGTGCCCCAGCAATAAGAAGTGGTGACCCAACAATGAAACGTAGTGACCAACATTAAAAAGTTGTGACCAGACAATAAAAGTGGTGACCCAACAATAAAACGTAGTGACCCAACAATAAAACGTAGTGACCCAACCATAAAAAGTGGTGACTCAACAATAAAAAGTGGTGACCCAGCAATAAAACGAGGTCACCCAACATTAAAACGGGGTGACCAAGCAATAAAAAGTGGTGACCAAACAATAAAGTGGTGACCCAACAATAAAAAGTGGTGACCCAACAAAAAAACGTGGTGATCTAACCATGAATCGTAGTGACCCACGAATAAAACGTAGTGACCCAACCATCAAAAGTGGTGACCCAACAATAAATCGTAGAGACCAAGCAATAAAAAGTGGTGACCCAACATTAAAAAGTGGTGACCACCTAATAATAAGTGGTGACCAACAATACAGTGGTGACCAACAATAAAACTTAGTGACCCAACAATAAAACGTAGTGACCCAGCAATAAAAAGTGGTGACTCAACGATAAAAATGGTGCCCCAGCAATAAGAAGTGGTGACCCAACATTGAAACGTAGTGACCAACATTAAAAAGTGGTGACCAGACAATAAAAAGGTGACCCAACAATAAAACGTAGTGACCCAACAATAAAACGTAGTGACCCAACCAAAAAATGTGGTGACCCAACAATAAAACGTAGTGACCCCACCATAAAAATAGTGACCCAAAAATAAAAGTGGTGACCCAGCAATAAAAAGTGGTGACCCAACGATAAAACATAGTGATTAAACTATAAAAAGTAGTGACCCAACAATAAAAAGTGGTGACCGAACAATAAAACGTAGTGACCTAACCCTAAATCGTAGTGACCCAACCATAAAACGTAGTGACCCAAACATAAAACGTAGTGACTCAACCATAAAAAGTGGTGACCCAACAATAAAACATAGTGACCCAGCAATAAAACGTGGTGACCCAACCAAAAAAAGTGGTGACCTAGCAAGCAAACGTAGTCACCCAACCAAAAAAAGTTGTGACCCAACAATAAAAAGTGGTGACCCCACAATAAAAAGTGGTAACCCGGCAATAAAACGTAGTGACCCAACAATAAAACGTATCGACCCAACCATAAAAAGTGGTGATCCAACAATAAAACGTAGTGACCTAACCATAAAACGTAGTGACCAAACAATAAAACGTAGTGACCAAACCAAAAAATGTGGTGACCCAACCATAAAAGTGGTGACCCAACAATAAAAATATTGACCCAGTAATAATAAGTAGTGACCACACGATAAAACACAGTGATTAAACCATAAAAAGTTGTGACCCAACAATAAAACGTAGTGACCTAACCATAAATCGTAGTGACCCAACACTAAACCTTAGTGACCCAACCATAAAACGTAGTGACCCAGCAACAAAACGTGGTGACCCAACATAAAAACGTAGTGACCAAGCAATAAAACGTGGTGACCCAGCAATAAAATCGTCACCAACAATAAAACGTAGGGACCAACAATAAAAAGTAGTGACCCAACAACAAAAAGTGGTGACCCAACAATAAAATCGTGACCCAACAATAAAAATGGTAACCCAGCAATAAAACGTAGTGACCCAACCATAAAAAGTGGTGACCCAACAATAAAACGTAGTGACCTTACCATAAAACGTAGTGACCAAACAATAAAACGAAGTGACCCAACAATAAAATGTGGTGACCCAACAATAAAACGTAGTGACCCAACCATAAAAATTGGTGACCCAACGATAAAAAGTGGTGACCCAACAATAAAAAGTAATGACTCAACAATAAAACGTAGTGACCTAACTATAAATCGTAGTGACCCAACAATAAAAAGTAGTCACCCAACCATAAAAAGTGGTGACCTAACAATAAAACGTAGTGACCCAGCAATAAAACGTGGTGACCCAACATTAAAACGTAGTGACCCAACAATAAAAAGTGGTGACTCAACAATAACGTGGTGACCACACAATAACACGTAGTAAACCAACCAGAAAAAGTGGTGACCCAACAATAAAACGTAGTGATTTAACCATAAAACCTAGTGACCCAACCATAAAAAGTGGTAACCCAGCAATAAAAAGTAGTGACCCAACGATAATACAGTGATTAAACCATAAAATGTGGTGACCCAACAATAAAACGTAGTGACTTAACCATAAAACGTAGTGACCCAACAATAAAACGTAGTGACCCAACCATAAAACGTAGTGACCCCACCATAAAAAGTGGTGACCCAGAATAAAACGTAGTCACCCAGCAATAAAACGTAGTGACCCAACAATAAAAAGTGGTGACCCAACAATAAAGTGGTGACCCAATCAAAAAAGTGGTGACCCAGCAATAAAACGTAGTGACCCAACCCAAATAGTGGTGAGCCAACAATAAAAAGTGGTGACCCAACAATAAAACGTAGTGACCAAACAATAAAACGTAGTGACCCAACCAAAAATGTGGTGACCCAACAATCAAAACGTAGTGACCCAACCATAAAAAGTGGTGACCCAACAATAAAACGTAGTGACCTAACCATAAAACGTAGTGACCAAATAATAAAACGTAGTGACCCAACCAAAAAATGTGGTGACCCAACAATAAAACGTAGTGACCCAACCATAAAAAGTGGTGACCCAACAATAAAATTGGTGACTCAGCAATAATAAGTGGTGACCCAACGATAAAACATAGTGATTAAACCATAAAAAGTGGTGACCCAACAATAAAAAGTAATGACCCGACAATAAAACGTAGTGACCTAACTATAAATCGTAATGACCCAACAATAAAAAGTAGTGACCCAACCATAAAACGTAGTGACCCAACCATAAACAGTGGTGACCTAACAATAAAACGTAGTGACCCAGCAATAAAATGTGGTGACCCAACATTAAAACGTAGTGACCCAACAATAAAAAGTGGTGACTCAACAATAAAGTGGTGACCCAACAATAACACGTAGTAAACCAACCAGAAAAAGTGGTGACCCAACAATAAAACGTAGTGATTTAACCATAAAACTTAGTGACCCAACCATAAAAAGTAGTGACCCAGCAATAAAAAGTGGTGACCCAACGATAATACAGTGATTAAACCATAAAATGTGGTGACCCAACAATAAAACGTAGTGACTTAACCATAAAACGTAGTGACCCAACAATAAAACGTAGTGACCCAACCATAAAACGTAGTGACCCCACCATAAAAAGTGGTGACCCAGAATAAAACGTAGTGACCCAGCAATAAAAAGTGGTGACCCAACAATAAAGTGGTGACCAAATCAAAAAAGTGGTGACCCAGCAATAAAACGTAGTGACCCAACCCAAAAAGTGGTGAGCCAACAATAAAAAGTGGTGACCCAACAATAAAACGTAGTGACCAAACAATAAAACGTAGTGACCCAACTAAAAAATGTGGTGACCCAACAATAAAACGTAGTGACCCAACCATAAAAAGTGGTGACCCAACAATAAAACGTAGTGACCCAACCATAAAAAGTGGTGACCCAACAATAAAAGTGGTGACCCAGCAATAATAAGTGGTGACCCAACGATAAAACGTAGTGACCCAAAAATAAAAAGTGGTGACCCAACAATAAACTGTAGTGACCTAACCATAAAACGTAGTGACCCAACAATAAAAAGTGGTGACCCAGCCATAAAAAGTAGTGACCTAACCATAAAACGTAGTGACCCCACCATAAAAAGTGGTGACCCAGAATAAAACGTAGTGACCCAACAATAAAAAGTGGTGACCCAACAATAAAGTGGTGACCAAATCAAAAAAGTGGTGACCCAGCAATAAAACGTAGTGACCCAACCCAAAAAGTGGTGAGCCAACAATAAAAAGTGGTGACCCAACAATAAAACGTAGTGACCAAACAATAAAACGTAGTGACCCAACTAAAAAATGTGGTGACCCAACAATAAAATGTAGTGACCCAACCAAAAAATGTGGTGACCCCACAATAAAACGTAGTGACCAAACCATAAAAAGTGGTGACCCAACAATAAAAGTGGTGACCCAGCAATAAAAAGTGGTGACCCAACGATAAAACGTAGTGACCCAACAATAAAACGTAGTGACCTAACCATAAAACGTAGTGACCCAACCAAAAAATGTGGTGTCCCAACAATAAAACGTAGTGACCCGACCATAAAGAGTTGTGACCCAGCAATAAAAAGTTGTGACCAAACGATAAAACATAGTGTTTAAACCATAAAAAGTAGTGACCTAATCATAAATCGTAGTGACCCAACAATAAAACGTAGTGACCCAACAATAAAACGTAGTGACCCAGCAATAAAAAGTGGTGACCCAGCAATAAAACGTAGTGACTCAACAATAAACGATGGTGACCCAACAATAAAATCGTGAACCAACAATAAAAAGTAGTGACCCAGCAATAAAACGTGGTGACCCAACAATAAACGATGGTGACCCAACAATAAAATCGTGAACCAACAATAAAAAGTGGTGACCCAACAATAAAACGTAGTGACCCAACCAAAAAATGTGGTGACCCAACAATAAAACGTAGTGACCCAACCATAAAACGTAGTGACCGAGCAATAAAAGTGGTGACCCAGCAAACTTTAAGTGGTGACCCAACGATAAAACATAGTGATTAAACCATAAAAAGTGGTGACCCAACAATAAAATGTGGTGACGCAACAATAAAACGTAGTGACCTAACCATAAATCGTAGTGACCCAACAATAAAACGTAGTGACCCAACCATAAAAAGTGGTGACCTAACAATAAAACGTAGTGACCCAACATTAAAACGTAGTGACCAACAATAAAAAGTGGTGACCCAACAATAAAACGTAGTGACTCAACTAAAAAAAGTGGTGACCCAACAATTAAACGTAGTGACCTAACAATAAAACGTAGTGATCCAACAATAAAACGTAGTAACCCAACACAAAAAATGTGGTGAGCCAACCAAAAAATGTGGTGACCAACAATAAAACCTAGTGACCCAACATTAAAACGTAGTGACCCAACAATAAAAAGTGGTGACTCAACAATAAAGTGGTGAACCAACAATAACACGTAGTAAACCAACCAGAAAAAGTGGTGACCCAACAATAAAACGTAGTGATTTAACCATAAAACATAGTGACCCAACCATAAAAAGTGGTGACCCAGCAATAAAAAGTGGTGACCCAACGATAATACATAAAATACATAAAATACATATAATACATAATACATATAATACATAATACATAATACATATAATACATAATACATAATACATATAATACATAAAATGTGGTGACCCAACAATAAAACGTAGTGACTTAACCATAAAACGTAGTGACCCAACAATAAAACGTAGTGACCCAACCATAAAACGTAGTGACCCCACCATAAAAAGTGGTGACCCAGAATAAAACGTAGTGACCCAGCAATAAAACGTAGTGACCCAACAATAAAAAGTGGTGACCCAACAATAAAGTGGTGACCCAATCAAAAAAGTGGTGACCCAGCAATAAAACGTAGTGACCCAACCCAAAAAGTGGTGAGCCAACAATAAAAAGTGTTGACCCAACAATAAAACGTAGTGACCAAACAATAAAACGTAGTGACCCAACCAAAAAATGTGGTGACCCAACAATAAAACGTAGTGACCCAACCATAAAAAGTGGTGACCCAACAATAAAACGTAGTGACCCAACCATAAAAAGTGGTGACCCAACAACAAAAGTGGTGACCCAGCAATAATAAGTGGTGACCCAACTATAAAACGTAGTGACCCAAAAATAAAAAGTGGTGACCTAACCATAAAACGTAGTAACCCAACCATAAAAAGTGGTGACCCAGCCATAAAAAGTAGTGACCTAACCATAAAACGTAGTGACCAAACAATAAAACGTAGTGACCCAACCAAAAAATGTGGTGACCCCACAATAAAACGTAGTGACCAAACCATAAAAAGTGGTGACCCAACAATAAAAGTGGTGACCCAGCAATAAAAAGTGGTGACCCAACGATAAAACATAGTGATTTAAACCATAAAAAGTTGTGACCCAACAATAAAACGTAGTAACCTAACCATAAAACGTAGTGACCCAACAATAAAACGTAGTGACCTTACCATAAAACGTAGTGACCAAACAATAAAACGAAGTGACCCAACCAAAAAATGTGGTGACCCAACAATAAAAGTGGTGACGCAACGATAAAAAGTGGCGACCCAACCATAAAAAGTGGTGACCCAACCATAAAAAGTGGTGACCCAACGATAAAAAGTATGACCCAACAATAAAAAGTGGTGACCAAACGATAAAAAGTGGTGACCCAACCATAAAACGTAGTGACCTAACCATAAATCGTAGTGACCCAACCATAAAACGTAGTGACCCGACAATAAAACGTACTGACCCAGCAATAAAAAGTGGTGACCCAGCAATAAAACGTAGTGACCCAACCAAAAAAGTGGTGACCCAACAATAAAATCGTGACCCACCAATAAAAAGTGGTGATCCAGCAATAAAACGTAGTGATCCAGCAATAAAACGTAGTGACCCAACCATAAAAAGTGATGACCCAGCAATCAAACGTAGTGACCCTACCAAAAAAGTGGTGACCCAACAATAAAAAGTGGTGACCCAACAATAAAATCGTGACCCAATCAAAAAAAGTGGTGACCCAGCAATAAAACGTAATGACCCAACCAAAAAATGTGGTGACCCAACAATAAAAAGTGGTGACCCAACCATAAAAAGTGGTGACCCAACAATAAAAAGTGGTGACCAAACCATAAAACGTAGTGACCCAACCATAAAAAGTGGTGAGCCAACAATAAAAGTGGTGACCCAACCATAAAAGTGGTGACCCAACAATAAAACGTAGTGACCTAACAAAAAAAGTGGTGACCCAGCAATAAAACGTAGTGACCCAACCAAAAAAGTGGTGACCCAACAATAAAACGTAGTGACCCAACCATAAAAAGTGGTGACCCAACAATAAAACGTAGTGACCCAACCATAAAAAGTGGTGACCCAACAAGAAAAGTGGTGACCCAGCAATAATAAGTGGTGACCCAACGATAAAACGTAGTGACCCAAAAATAAAAAGTGGTGACCCAACAATAAACTGTAGAGACCTAACCATAAAACGTAGTGACCCAACCATAAAAAGTGGTGACCCAGCCATAAAAAGTAGTGACCTAACCATAAAACGTAGTGACCAAACAATAAAACGTAGTGACCCAACCAAAAAATGTGGTGACCCCACAATAAAACGTAGTGACCAAACCATAAAAAGTGGTGACCTAACAATAAAAGTGGTGACCCAGCAATAAAAAGTGGTGACCCAACGATAAAACGTAGTGACCCAACAATAAAACGTAGTGACCCAACTATAAAAAGTGGTGACCCAACAATAAAACGTAGTGACCTAACCATAAAATGTAGTGACCCAACCAAAAAATGTGGTGTCCCAACAATAAAACGTAGTGACCCGACCATAAAGAGTTGTGACCCAGCAATAAAAAGTTGTGACCAAACGATAAAACATAAACGATAAAACCATAAAAAGTAGTGACCTAATCATAAATCGTAGTGACCCAACAATAAAACGTAGTGACCCAACAATAAAACGTAGTGACCCAGCAATAAAAAGTGGTGACCCAGCAATAAAACGTAGTGACCCAACAATAAACGATGGTGACCCAACAATAAAATCGTAAACCAACAATAAAAAGTGGTGACCCAGCAATAAAACGTGGTGACCCAACAATAAACGATGGTGACCCAACAATAAAATCGTGAACCAACAATAAAAAGTGGTGACCCAACAATAAAACGTAGTGACCCAACCAAAAAATGTGGTGACCCAACAATAAAACGTAGTGACCACACCATAAAACGTAGTGACCCAGCAATAAAAGTGGTGACCCAGCAAACTTTAAGTGGTGACCCAACGATAAAACATTATGATTAAACCATAAAAAGTGGTGACCCAACAATAAAATGTGGTGACGCAACAATAAAACGTAGTGACCTAACCATAAATCGTAGTGACCCAACAATAAAACGTAGTGACCCAACCATAAAAAGTGGTGACCCAACAATAAAACGTAGTGACTTAACAATAAAACGTAGTGATCCAACAATAAAACGTAGTAACCCAACACAAAAAATGTGGTGAGCCAACCAAAAAATGTGGTGACCCAACAATAAAACGTAGTGACCCAACCATCAAACGTAGTGACCCAGCAATAAAACGTAGTGACCCAACAATAAAAAGTGGTGACCCAACCTAAAAAGTGGTGACCCAGCAATAAAACGTAGTGACCCAACCAAAAAAGTGGTGACCCAACAATAAAAAGTGGTGACCAAACAATAAAATTGTGACCCAACAATAAAAATGGTTACCCAGCAATAAAACCTAGTGACCCAACCATAAAAAGTGGTGACCCAACGATAAAAAGTGGTGACCCAACAATAAAAAGTGGTGACCCAACAATAAAACGTAGTGACCTAACCAAAAAAGTGGTGACTCAACGATAAAAAGTGGTGACCCAACAATAAAAAGTCGTGACCTAACAATAAAAAGCAGTGACCCAGCAATAAAACGTAATGACCCAACCATAAAATGTGGTGACCCAACAATAAAAGTGGTGACCCAGCAATAAAAAGTGGTGACCCAACAATAAAGGGACCCAACAATAAAGTGGTGACCCAACAATAAAACGTAATGACCCAACCAAAAAAAGTGGTGACCCAACAATAAAACCTAGTGACTTAACCATAAAACATAGTGACTCAACCATAAAAAGTGGTGACCCAGCAATAAAAAGTGGTGACCCAACGATAAAACATAGTGATTAAACCATAAAAAGTAGTGACCCAACAATAAAACGTAGTAACCTAACCATAAAACGTAGTGACCCAACGATAAAACGTAGTGACCCCACCATAAAAATGGTGACCCAAAAATAAAAGTGGTCATCCAGCAATAAAAAGTGGTGACCCAACGATAAAACATAGTGATTAAACCATAAAAAGTTGTGACCCAACAATAAAACGTAGTAACCTAACCATAAAACGTAGTGACCCAACAATAAAACGTAGGTACCTTACCATAAAACGTAGTGACCAAACAATAAAACGAAGTGACCCAACCAAAAAATGTGGTGACCCAACAATAAAAGTGGTGACGCAACGATAAAAAGTGGCGACCCAACCATAAAAAGTGGTGACCCAACCATAAAAAGTGGTGACCCAACGATAAAAAGTATGACCCAACTATAAAAAGTGGTGACCAAACGATAAAAAGTGGTGACCCAACCATAAAACGTAGTGACCTAACCATAAATCGTAGTGACCCAACCATAAAACGTAGTGACCCGACAATAAAACGTACTGACCCAGCAATAAAAAGTGGTGACCCAGCAATAAAACGTAGTGACCCAACCCAAAAAGTGGTGACCCAACAATAAAATCGTGACCCACCAATAAAAAGTGGTGATCCAGCAATAAAACGTAGTGATCCAGCAATAAAACGTAGTGACCCAACCATAAAAAGTGATGACCCAGCAATCAAACGTAGTGACCCTACCAAAAAAGTGGTGACCCAACAATAAAAAGTGGTGACCCAACAATTAAATCGTGACCCAATCAAAAAAAGTGGTGACCCAACAATAAAACGTAGTGACCCAACCATAAAACGTAGTGACCTAACCATAAATCGTAGTGACCCAACAATAAAACGTAGTGACCTAACTAAAAAAGTGGTGACCCAACAATAAAAAGTGGTGACCCAACAATAAAATCGTGACCCAACAATAAAAAGTAGTGACCCAGCAATAAAACCTAATGACCCAACCAAAAAATGTGGTGACCCAACAATAAAACGTAGTGACCCAACCATAAAAAGTGGTTACCCAACAATAAAAGTGGTGACCCAGCAATAAAAAGATGTTACCCAACAATAAGATCGTTACCAACAATAAAAAGTGGTGACCCAGCAATAAAACGTAATGACCTAACCAAAAAATGTGGTGACCCAACAATAAAACGTAGTGACCCAACCATAAAAAGTGGTGACCCAGCAATGAAAAGTGGTACCCAACGATAAAAAGATGTGACCCAACAATAAGATCGTTACCCAACAATAAAAAGTGGTGACCCAGCAATAAAACGTAATGACCTAACAAAAAAACGTAGTGATTCAACAATAAAACGTAGAAACCCAACCAAAAAATGTGGTGACCCAACCAAAAAATGATGTGACCCAACAATAAAACGTAGTGACCCAACCATAAAACGTAGTGACCCAACCATAAAAAGTGGTGACGCAACAATAAAACGTAGTGACCCAGCAATAAAACGTAGTGACCCAACAATAAAAAGTGGTGACCCAACCTAAAAAGTGGTGACCCAGCAATAAAACGTAGTGACCCAACCAAAAAAGTGGTGACCCAACAATAAAAAGTGGTGACCAAACAATAAAATCGTGACCCAACAATAAAAATGGTGACCCAGCAATAAAACGTAGTGACCCAACCATAAAAAGTGGTGACCCAACAATAAAACGTAGTGACCTTACCATAAAACGTAGTGACCAAACAATAAAACGTAGTGACCCAACCAAAAAATGTGGTCACCCAACAATAAAACGTAGTGACCCAACGATAAAAAGTGGTCACGCAACAATAAAAGTGGTGACCCAACCATAAAAAGTGGTGACCTAACGATAAAAAGTGGTGACCCTACAATAAAAAGTGGTGACCCAACCATAAAACGTAGTGACCCAACCATAAAAAGTGGTGACCCAACCATTAAAAAGAAGTGACACAACAATAAAACGTAGTGACCTAAACAAAAAAGTGGTGACCCAGCAATAAAACGTAGTGACACAACCAAAAAAGTGGTGACCCAATAATAAAAAGTGGTGACCCAACCATAAAAGGTGGTGACCCAACAATAAAAAGTGGTGACCCAACCATAAAACGTAGTGACCCAACCATAAAAAGTGGTGAGCCAACAATAAAAGTGGTGACCCAACCATAAAAGTGGTGACCCAACAATAAAACGTAGTGACCTAACCAAAAAAGTGGTGACCCAGCAATAAAACGTAGTGACCCAACCAAAAAAGTGGTGACCCAACAATAAAAAGTGGTGACCCAACAATAAAATCGTGACCCAACAATAAAAAGGGGTGACCCAGCAATAAAACGTAATGACCCAACCAAAAAAGGTGGTGACCCAACAATAAAACGTAGTGACCCAACCATAAAAAGTGGTGACCTAGCAATAAAAAGTTGTGACCCAACGATAAAAAGTGGTGACCCAACCTAAAAAGTGGTGACCCAGCAATAAAACGTAGTTACACAACCATAAAAAGTGGTGACCCAACAATAAAAAGTGGTGACCCAACAATAAAATCGTGACCCAACAATAAAAATGGTGACCCAGCAATAAAACGTAGTGACCCAACCATAAAAAGTGGTGACCCTACAATAAAACGTAGTGACCTTACCATAAAACGTAGTGACCAAACAATAAAACGTAGTGACCCAACCGAAAAATGTGGTCACCCAACAATGAAACGTAGTGACCCAACGATAAAAAGTGGTCACCCAACCATAAAAAGTGGTGACCCAACGATAAAAAGTGGTGACCCAACCATAAAACGTAGTGACCCAACCATAAAAAGTGGTGACCCAACAATAAAACGTAGTGACCTAAACAAAAAAGTGGTGACCCAGCAATAAAATGTAGTGACCCAACCAAAAAAGTGGTGACCCAACAATAAAAAGATGTGACCCAACCATAAGATCGTTATAAACAATAAAAAGTGGTGACCCAGCAATAAAACGTAATGACCTAACCAAAAAATGTGGTGACCCAACAATAAAACGTAGTGACCCAACCATAAAAAGTGGTGACCCAGCAATAAAAAGTGGTGACCCAACGATAAAACAGTGATTAAACCATAAAAAGTGGTGACCCAACAATAAAACGTAGTGACCTAACAATAAAACGTAGTGAGCTAACAATAAAACGTAGAAACCCAACCAAAAAATGTGGTGACCCAACCAAAAAATGATGTGACCCAACAATAAAACGTAGTGACCCAACCATAAAACGTAGAGACCCAACCATAAAAAGTGGTGACCCAACCTAAAAAGTGGTGACCTAGCAATAAAACGTAGTGACCCAACCTAAAAAGTGGTGACCCAACAATAAAAAGTGGTGACCCAACAATAAAATCGTGACCCAACAATAAAAATGGTGACCCAGCAATAAAACGTAGTGACCCAACCATAAAAAGTGGTGACCCAACAATAAAACGTAGTGACCTTACCATAAAACGTAGTGACCAAACAATAAAACGTAGTGACCCAACCAAAAAATGTGGTTACCCAACAATAAAACGTAGTGACCCAACGATAAAAAGTGGTCACCCAACAATAAAAGTGGTGAACCAACGATAAAAAGTGGTGACCCAACAATAAAAAGTGGTGACCCAACCATAAAAAGTGGTGACCTAACAATAAAAGTGGTGACCCAACAATAAAAAGTGGTGACCCAACAATAAAACGTAGTGACCTAACCAAAAAAGTGGTGACCCAGCAATAAAAAGTGTTGACCCAACGATAAAACAGTGATTAAACCATAAAAAGTGGTGACCCAACAATAAAACGTAGTGACCTAACAATAAAACGTAGTGATCCAACAATAAAACGTAGAAACCCAACCAAAAAATGTGGTGATCCAACCAAAAAATGATGTGACCTAACAATAAAACGTAGTGACCCAACCATAAAACGTAGTGACCCAACCATAAAAAGTGGTGACCCAACAATAAAACGTAGTGACCTAAACAAAAAAGTGGTGACCCAGCAATAAAACGTAGTGACCCAACCAAAAAAGTGGTGACCCAACAATAAAAAGATGTGACCCAACAATAAGATCGTTACCAACAATAAAAAGTGGTGACCCAGCAATAAAACGTAATGACCTAACCAAAAAATGTGGTGACCCAACAATAAAACGTAGTGACCCAAACAATAAAAAGTGGTGACCCAGCAATAAAAAGTGGTGACCCAACGATAAAACAGTGATTAAACCATAAAAAGTGGTGACCCAACAATAAAACGTAGAAACCCAACCAAAAAATGTGGTGACCCAACCAAAAAATGATGTGACCCAACAATAAAACGTAGTGACCCAACCATAAAACATAGTGACCCAACCATAAAAAGTGGTGACCCAACAATAAAACGTAGTGACCCAGCAATAAAACGTAGTGACCCAACAATAAAAAGTTGTGACCCAACCTAAAAAGTGGTGACCCAGCAATAAAACGTAGTGACCCAACCAAAAAAGTGGTGACCCAACAATAAAAAGTGGTGACCCAACAATAAAATCGTGACCAAACAATAAAAATGGTGACCCAGCAATAAAACGTAGTGACCCAACCATAAAAAGTGGTGACCCAACAATAAAACGTAGTGACCTTACCATAAAACGTAGTGACCAAACAATAAAACGTTGTGACCCAACCAAAAAATGTGGTCACCCAACAATAAAACGTAGTGACCCAACGATAAAAAGTGGTCACCAAACAATAAAAGTGGTTACCCAACGATAAAAAGTGGTGACCGAACCATAAAAAGTGGTGACCCAACCATAAAAAGTGGTGACCCAACGATAAAAAGTGGTGACCCAACAATAAAAAGTGGTGAACCAACCATAAAACGTAGTGACCCAACCATAAAAAGTGGTGACCCAACAATAAAAGTGGTGACCCAACCATAAAAAGTGGTGACCCAACAATAAAACGTAGTGACCTTACCAAAAAAGTGGTGACCCAGCAATAAAACGTGGTGACCCAACGATAAAACAGTGATTAAACCATAAAAAGTGGTGACCCAACAATAAAACGTAGTGACCTAACAATAAAACGTAGTGATCCAACAATAAAACGTAGAATCCCAACCAAAACATGTGGTGATCCAACCAAAAAATGATGTGACCCAACAATAAAACGTAGTGACCCAACCATAAAACGTAGTGACCCAACCATAAAAAGTGGTGACCCAACAATAAAACGTAGTGACCCAACCATAAAAAGTGGTGACCCAACAATAAAACGTAGTGACCCAGCAATAAAACGTAGTGACCCAACAATAAAAAGTGGTGACCCAACCTAAAAAGTGGTGACCCATCAATAAAACGTAGTGACCCAACCAAAAAAATGGTTACCCTACAATAAAAAGTGGTGACCCAACAATAAAATCGTGACCCAACAATAAAAATGGTGACCCAGCAATAAAACGTAGTGACCCAACCATAAAAAGTGGTGACCCAACAATAAAACGTAGTGACCCAACCAAAAAATGTGGTCACCCAACAATAAAACGTGGTGACCCAACGATAAAAAGTGGTGACCCAACAATAAAAGTGGTGACCCAGCAATAAGAAGTGGTGACCCAACCATAAAAAGTGGTGACCCAACGATAAAAAGTGGTGACCCAACAATAAAACGTAGTGACCCAACCATAAAAAGTGGTGATCCAACAATAAAAGTGGTGACCCAACCATAAAAAGTGGTGACCCAACAATAAAACGTAGTGACCTAACCAAAAAAGTGGTGACCCAGCAATAAAACGTAGTGACCCAACCAAAAAAGTGGTGACCCAACAATAAAAAGTGGTGACCCAACAATAAGATCGTGACCCAACAATAATAAGTGGTGACCCAGCAATAAAACGTAATGACCCAACCAAAAAATGTGGTGACCCAACAATAAAACGTAGTGACCCAACCATAAAAAGTGGTGACCCAACAATAAAACGTAGTGACCTAACAATAAAACGTAGTGATCCAACAATAAAACGTAGAAACCCAACCAAAAAAAGTGGTAACCCAACCAAAAAATGATGTGACCCAACAATAAAACGTAGTGACCCAACCATAAAACGTAGTGACCCAACTATAAAAAGTGGTGATCCAGCAATAGAACGTAGTGACCCAGCAATAAAACGTAGTGACCCAACCAAAAAAGTGGTGACCCAACAATAAAAAGTGGTGACCCAACAATAAAATCGTGACCCAACAATAAAAATGGTGACCCAGCAATAAAACGTAGTGACCCAACCATAAAACGTAGTGACCCAACCAAAAAATGTGGTGACCTAACAATAAATGTGGTGACCCAACCATAAAAAGTGGTGACCCAACAATAAAAAGTGGTGACCCAACCATAAAACGTAGTGACCCAACCATAAAAAGTGGTGACCCAACAATAAAAGTGGTCACCCAACCATAGAAAGTAGTGACCCAACCATAAAAAGTGGTGACCCAACAATAAAACGTAGTGACCTAACCAAAAAAGTGGTGACCCAACAATAAAAAGTGGTGACCCAACAATAAAATCGTGACCCAACAATAAAAAGTGGTGACCCAGCAATAAAAAGTGGTGACCCAACGATAAAACATAGTGATTAAACCAAAAAAGTGGTGACCCAACAATGAAACGTAGTAACCTAACCATAAAACGTAGTGACCCAACAATAAAACGTAGTGACCCAACCAAAAAATGTGGTGACCCAACAATAAAACGTAGTGACCTAACCATAAAAAAGTGTGACCCAAAAATAAAAGTGGTGATCCAGCATTAAAAAGTGGTGACCCAACGATAAAACATAGTGATTAAACCATAAAAAACGGTGACTCAACAATAAAAAGTGGTGACCCAACAATAAAACGTAGTGACTTAACCATAAAACGTAGTGACCCAACCATAAAAAGTGGTGATCCAGCAATAAAAAGTGGTGACCCAGCAATAAAACGTAGTGACTTAACCATGAAACGTAGTGGTCCAAACCATAAAACGTAGTAACTAAACAATAAAACGTAGTGACCCAACAATTAAACGTAGTGACCTAACCATAAATCGTAGTGACCCAACAATAAAACGTAGTGACCCAACCATAAACAGTGGTGACCCAGCAATAAAACGTAGTGACCAAGCAATAAAACGTGGTGACCCAACAATAAAATCGTGACCCAACAATAAAACGTAGTGACCCAACCATAAAATGTGGTGACCCAACAATAAAAGTTGTGACCCAGCAATAATAAGATGTGACCCAACGATAAAACATAGTGATTAAACCATAAAAAGTGGTGACCCAACAATAAAAAGTGGTGACCCAACAATAAAACGTAGTGACCCAGCAATAAAACGTAGTGACCCAGTAATAAAACGTGGTGACCCAACAATAAAATCGTGACCCAACAATAAAACGTAGTGAGCCAACTAAAAAAAGGGGTGACCCAACAATAAAACGTAGTGACTTAACCATAAAACGTAGTGACCCAACCATAAAAAGTGGTGATCCAGCAATAAAAAGTGGTGACCCAGCAATAAACGTAGTGACTTAACCATGAAACGTAGTGGCCCAAACCATAAAACGTAGTAACTAAACAATATAAAGTGGTGACCCAACCATAAAAAGTGGTGACCCAACAATAAAACGTAGTGACGTAACCATAAAACGTAGTGACCCATCAATAAAACGTAGTGACCAAACCATAAAAAGTGGTGACCCAACCATAAAACGTAGTGACCCAACCATAAATAGTGGTGACCCGAACAATAAAACTTAGTGATCCAGCAATAAAACGTGGTGACCCAACATTAAAACGTAGTGACCCAACAATAAAAAGTGGTGACTCTACAATAAAGTTGTGACCCAACAATAAAACGTGGGGACCCAACAATAAAACTTAGTGACCCAACAATAAAGCATAGTGACCCAGCAATAAAACGTAGTGACCAACCATAAAAGTGGTGACCCAGCAATAAGAAGTGGTGACCCAGAAATAAAAAGTGGTGACCCAACAATAAAACGTAGTGACCTAACCATAAATCGTAGTGACCCAACAATGAAACGTAGTGACCCAACCATAAAAAATGGTTACCCAACAATAAAACGTAGTGACCCAGCAATAAAACGTGGTGACCCAACAATAAAACGTAGTGACCCAGCAATAAAAAGTGGTGACCCAACAATAAAAAGTGGTGACCCAACAATAAATCGTGGTGACCCAACAATAAAAAGTGGTGACCTAACAATAAATCGTAGTGACCTAACAATAAAACGTACTGACTCAACAATAAAACGTACTGACCAAACCATAAAATGTGGTGACCCAACAATAAAACGTACTGACCCAACCATAAAAAATGGTGACCCAACAATAAAACGTAGTGACCTAACCATAAATCGTAGTGACCTAACAATGAAACGTAGTGACCCAGCAATAAAAAGTGGTTACCCAACAATAAAACGTTGTGACCCAGCAAGAAAAAGTGGTGACCCAACCATAAAAAGTGGTGACTAACAATAAAAGTGGTGACCCAGCAATAAGAAGTGGTGACCCAACAATAAAACGTTGTGACCCAACCAAAAAAAGTGGTGAGCCAACAATAAATCGTAGTGACCCAACCATAAAAAGTGGTTACTTAACAATAAAAGTGGTGACTCTGCAATAAAAAGTGGTGACGCGACAAATAAACTTAGTGACCTAACCATAAAAAGTGCTAACCCAACAAGAAAAATCGCGTGTGTAACATCTTTATATTGAAACTTCTATTTCTCTCCCTCTCTCTATAGCCGTCTCTTTATCTTTCTACTTTTTTCTTCCCTGGTCGCCCTATTTCACCGCTACTTACTCATTTTGTCTTTTGCGAAAGCTGCTTCTTCCCCACCATTTCATCCTACGTTTCCCAGGGCAATAGTATGACATATTTATATAAAAAGTACCACCTCTGTCTGCGCCTGCTAAATAGGTACTTATATCCGCCTCGGTGTTCATACTATATACGAATCTATCACCACCCCGGTGCGCATACTATATACATACCTATCGCCGCCCCAGTGCACATAATATATACATACCTATCGCAACCCCGGTGCAGATACTATATAAGTACCTATCGCCGCCCCGGTGCGAATGCTAAATACGTACCTTTTGCTGCCTCGGTGCCCGTTCTATATATGTACCTATCGCCGCCCCGGTGCGCGTTCTATGTACGTTCTGATCGCCGCCCTGGAGCGCATGCTAAATACATACCCATCACCGCCCCGGTGTGCATGCTATATACGTACTTATTGCCGCCCATGTGCACATGCTATATATGTACCTATTGCCGTCCATGTGCACATGCTATATATGTACCTATTTCCGACCCGGTGTGCATACTACATATGTACCTATCGCTGCCCCAGTGCAAATACTAAATATGTACATATCGCCGACCCGGTGCGAATGCTAAATACATACCTATCGCCACCGCTATGCACTACTATATATGTACCTATTGCCACCCCAGTGCACATACTATATATATACCTATCGCCGGCCCAGTGCGCATACTATATTAGTACCTATCGCCGCTGTGGTGCGCATACTATATACTTACCTATCTCTGCAAGGGCACACATACTGTATATGTACCTATCTCCAGCGTAGTTCGCATACCTAAGAACTCATATTAATACGCCCCTGTCGTGTCAGAAATACAAAATAGTGTTCATTCATGTATTGTCACTATCATAAATATAGATATTTTTAGTTAAGAAAAGAAAAAAATACATTTTTTTTGCTCCCCCAAGAAATTTTTTTTTCATCCTGTAGAAGCGCCCCTGGCCCCTATACTGCAGAAGCACCCATGGTCCCTATTCTACATAAGCCTCCGGGTCCTATATTGTAGAAGCACCCTCGGTGCTGGGTCCTATGTTGTAGAAGCACATCTGGTCCCTATACTGGAGAAGCACCCATTGTCCCTATTCTGTAGAAACCTAAATTGTGTTTTTAACATGAGTTATCGTTCTTCCTTAGCTATCCTCTAACAAATAAATTTCATTGTTTTATGAACTTGAGGTATTACGTAATTAAATTACAATATGACTCAGCAATTTCAAATTACTATAAAATATAATGAAAAATAACTGAAAAGCCCCCCCCCCCCCCGATGAAATATGCCCCATGGACCCCTAAGGATTGGGTTTATAGATTCGGGAATACTCTCATCATCTTACTCTGTTAATTTTACATGAGAATACACACTTTTATATGTTATGTATATTCTCTAACCTTGTTTTAAAAACCTAAATTATGTTTTTAAATGTGGGTTATCGTTCTTCCTTAGCTATCCTCTAACAAATAAATTTCATTAAAAATGATGAATTGTTTTATGAACTTGAGGTATTGCGTAATTAAATTACAATATAACTCAGCAATTTCAAATTACTATAAAATATAATGAAAAATAACTGAAAGGCCCCCCCCCCCCCGATTAAATATGCCCCATGGACCCTCTAAGGATTGGATTTATAGATTCGGGAATACTCTCATCATCTTACTCTGTTAATTTTACATAAGAATACACTTTTATATGTTATGTATATTCTCTAACCTTGTTGTAAAAAGCTAAATTGTGTTTTTAAACGTGAATTATCGTTCTTCCTTAGCTATCCTCTTACAAATAATTTCAAGTGGTACTTGAAAAGCCAGCGCCCGAGAAGGTGAGCACTCTAGCCAAAGCAAAGCGTGAGTCAGGGTTTCCGCGTTTGCCGATGATGTCACCGTTTTCGTGTCGAGCCGTACTGACATTCGAACGGTGATTAAGGCGCTCGCTCGGTACGAAGAAGTTACAGGGGCCATAGTCAACCGCAGCAAGTCGAACGGCCTGCGGTTGGGTGCCTGGAGTGGAGAGACCGCTCTTCCAGGTGACTTCAGCTGGTCGGATGGCCCGGTTCGAATCCTCGGCGTGTGGTTCGGGCCGGGCCTCCAGCTGGAAAAGAACTGGTCGTCTTTCCTCTCATCCTTTACCGGCTGTCTGTACTACCACTGCCTGCGGCCCGCCTTATCGCTTTCACGCGCTTACTCTTCTCGCTTCTTTGGAAGGGCCGGAAAGCGTACGTCCACAGACAGGTCTGTACTCAAGTTCCGAGTGTGGGAGGCTTGGGGATGCCTGACTTGGCAAGTCATCGACATGCCGAGAGACTGGCTTTCCTGAGTCGGACTTTTATGGAAGACACTCCGTGGGTCCGTGCGGTAGGGAGCGCCTTTCCCAACCTCATACCCGACCTCTCGGTCGAAGGACGACGTAGGCTGAGAGGGGAGCTTAGAGCGTTGCCGGGGTCCAGTAACCTTGCCCGGTCTAGGAAGAGACTATATCGGGATCTAGTGGAGGGTACCGCTTCGGCCTCACTTGAGGAGCGGCTTGGATTGTCGAGGGAGGAGGCCCGCTCCCAGTGGAATTGGACGCCAGGCCAGAGTTATCTCAACAATTCTGAGTATTCTCTGACCTGGTGACTGGTTCGGAACGCACTGCCCCTCTATGGCAGATTATGCAGAGATGGTTTAAGGGACGTTCCCTTATGCCCGCGCTGTGAAGACGACGAAGAAGAAACGGCCGAGCACGCCTTCTTCACCTGCAGCAAACTTAGACATCTCTGGGGATACGTCAGGGAGGTGACGGCCCGCATCGACGCCGAGCAGCCGATGGTCCTGGATGTAGCATCTGTCATCAACAACGCAGCACCGCCGTGGTCTGGGGAGAAACGAATGGTGTTTCTAGCCATCCTAGCCGTAGCAAGACTAGTGACGTGGGTTACACGTCTTAATGAGGTTCATGGGGTTGGATCTGTTTCGGATCGGGATCTGGTAGTTTACTTTAAACACCAACTTAAAGTGAAGATCAGATGCGATTGGAAACGATTACATCGCATGGATTTCGATAGGAGATGGGTGCATGACACTAGTTTGTGCATCCGACGAGGCGCCAAGTTTGAGTTCGTGTTCCCTCCATAGTTATGGCACACGCGGTACTGGGTTCTACGGAACCCACCCCTGTAGAGTTTTTTGATTTATTTCAAAAAACTGGTAACCTCTTAAACTAGTAGGAATGAAAGTTATCCTGTCCCTATTTTATTTTTGCCGGCACTAGAGAGCTTCCAGAGATTCCCACTTCCACTGTTTTATTTTGTCCCCGGTCTTTGAAACTCTTGGCATTACTATCTTGGAAGACGCCATCCACCCCATGATCCCATTCCCGATCAATTTATTTTTTTGAACACTCCTCTCTTAAGTTCCCACTCCCACTTAGTGACCGACCCGCTTGTTTTCGGTCTCGTGCCGGAAAACAGTGGGCGGTCTAACACTTAGTCATGAGGGAAAGCCGGGCCATACTAACTTTTTTACCATTTTATTTCGTTCTTTATTTTTCTTTCTTTTTGGGTGTTTTTAATACTTTTTCCCACTCCCACGATAATTCTTTTTTACATCGATGTTTTTGGGGATATTTTAAGTAGGGATCCACCCACAGAGTAAATGCGGTATTTTGGTGCAAGAATCTAGTTTAGAGTCAGCAAATGTTCTTTTTATGTTGTTTGTAAAATTTTGTGAAATAAAAAACATTGAACAGCTTGTCTCACTTATCCCCGACCCCCCCCCCCCCCCCCCCCTACATAACGGGCACTATGCCTAAGGTCTGGTGAGTTCCCAAGGTTTGTAAAATCTTCATCTGTAGATAAAGATGAGGGTTGTCCGAAGGAACTCACCTGCCTAAATAAATTGGTCTTTTGGCTAAGATCAAAGTGTAGTATCTGTTCTTACTGTCCTGTGCAGTTATGGGAGGTTAACCCCCTCCCATGCTTTGCCTCCCCTCTTTGGGAGGAGTAAGTTTATTGCTTACTGTCTGAGGCGCCCTGCTCAGGCAATTTTTTGAGATTCACCTCACTCTTCCTCTAGAGTGAAAATTCCCACCTTCCGACCTTGTGTCACATTCTACTTTGTGGGACGTAGATAAATAGGTGAATTTCGGATGCTTTCTGGCCTTTTGGCTAAGATCAAAGTGTAGTATCTGTTCTCGGCATTTTTGCCTTGAGATCAAGTGTATTATCTAGTCCTATCCGATAGGTGTCGGTTTTACACTGTCGAATCAAAAATCAGATTATCATTTTATTTTTTAATCCCTTTTCCTTTGGGACATTTCTTCTCCCCTAAAGTACAGGTCGGGATCTCACCGACGATTACTCATACTTACCCCCCCCTCCCCCGAATTTCATCTGAGGCGTTCACACCGGCGAATGCCGACACTCCACCTCCCCAAGTTTCGCCTGAGGCGCCCCACCGTCGAATACCGATACTCCCCCTCCCCAAATTTTGCCTGAGGCGCCCCACCGCCGAATGCCGACACTCCTCCTCCCCAAATTTCACCTGAGGTGCTCATACCGGCGACTGCCGACACTCCCCCTCCCCAGATTTGGCCTGAGGCGCTCATACCGGAGAATGCTGACATTCCTCCTCCCCAGATTTGGCCTGATGCGCTCATACCAACGAATGCCGACATTCCCTCTCCCCAGATTTGGCCTGAGGCACCCCACCGCCGAATGCCGACATTTCCCCGATTTGGCCTGAGGCGCCCCACCGCCGAATGCCGACACTCCCCCTCCCCAAATTTCGCCTTAGGCGCTCATACCGCCGAATGCCGACACTCCCCCTCCCCCAAATATCGCCTGAGGCGCCCCACCGGCGTATGTCAAACCGCTCCCCCCCCCCTTCCAGAATTTCGCCTGAGTAGCTCCACCGGCGAATACCGATACTCTCCTCTCCCCCAAATTTGGCCTGAGGCGCTCACACCGGCGAATGTCGACACCCCCCCTCCCCAAATTTCACCTGAGGTGCTCATACCGGCGACTGCCGACACTCCCTCCTCCCCAGATTTGGCCTGAGGCGCTCATACCGGAGAATGCTGACATTCCTCCTCCCCAGATTTGGCCTGATGCGCTCATACCAACGAATGCCGACATTCCCTCTCCCCAGATTTGGCCTGAGGCACCCCACCGCCGAATGCCGACATTTCCCCGATTTGGCCTGAGGCGCCCCACCGCCGAATGCCGACACTCCCCCTCCCCAAATTTCGCCTTAGGCGCTCATACCGCCGAATGCCGACACTCCCCCTCCCCCAAATATCGCCTGAGGCGCCCCACCGGCGTATGTCAAACCGCTCCCTCCCCCTTCCAGAATTTCGCCTGAGTAGCTCCACCGGCGAATACCGATACTCTCCTCTCCCCCAAATTTGGCCTGAGGCGCTCACACCGGCGAATGTCGACACCCCCCCTCCCCAAATTTGGCCTGAGGCGCTCATACCGGCGAATGCCGACACTCCCCCTCCCCCAAATTTGGCCTGAGGAGCACCGCCGCCGAATACCGACACTCTCCCTCCCCCCAAATTTGGCCTGAGGCGCTCATACCAGCGAATGCCGACATTCCCCCTCCTCAGATTTGGCCTGAGGCGCCCCACCGCCGAATGCCAACACTCCCTCTCCCCAGATTTGGCTTGTGGCGCTCACATCGGTGAATGCCGACACCCCCCCCCCCCCTATTTGGCCTGAAAGGAGGAGGTAATGCCTGGAAGTATTATATCAGGATAACAGAACGGCCATAGTGAGGAAGGGAGGGGGGAAGGAATATTAGCGTCTATTAATAATTAAGAAAGAAAGGTAGAAAGTGTGGGAGTGAGAGGGAAAGAAGAAAGAAAGGAAAAAAATGGTTGTAGTGTGAGTGAATTTCCTCCCGCCACTCCCTTACTCTGATGTCATATCTAGTTTATCGTGACTTTGCATTATTTTTCTTCTCAAATTAGTATAAATAACGTTGAAAAATGGAGTTAAAAGCCACCCCCCATTGGAGAAAAGTGCTCAGTCGACCCCGGAAGAGTCAATTTTTTTTCCGGTTCCGAGATATTAGACGCGCCTGAGCTGGCCGGTCGGAATGATGTCACCCGTGTGACAGTTTGTTGGGTACTTTCGGAGGAGAAGCTTTACATACATACATACATACATACATACATACATACATACATACATACAGGTGGGATTTATATAATAGATTAGTTGACGCTTATATCTTTTGTTGGATTACTTTATATATATATATATATATATATATATATATATATATATATATATATACACTTTATAGTTGCATTCCAATGACCATAGGAAAAATCAGTCCAAAGCCATAATTTTCATTTATTCTTACAATTTCTTTATTTTACCTGTATTTCTTCCTGGTCTGACAAACAAACTGCTAATAATTTCTCTAAATTTCTTATAAAGAAAAACCCCCCGAAGCCCCCAAGGAAATCAGTAAATGATTTTTAGCTGTTATTTATTATTAATTATACTAAAAAATATTTAAAAAGTTATTTCGTATATATATATATATATATATATATATATATATATATATATATATATATAGCTATCTGTACTTCGATGAGTTTTTTTTGCATCTCTCATGTTACACACAAGAGTAATTTATTCAAATTTAATATTCATTCCTATCCCTTACATGGCAAAAATCGAATAATTATATTTTTTTCCATTAGTCCAATTTTGACTATATATATATATATATATATATATATATATATATATATATATATATATATTACAGAAGATCAGATCAAAGCAACATGGTACCATAGGTTTCAAGCTGGGAGAGCGGACCCAAACTAAAAACACACAGTGTTCCTTTGAGTTTTATTTATATTTATAAATCACTCACCGGCTATCTTCAGTCATATTTTTCTCAGTTTAAATGCTATTTGGGTCTTACTTTGAAAACCCGACAAGATTTCTCCTTTTGCGTACCAAGATTAAAATTGTCAAATTTCAACTTGTAACTCAAATAAGAAGTAAAAGGTTAATTCTTTTATAAGTGGTTCCTTGTCAAAGAATATCAACGATAAAGTATCACATGAACTAAATAGAACGGGTAAAAAAGAGAGGAAATGGTCAAGTTCATCCCTTTTTCCTTTTTGTCTCTGGTCTTTCAATTTCATATTGTCTACTTGACCTATTTGGTTTCCTGAATAGATAGGAGTGCCAATGGAATTTGAAGATTTCCAATCCAGTTTTTACCCCACCTAATAAACCGGTATCGTCCGGGCCTTTGGGTCTGGATTTACGCCGGTCTATTGGGGGTTGCTGGTCCTGTGCAGTTCTAAGAGGTGCACCCTCCCAGGCTTTGCCTCCCCTCTTTGGTGAGGAGTAAGTTTATTGCTTACTGTCTGAGGCGCCCCTACCGGGGAATGCCGACGGGGCTGCCCAGGCAATTTTTAAATGGCCAGAATGCTCACCTCTCGAGCGCTGGCTTATCTAATCCCACTTTCCCGACCTTGTGTCACATCTTACCTTGTGGGAGGTAGATAAATAAATCCAATCCAACCCAATTCCCTCATTGAACGGCCGTTTTGACTTTAGACCAGCTTAAAAGTCAGCATTTTTACAGCTTGCGCATGTGGTTAAGTCTTCAGCCTATAATTAAAAAAAAATGAATTTTAATGAGTAAACAATTGAGAGGAGTCAAAACTAAAAGCTGTAAGATATAACTATTACATAATAATAGTAATAATAATACTAAAATATAGGAAGACCATGGAAGGTGCTCGGCTGAGCTCCAACTTTGGTTCCTACTCATCAGACATGCACAGCAAGAACTCGTCTTCCTAACGCAACTGCAAATAATTTTCTTTTCTTCCTCTGTATACCTAACATCAAACAGAACTTCCATGAAGAGAGTTGCTTTCCAAGAACTTCATACCTGTAGAACACATTACCACGAGACTGCTTCCTTGTAAACTACAACAGGGCCGTCTTCAAATCCAATATACACAATTACTTATCATAAACCATCCTCATAAGGGTCAAAATCTATCCATCTAACACTTATCGTTGGCTAGTTTTTGACTTTGAAGTAGTATTTTTTTAGCTCCTTACATCAAGTGGCTTCATGCCTTGTCTGGAGCGATTTTCATAATAGAATTAAAAAATAAAAGTAATAAAAATGTGTTCATTCCATTCATCATTTTCAATCCTCTCATAATATTCTTCATCATTCAACTGACAATCCATCCATCTCATTAACTCTTAGCCTCGAGCGACTTTTGCCTTGATAAGTGGTGACTCACTAATAAAAAAAAGATATAACTAAAAATATAGGAAGAACATGACACAAAACCAAGAGAACTAAAACTGCCAAAGTAGATATGTAAGAAAACCCCATAGTTCGACTCCTCCTCCAGGCCCCACAAATAAAAAGAAAACGGTGACAGCAACATCGGTTGGTACAACAGAAAATAGTCACAAAGGGTCTGGGAGGATGGAAAGACTAAAGGGGTAGAGCACCATCCAAACCTCCACTGGAAGAGCACGGAAAGTACTGGAATCCTGACGAGGCCTATGATCATTAAAATTCCAGAGAAAGCCAGCGATCGTTATCAATGAGAATTCAATGGTAAACGGCTGCTGCGAGAACGCAGAGTGCGTTGCAACAGTAGAATCTCGTCAGGTAAAACGGACGCGCACATATTCGAGGCAATAGCTGGATCCTTAGAAAGTGACCTCCAATCTGTAGTGGAACGGGGTCATAAATGGATGGTAACATTTAATACTGCTAAGACAAAGCTCATTTCTATTTAACAACTACCTTTTGCTTCAATAACTACAAGAAACCTCTTCAACCACAGATTGCCATGGCAAATAACACCCTACCTGAGAGTTCAACGTTCAAACTCCTCGGCCTAACATTCACAGGTAACATGAATTGGAATACATAGAAGACATTGCCAAGGCTACTGCAAAGAAAGTGGGATCCTAGTACCGTGCTAGAAAACTTCTTACACCGGACAGTATCCTATATCTCTACAAAACCACCATCCACCCATGCATGTTGTCACATCTGGGCTGGTGCACCATCCACCAGTCTCTTCCTCTAAGACAAGTTCCAAAAAAGAGTCTCTAATCTAATAGGTCCCTCACTAGCCACGAAGCTCAAGCCCCTGTCACATCACCGCAATGTTGCATCCTTGTACTTGTAAAACAAGTACTTCAATGGAATGTGCTCCGATGAACTTGCTGCTCTGGTGACCCCTCGACGTAAATACACTCGACCAACCCGACAATAAGCTAGGTCCCATCCATTCACTGTGGAGGTCCCCAGATGCGGGAGAGCCTTCTACTCCAGTAGCTTCTTTCCTCTAGCTGCCGGCCTTTGGAACTCCCTTCCTGCTCCCTGTTTCCCCAACTGTACCGACATGTAGAAATTTATAACTAATATGAATAAGCATCTCACTGCACAGCTCCCAATTTAGGATGCCCCCCCTAAACTTTCACCCTAATTCTTAGTAGACCCTTAGACCCTTACGTCTAAGTTAAGAAAAATAAAAGAGAAGAATAATCGATAGGCTGTGTAAAACAAACAAACAAACAAAAAAACAAAAAACAAACCTCAAATTCATTTAAGATAGTTTTCAAATTTCAAATAATGATATTTAAAATTCTAGCTTTAAAATAATTCTGACTTACAAGATTTCAAATTTTATTATATCTATCTATCTATCTATCTATCTATCTATCTATCTATCTATCTATCTATCTATCTACTTCTCTATTTCTCTCTCTCTCTCTCTCTCTCTCTCTATATATATATATATATATATATATATATATATATATATATATATATATATATATATATATAGTCTTGAAAGTTTCTCAACCATTAAAATTATATTAAAAAAACCAAAAAAACCTTAAGTCCCAAGTCGTTCAGTGGAAAATCACTCATGTAAGTCAATTTAACTTTTACAATTATTATATTAGTTTGCTTCTAACATTATTTAAGGGATCATCAGTTGTTTACCATGAAAAACTGTTTCGGGAATTTATATATACGTATATTTGGAGAGTTTACCAAGATATTTTTTTCCCTTTTTTCCAGAGAGGATTCATCACAACGAAAAGATCTTTTATTTTATTATTTATTTATTTATTTTGTAAAGCTATGGTTCCCTACACGTGTTTCGCTACCTAGCAAGGGGAGATACAAAACCTAAGATATTGACCTCAACAACTGACAATACCCTACGGGGGTTTGTACCCAGTTGAAATCATTTAAGAAGAAAAAAAGGAAAACAAGTTCAAAATACAGCTCAAGCAATTCGGCAATATGTGGCTGTTGTGATGTGCCCCCACAAGAATCAAGTCCAGTGCAATCCAAAAGTATGAAAAAACAAAAAGGAAGAAACCCGGGAAACCCCCCATATTCGACGGAATACATGTTCTTAGGTCAACCTCGATATAACCCCCCCCTTCCTGAAAAAATAAACCTTCCACAGTGCAACCCCTGAATAACTTCCAGGGCTCCACAATTGGCACATATAACCTGGTATTATTCCGTTGAGGATTCATGCATCAATTTCTGTCGATAAGCACGGAGCAATACAGATAGGCCGAAAAAATAAAAACAAAAGATCAAAGCCGTTTTACTCGAGGATGCAAAAAACAGGCCGGGCTGAATAATGACGATCGCGCAGAACACCGTTTGAAAGATATGATAAAAAATAAAAACAATCATTGAATTAAAATTTGTACCCCCTTCAACGTAAATACCCCCATCAAACCTGACAAGCAGCAAAATCCCACCCTTTCACTGTAGAGGTCCCCAGATGCCGGAAAACTTTCTACTCTAATAGCTTTTTTCCTTGAACTGCTAGCATTTGGAATTCCCTCCCTGTCCCCTGTTTCCATGACTGTACCAACATGCAGAAATTTAAATGTAATATGAACAAACATCTTGCTGCACAACTCCCTACTTAGGAAACCCCCTTTAAATCTGCCCCCCCCCCTAAACATAAAAGTATCCCCTTACATCTCAGTGGCAATATGCCTTGTTTGGGGTTAATAATATATATATAAATTGTTACAAAGCCCCCCCCCCCCTCCACATACACACACACAACATCGCCCTGGGAATTGTATTGCTTCTTTCTTTTCCTTTCTTTACGATCATATTTAAAAGATATATATATATATATGTTTTGAAATATTTTTCTTTTTTCTTTTGATTTAATTACTCGCATCTAATACATGGTTTCTTTGAAGGCATTTTGCCTCTATATTTATGTTAACATTCAAAAGATGCTTTATAAAATGAACTTTCCTAATTTATAACTACCAGCGACCATGCGCAATCAAGTTCTATTTAAAACAGACATTTTCACCATTAGTCCACAACATCGGACGAGACACTTCTACAAGACCAAGAAGGATATTATGGAAAAAAAAAAGGTTATACCTTTAATTGTCTAAGCTCTGTCGAAGCTTGTTTTATCAAGCGAAATATTAGTTAAAAAAAAAAATCAAGATGGAGAAAAAAAGAACGGAAGGTATTTTGAAATATTTTGAGAAATGTTTTGAAATATTTTTTTTTTCTTTTGATTTAATTACTCGCATCTAATACATGGTTTCTTTGAAGGCATTTTGCCTCTATATTTATATTAATATATATATATATATATATATATATATATATATATATATATATATATATATATATATATATATTTCTTGATAATAATTCAGAAGAGAGATAGGAGGGAAAGAGAAAGAAGAGAGATAGAGAAGAGGGGAGAAAAATATTCAATAATATATATAACAAATACTGACCCATTGGTTCACATGTGATTTAGTTCCATATAAAATTGAGACTGACAAACATTTGATGATTTTAGAAGCATTAGTTTCAGAATTATCTTTGATGTGCATATAACCACGTAAAATTCAGTAATTAGTAAGTGACTGGGCTAGTGTTCAGGAGAGATGGAGAAAACTTCTAAGTTATTTGGGAAATCCGTAATCATAAAAGTCTGCTTCTCATAAATAAATGCATGTGGGAATTGGCTTCATTTAGCATCTATTATGTTCTTTAGCATTCATTAAGCATTCATTATGTTCATTAGCATTCATTTAGCATTCATTACGCACTTGAGAAAGGCATGTGAACAGAAAATGATGAGAAGAATGCAGACGAGGGAAATGCTAAGAAGCCAAAGTAGGTGTATGGTATTACGCAAATAACATCCACGTACAAACGAAAAGCGAATGACAAAAATATCTCTCATAGATGCCTCGTATGCCTTGGGGCATGAAGAACTAACACTGAATAGACAACTTCAAATGTGTACAAATATAAAAAAAGGTTATAAAAAATAATTTAATATTTATTCATAAATATTATTATAATAAACCCCTGTTAAGAAATGAACGTCGAGCTCTCTTGTAGATGTTAATAATAGACTCTATATCAGCTTTAAAGCCAATTTCCGAATACGTTCGTCCGAACCCTCCGGATTATTCTTCTGTTTGCTGCCCGCTTCTAGGCACATATAGATCTTACTTTCCCTTAATCGTGTGACAGGTTCCGATAGCGACTGCTTGCAGATTCTAGGCTGACTCTGTGAACTGGGTTCGTGACTTCTGACCGTGTGAAATTGTTATATTCCTACACTGATGTAGTTCATAAAAAAATAATTTAATATATATATATATATATATATATATATATAATTTCATTTTAGCCTGAAGACCCCCCCCCCCCCCCGGAGATGAAACGCGGGAGCCTCTGTGTAGCTTAATTGCCATAAATATATTTTCATAGCTTAATATATATATATATATATATATATATATATATATATATATATATATATATATATATATATATATAAATATGAATGATTTTTTATTCAAACATGTACAAAGTCTGCTACACTGGCATGTCGATGTTATCGATCTACAGCTATCAAGAGCTGAGGTCTCATCAGGCAGAAGGTTTTTTTTGTGATCCAACCCGATCGGTGAAGTCCAGGAAGAAACTTCCTGGACTTCACCTTCTGCCTGATAAGACCTCAGCTCTTGATAGCTGTAGATCGATAACATCGACATGCCAGTGTAGCAGACTTTGTACATGTTTGAATAAAAAACCATTCATAATACAGCTCTATATTTTTATTGAGCACTCTTTTATAAGCCCGGTTTGATTCCCTTTGGATTTCTACCCTGTGGATTTTTATCCTACCTGGATTACTATATATACAGGGTGGGCAAAAATAAGGGTCCTATTTTTAAAAATTCATAACTTTTTTATTTATTGATTTTTTTTTTTTTTTTTAGAATAAGAAAAGGACCCCTTCCGAAACAAGCATGAGCCGTATTAGCCCTAAGGAACGTACCCTCATTTAGAAAACATTATTTTTGCTTAAAAAACTCAAAACAGTGTAAAAAACAATACTTTAGTTTTTGTAAGTTTTAAGAAGTGTTTTTCGGCTAAAATTTGTTTTGTATATTTCAAAAAATCTCGGAAGGGTCAGTCTACACACACATAAAGTTTGGTGAGTTTAACTTTTATTTTGTGGAAGTTATTCAAATTCAAGTTATTCAAATTTAAAGATAGGACCCTTATTTTGGCCCACCCTGTATATATATATATATATATATATATATATATATGCGTGTGTATATTAATTTCGTTGTATAGAATAAACCCATCAACTAATGAACAGGTTATTATGACTTTTGAAATATATTTTGTCAGCAACACGGTCAGTAACATGTGCCATTATTTTTTAATAAACTTTACAATTTAGGAAGTGCGCCCATGCAAAATCACACCCTCATCTAAAATACTTTTTAAAAAGTTAGATACAAAAAAGTTAATAAAGAAAATAATTATTATTCTAAATCAAATTTTGAGTTATACACATTTGTTGGCAAGATTTGTTTTTAAAATCATTAACATAGCCCAGTCTTCTTTTCACCTCGTTGTTTCAAAGGCTATTTGTATCAAAAATCCTTAAACTTCTGTTGTTCGAAGCAACAGCGGCATTGAATGTTGTTACTACATGTCGACTCTTGATTGGACACAATCTCCAATCAACAGTTTCTTTTAGCCAATCAGAGAAGCGAGGATATTCACTTCCAAATCTCGCGATAGTATAAAAACCCAAACATAGCGTTTTCTTTCTCTCTTTTCCAGTATTGTTCTTCCACAGACAACGCACATGGGTAAGACCTTAAAAGCTAACCTTGGTCCCTAGCTGAAGGCCATCGACAGACTCCAAAGAGACATTCACGAACTACTAAGCACAACGCCACCACATGCACACTGTTAACCAAACTCGTGTGCGAAGTCCGTATCTACACTCTCTCACTAACAAAACAGGCACGCTAATATATGCACACACATCTTCATGCCTATCCCATTTACACCAACGTAAAGACACACGGCGTCAGCCGAAATGAGCACGTCTACTTTATTTCTCATTACAAGACAAAACGCCTTCTTTCGCCGAGAACGTTCTTGGACTTTCTGAACTCTCATTCTTTACAAACACTTTATTTTGCATTGTCTTAACAAGTTGTCAATAAAAATCAATTACTTTTGTATGGATGTACTTTGTCATTCTTTTTTTTATAATGTCCTATCCTCAACATTGATGACCCCTAGGTTAGAGGAGATGCACCATTGTAAACAAAAAAAATTCATTTTCGTGTTGAAGTTGTTCAACTAATGAGTCGCCTTATTTTTGAGCAGAACATTTTAACGTCACTTCATTTTATTTTTTTTGGGGGGGGGGGTTCAAATTATTTTGATGTTATTTCTTCGAAAAGTTGTCAAACGAAAATAAATATTAAAAAGTATTTCTGTTGGAAAATATATATATTGCCATTGTTAGGAATGTCAGTGAGCAAGACAAAAGTTAAATCATCACATTTCAGAATTTTTTAGATGAGGATTGATAATTTGTATTGTTTGAATTATTCAAACTACTGTTTTCATCTTGGATGTTATTCTTACAACGTTTCGGCCGATGTAACCTCCGACCTTCTTCAGTTGCATCTTGTTGAACTCGGGAATCTTTATGTCAAACTCACCAATCTGTACAATATTTCGAACAGAAACCATTATTTAATTCACGGAGGTAGCTTGCTCTCATTCTGTCAACCGGACCCGTGGCGCAACGGATATAAGTGCTAAGTTATAATCAGTTCTAAGTGAGTCTTCTGGAAGTGGAAGGTTCAATCCTCAGTGTGGGCGATACTAAAAATACAATTAAGAGAAACTGATAGAATGAGAGCAATCTACCTCCATGGATTAAATAAAAAGTTTCGTTCGAAATTCTGTGCAGATTCCCGAGTACGACAAGACGCAGCTGAAGAAGGTCGGAGGTTACATCAGCCAAAACATTGTGAGAATAAAATCCAAGATAAGAACAGAAGTCGGAATAATTCAAATAATCCAAATGAAATAATTATTCCATGAACTGTGTTTGTTACTCCTTTGTAAGACGAGGCTGTGTTGTCAATGTTACTAAATTTCTTTTTTTTAATACTAATGTGTCACTACTTATCAAGGCCCAGAGGCCACTCAAGGATAAGGGTTAATGAGATTGTCAGTTGGACGATGAACAATAACTTGAGAGGATTGGAAATGGAGGGTAAAATAGGCAGAATTTGATTATTTAAGAGGACGGCTCAACAAGAATTTGTTAACATTAGACTTGAAAACGACCATGTTGTAGTCAGCTGAGAATCAGCCCCATGGTAATGTGTTCCACAGATAGAAAAATTATAGGGAAGAAATTTGTTTAGTTTAAGAGAAAGAAAAGAAAATCTTTTGCAGTGGTTGTAGGTAGACGAGTTCTTGCTGTAAATAGTTTACGGGAGGTGTGAACCCGAGATTGGAGCTCAGTCGAGCTGAAAATGATGATAGAGTAGAGAAAGACTAGGAACATTTCTTTTGGAAAGAATGCTCTGAGCGGAACCTCCCCAGCAGCAATACTCCATCTTAGGACGTATCGGACCCTTATACAGGGAGAGGATTGCATCAGGAGTGAGGTACTTTCTGGAGCGGTAGAATGATCCAACGATTTTCCCAGCGACCTTAGCAACAGATTTGATGTAACTCTTCTATTAAAGATCAACTTAGGATGCATCTAACAGACAAAATAAGTCTGGCATATTTTGTTTAACTCTTATAATGTGTCCGAATATACGGATAGTTCTTTTTTTTAAATTCAGAATAGTAAATACAATGTAGGAACCAGAGTTATCACCCTTTGAAGAGAAATTGTTTTCTAGGCTAGAGTTATGCCCTTGGTAAAAAGGACTTAAATTTAAAGGGATAATGTGTGCATTATTTATTGTATGGGAACAATGTATTTATGTCTGTAATTTAAGGTTTTACTTGTCGCATTTACTGTTGTTATAGTTTGTTGTAGATAAACTATTAATAAATGAAATAACTTTGTCCTCCACAACTTTTTAACTGTCATTCATTTTCCGACACGTCCATTATTGTCAATGTAATACACAGTGAATTTTAGCAGAAAAGAAGAAAGAAGAGAGCAGCTGAACTAGGGAGTGCTGCTGTTATCCGGAGTATTATGTCGATGGTTTGTTGAGGGGATCCAACTTGATTCATTTGACTGGCCAATAAGGCTTGTGTTTGCCGCAATATACTTATCAGTTGGTGGAGTCACAGGAAAAGTGGGATGGCAAGCACCTTTTGGCATGGAAGTTGTACCTTTCACTTCGGAGTTGATAGGAATAGTCGGTTGGCAACCTTGGTTTAGAATAGGAGCTGCGGTAGTTACTGGTAGTTTCTTTAGCGCCTTTTTTTTGCTATTTCTGAATTCGTCTGTGAAGAAGTAGATTTAGTCGATCTGCCACAAAATCTCTCAAAGACTGAAGTGATGTTACAAGTTCTTCCATTATAATCATTTTGGAGTTTAAGACATCTATCTGAACTTGTAAGTTGAGATTATTTTGTTTTAGGTTATTTTTCAACTGCTCGCAGTCACAAACGCAGGTTGGTGGCAGCACATCATGAACAACCTGGGTTTCCGACTCGAGTCGTGTTGTAGGTATATTGCGCTAAAAAGATTTCTTAGGCTTCCTTTTTTTTTGAAGATGAGTGTAAACAAAAGTATGTCTTTTATGCTGTTTTTATTTATTTTTATTTTTTGTAAGCAAAATTTGAATGAAGATTCCACGTTGTTGTTATTGTTGTCGTTATTATTATTATTTGTACTCACTAGGAGTTCTCACACAGATCATCGTCAGTGATTGCCCACCGACAACAACCAGTGGTATTTCCTGGAGTCTGAGTGACAACAAGCCTCCCCAGATTTCCAGTATTCTTCACCTCTTTTCGATAACCACCACAAATAATCTTGTGATATCGCAATAGCTTCTTACCATTGATTTCTCGCTGGTAAGGACCATTGGTCTTCTCTGGGATTTGGGTGGCAATAAGCTTCCCCAAAGGTTCCAGCATTCTCCGCACTCTTCCAGTGGAGGTCTGGTTTGTGCTGTCCCTCCTCGGTCTTATCTTCCTCGACTCTCTACAAATATTTTGTTTGGTGTCAGTCTAGGTCGGCACCATTTTTATTTTTTTATTTTTTTTATTTTATTTTTTTTTTTTATTGAATTTTTTTTGGTGGGGGGGATGGGGAAAGGGAAGGGGGAGAGCTTATGGTGTTTCTAGTAATTTCTGTTCCTTGGTTCATTTTTGTGTGGTGTTAGCTGAGGCCGGTGTAATTTATTGGAAGTGGGGGGGGGATTATGAAGTGCTGTTTCTTGCAGTTTCTGTTCCTTGGTTCGTGTTGTGTTCTTCGTCTGGTTTTGTTTTCTACCTGTTGTAAATTCCTTGTGACTGGTTACCCTTTGTAGCTTATGCGGGTCGGTTTCCGCATTCAAGGATTTTTCTCAAGATTGTAGCTGTTTTAATCATTGCCGTCCTTTGTATGGTTTCGATGGTCCCTTTGTTTCCAATTTCTCCCAGTCTTTTCTCCAGGTTTTTTGGGATTGTTCTTAGTGCTCCTACGATTATTGGTATTATACTGACTTTTTTCATGCTCCATATTCCTTTCAGTTCTCTGGCTAGTTCTGTGTATTTGCTTTGTTTTTCCATCTCTTTGATCTTCACTCTGTGGTTTGTTGGAACGGTGAAGTCTATGATTTTGCAAGATTTTTCCTTCTTGTCGATTATAATAACATCAGATCTCCTTGCTTGTATAAGTTTATCTGTTTGTATATCCTTATCCCAGAGGATTGTGTGTTTTTCATTTTCCAGTACTGTTTCTGGTTTATGTTTGTACCATTTGTTTGCATATTCGAAATTCAATTGTTTGCACAGTTCCCAGTGTACTGCTTTTCCCACACAGTCGTGTCCGTTCTTGTATTCTTTTTGGGCGAATTGGCTACATTCACTTATTATATAATTTACTGTTTCGTCTCTTTGTCCACACAGTCTGCATTTACTGTTTTCCTGGGTTTTATCGATTTTAGCTTTAATGTAGTTTGTCCTAATCGCATTGTTCTGTGCAGCCATTAGTAAAGGTTCTGTTTCTTTGTTCACGTTTCCTTTTCTAAGCCATGTCCAGCTATTTTCGTTGGTTTCTTCTCTGGTCAATCTTCTGAAGCGTCCATGTAGTTGTTTTTCTTCCCACTTTTCTTTTCTTGTCTTTTGGTTTCTGGTGTCGGTGCTTTCCGAGTTCCTCGTTGGAACAGTGTTGCTTGCTGCAGTGATTAACCTTTCCGTGTTCTGAGTTATGTATTTCTCCAGCTCTTTTTTTGAGTCTTCCACACACTCTTCTATACTTACCAGTCCTCTTCGCCCTTCATTTCTTTTCATGTAGAGTCTATGCGTATCGTCTTTTAGGTGTAGAGCATTGTGTATGGTCATTAATTTTCTAGTCCTCTGGTTATTATTATTATTATTTACTCACTAGGAGTTCTCACACAGGTCATCAGTGATTGCTCACTGACAACCGGTGGTATTCCCTGGAGTCTGAGTGACAACAAGTCTCCCCAGATTTCCAGTATTCTCCACCTCTTTTCGATAGCCACCACAAATAAACTTGCAGTATCACAACAGCCGATTTCTCGCTGGTAAGGACCATTGGTCTTCTCTGGGATTTGGGTGGCAATAAGCCTCCCCAAGGTCCCAGCAGTCTCTGCACTTCCAGTGGAGGTCTGGTTTGTGCTGTCCCTCCTCGGTCTTTTATTATTATTATTATTTACTCACTAGGAGTTATCACACTGGTCATCGTCAGTGATCGCCCACTGCCAACAACCTGTGGTATTCCCTGGAGTCTGAGTGACAACAAGTCTCCTCAGACTTCCAGTATGCTCCACCTCTTTTCGTTCATCACCGCTGATGACCTTGCGGTATCGCAACAGCCACCTACCACCGATTTCCTGCTGATAAGGGCCATTGGTCCCCTCTTGGGCCCGAGTGGCAACAAGCCTCCCCAAGGTCCCAGAGCTGTCCGCGCTCTTCCAGTGGAGGTCTGGTTTGCGCTTTCCCTCCTCGACCCTCTGTCCATAATTTTCGTGGTGTCAGCCTATGCTTGCGCCTCTCTCATTATTATTATTATTATTATTATTATTATTATTATTATTATTATTGCTACAATAACATGTTTCGTCTGTAAAGGACAAAGGGGCAAGAAAATATTTCTCTACTTGTTCTTAATGGCAAATGAAATTTGAAATGAATAAATGAAATGTTTTTGTCTTAGCCGACTTTTTAACACGTCCATTATTGATGATGTAATACACACTGAATTTTAGCAGAACTCCACGTGCTCAGAGAATTAGTTTAAATTCTCTACCCATGTGTTGTTAATGTTGATAAAATCGAATATCAAATATTCTAGTTTTATAACAGCATAAAAGACCAAGTAATATGTATTTTTTTTTGTTTCATTTTACTTCAGTCGAAGTTCTCAGAAATCAAGGGGCCTCTACCTGGGGCTAACACTTGATCTCTGTATGAGATACATAGATATTCGAATATTCTATAAAAGTTCTCTTTTATCTCTTTAATGTTGAGTTAATACAGAAGTTAAGAACATTAATTTTCCTCTCCCCAATTGACCAGTTAACTATGTTGTTGTATATCTTTCTTTTGGTCTTTTGGTCGAACCGGATTCCAGGACAAGATTTGATCTAGTCTGGTGGAGTATCCAGCTAAGTGTTGTTACTTGAGGTAACATTATATGGAGAAAGTGCACCATTCCTCATATGAGCTAATGTCAAATAGATCTTATTTGGGCTTCGAATACTATGTTATTTTGAATATTTTGTCAGGGTTAACTTGTAGGGTGAAGTATCCTCATGTCAGGTTGTCCTGACAAACCCTTGCACAGAGAGACCGAAGACACTCGAGGATAGTGTCTAGTAGGTAATTCAAACTCCCCTATTTATGTATTTTATCATGATTCGTCATGTGCATAAACAATTGAACATATGTAGAATGTAATTATAATAAAGTAGTCACACTGTTATTTGTTTTTGTTCTGTTTTTCTATGCGTGTTTACTTTACTGCTTATCACTAAACCCTGCCCCACCGTGATAGGGACAGTGGTAATGTAGTAATGTCAGAGCTTGAACGAGTCGATGTAACGGTTCGCCAA
>OY744531.1:20911924-21071924 GCA_963556195.1 Sepiola atlantica | reverse complement strand
CTTCTATTACTCGAACAGGATAAAATATAATTGATTCAACGTTTTATCTTTGATTCTGTATCATGATCATCTAACAGTGTGAACCATTACTTAGATAGATTTAGTATCGACGATAGTTAAACGGTTCAATATGAAATGTTGACCTTATTTCAAACCCAACTTTTATAGTTAAAGTACAGTGCATTACTTATTAACAGCTGCGTTTTTTAATCATTAGGTAAATGAGATATTCCATTTACTCTAGTAAACACCTCTCTCTCTCTCTCTCCCTATATATATATATATATATATATATATATATATATATATATATATATATATATATATATGTATGTGTAATGGTTATTACAAGGAATATAGTTTAACCTAAAGACCGAAATATAGACTTCAAATCCATTTAATTTTCTGCCGAATAGCCCTCACCGGCAACGGATTTTTTATGAACGTTTGAATTAAGGTTGAGCACACATCTGAAGAAGGGAAATGTTCTTCCCGAATTATCATATTATACGGAACTTCTATCAAACCATACTGATGCAAGTAAGATTGTAATATATATATATATATATATATATATATATATATATATATATATATATATATATATATATATATTGCGTTTATAAAAAAAGTGGAAACTTCATAACTCATTCCACCGTTATATGTCTTAATTTGCTTCAGTCCGTGTTTATCCGTTACACCTCTGCATTGGGTTGCATTCTATAAATTACCTTTATATGCATATTAAACAATGCTTCAAGCAAACTACATTGACCTCTTTTCACTTTGTCTGAGCCAGACAGACTTATTTAGAAGGACAGCTCGACAAATATTTATTAACATTGGACTTGAAAACGACCATGTTGTAGTCTGTAGGAAAGCAGCCCCATGGTATTTGTTCATGAAAGTTCCGTTTGGTTTTATATACATGGAGGAAGAAAGGAATAGTTCTTTGCCATTGTTGTAGCTAGATGAGTTTTATTTTGTGAATGCTTTACGGGGGGAGGGGATTGGAGCTCAGTCGAGCACCTTCCATGAAAATAACAATAAAGTAAAGAAAGACTAGCAACGTCTCATCTGGAAATTCTGCCTAACGCTAGGCACAGGAAGTAAGAAAGGAAAATTCTTTTCCGCTGTGGTAGTAACATGAGTTCTTGCTGTGAATGTCTTACAAGGAGGAACCAACGATTGGAGCTCAGTCGAGCAACATCTATGGAAATAACAATAGAGTAGAGAGAGACTAGCAACGTCTCTTCTGTGAGAAAGGGGATGCAGGGAAGAGAAGAGATCACCCCCCCCCTCACTAGATTGTGACGTCGATTTTGTAATCTGTCAACATGATATATTATCCCACATACTTCTAGGTTGTCTTTCCAGATTACCAACTCTCAAATTACCTTAAATATTGGTTACGGAAAACTGCAAACTAAAACATATAGGATGCCAGTCTTATTAAGTAAAATTATTATAAAATAATTATTATATTATAAATAAAAGATTATTATAAAAATAAATCAAAATGTTTCTCAGAAAAGGCTAGTCTTCATTGGATTGTAAATTTTCTATTCTATTCATTTAACGCCACCTTTTCCCTTGTTCAGGTGTCAGACGTTTTCTGATATTACGCAAGCTCACTCTATACTTCTCATGGTTCAGCAGGTCAGCAGTCTCCAAATTCCACTCTGTGCAGCTATGTCCAATCATTTGCTTCCAAGTTTTCATTGGCTGGCCAATCTTCCTGTGATTTAGGACATTCATGCTTCTGTAACGGTTTATCTAGGAAGATGAACGTTTCACATGACCATACCAGTCCTTGAAATACTTTTGAACTTTTTTGATTGGGGCAATTTGGGTTTTTGTATGGCCTATTTCATGTTTACTTTTAGAAATGTAAGACAATGGAGACGGATGAGAACTCAGATGTGGGTAAAGTATATTTGAATTGTGAAGCTATTGAGGTTGTTGAGAAGTTTTGTTACCTTGGTGATACCATTGAAGCACAAGGAAGAGCAGGTGCTAGTGTGATTGCAAGACTTAGGAGTGGATGGAGTAAGTTCAGGGAACTTCTGTTATCACTAACCAGCAGAGCGTTATCATTGTCGACCAAAGGAAGAGTTTATCAGACATGTGTACGCAGTGTGATGATGTATGGAAGTGAAACCTAGCCAGTGAGGGTTGAGGACATGCGTTGCATGAAGAGAAATTACATGAGAATGATACGATAGATGTGTAACGCAACTCTTAAAACAGGCTCAGATCTGATGAGCTCAGAGGAAGATTAAATCTGGACAGTACAGGGAAATGCATGCAGAACAGGAGGCTTTTATGGTATGGCCACGTTGAACGAATGGATGAGAGTCCCTGGCTTAGTAGATGTAGAACAATTAAGGTAGCAGGGTGAGTTCACAGGGGAAGGCCAAGAAAAACATGGGAGTAAGTGATAAAAATGGACTTGAGAGAAAGAGATATATACAAAAATGACTGCTTTGTTGTTGATGCTATATCCAGCAACATTAATGATGCATTGCAAATTCATCCATCAAGCTCATCATTATCACTTTAACCGCACCGCACAGATCTAGCTGGTGAAATCTGTCTATACCTTTCTCTGCCTCATGACTTGTCCCGAATTGTCACCTTCCCCACATGTTTTCCTGATAATGATATTCATCAACCATCCCTACTTGATCTTTTCTCACTTCTGTTTCTGACTCATTTTCTCTTCTCCTTCATTGGGTTCTACTGATCATGATGTTGAGGTTGTTTTTCGGTGAAGTCTTCGATTAATCGTCCCTTCCATAGGAAGACGCTTAATTACAGGAAGGCTGATTGGGATGGGCTTCGCAGCTTCCTATGTGATGTTTCATGGGGCCCTATCTTTGGTATGTCTCTGAATGCTTTTTTGTCAGCCACCCTAGTAACCTCTTCCCTCCCTATTGGGTTCTTTAAGGGCTTCTTTTTTAGCTAGCCTGTTTAGAGACCAATGGATTGAATGCTGGTGGTTGGGTCTCTTTCAGGTTTGGTTTGTCTTGAAGTGATTCTACCTTTCTCTCCCTTTTTATTATTATTATTATGCCTTCTACAAATCCACACAACAAACATCTTACTATTTCCTATAGTAACATCAAAGGTCTCAGGTCAAACTTTCCTGATGTTCAGTCCTTTCTCTTGAGCAAATCTTCTCACCTCTTTGCTCTTTGTGAGACTAATCTGGATGCTTATATTGATAGCAACGATCTACATGTGGATAGTTATTTGCCTCTGGTCCGCTTAGACTTTTCCACACATTTGCATAGTCTTGCTCTTTTTCATCGCAAGGATCTCTTCATTGCACGTGTTCCCAACCTTGAATCTCATGGGTGTATTTTTATCTGTCTGAGGTTGTCTTTGCTGCAATCCACTTCCTATTTGTTTGTTTTTTGCTTGTTTTTTGTACCGTTCCCTGACAATGACTTCTCTGTTATTGATGCTATATCCAGCAGTATTGATGATGCATTGCAAATTTATCCGTCAAGCTCAATCGTTGTTTTTAGCGACTTCAATGTTCATGGTTCTAACTGGTTCCTTCACTCTAACCGCACAAATCTAGCTGGTGAAATCTGTCTTAACTTTTCTCTGTCTCATGACTTGCCCCAACTTGTCACCTTCCCCACACGCTTTCCTGATAATGATATTCATCAACCATCCTTACTTGATCTTTTCTCACTTCTGTTCCCGACTCATGTTCTATTTCGTCTTCTTCTCCATTCGGTTCTTCTGATCATGCTGTTGTTGATGTTGAGGTTAATTATTCGGTGAAGTCTTCTATTGATCGTCCCTTCCATATGAAGACGTTCAACTACAGGAAGGCTGATTGGAATGGGCTTCGCAACTTCCTATGTCACGTTCCGTGGGGTCCTATCTTTGGTATGTCTCCGAATGATGCTGCTAGGGAGGTTACTGATTGGCTTCTTGTTGGAATTGACACCTCATTCTCCTCTTTGGTTTTCATCTGTTTGTGCTTCTGCCATTGCCCATCGTAACCATTATTTTAATCAATATCGTCAGGATGGTTCTGAGAATCATAGACAATCCTACAGAAGAACTAGCAATGCCTGCAAGAGAGCAATCTCTGAGGCTAAGTTTAGCTACTCTCAAAGAATTTGTGACTCTATCTCATCTCAAAGTGTTGACTCTCGCGATTTTTGAAGAATCTATAATAGTATTATTAATAGTGGCAAGTCTTCTATTCCTCTTCTTTTTAATGGTCTTCAGGTTATTTCATCTTCTAAGGATAAGGCTGATTTCTTTGCTCGTCTTTTTGCTGACACTTCTCTTGATGATTCGAGTGCTGTTCTTCCTGATTTTCCTTTGAAAACTGATTATTATCACTCGTTGCTCGGGTTCTTTCTGATCTTGACCAGTCTAAGGCTTCAGGTCCTGATTCAATTCTTGTTGTTGTTCTCAAGCGTTGTGCTCCTGAACTTTCTTCTATCCTCTCTAAATTATTCAATCTCTGTTTGTCTCAGTTCTGTTTCACTTCTTGTTGACAGGAGTCCTCTGTTGTCCCTATCTTTAAAAATGCTGGTGATCGGTCTGACCCAACTAAGTATCGTCCTGTTAGTCTCCTCTATGTTATTAGCAAAGTTTTTGAAAGGTTGGTCAACGGCAAGCTTGTTCATTTTCTGAAAAGTCTGGGCCTCTTTAGTGATGTTCAGTATGGCTTTCGTGGTTTTCATTCAACTGCTGATCTTTTAACTGTAACTGAGCTGATCTGTCGGTTTATGGATAATTCAGGAGAGGATAGAGCCATTGTGCTTGACATTTCAAAGGCGTTTGACAGAGTGTGGCATTCTGGTCTCCTACACAAACTTCAGGATTATGGTATTGGTGGTGAGGTTCTTGATATTATTAGGTCTTTTCTTTCTGATCAAAGCTTACAAGTAACTTTGGACGGTGTCTCTTTATTCTCTTTTCCTATCAATGCTGGTGCTCCTCAGGGCTCTATTCTAGGCCTAACATCGTTTCTTCTCTATATAAATGATCTTCCAGAGAATATTGTTCAGAAAATTAACATTTATGCTGATGATACCACTCTCTATTCTGGTGTTGCTTCTCGCTTATCTCCCTTGGATCAGTCAAAATATGCAGCTGATCTAGAAGTTGACCTGAGTTTAGTTTTGGATTGGGGTACAAAATGGTTTATTTCGTTTAATCCTATTAAGACTCAGCTCGTGTCCTTGAATCGTAGGCGTGTCCCTTTTCTTCCTGAGATTCTCATCGATGGCTCTGCTCTTGAGGAGAAATCGACTCTGAAACTTCTTGGTCTTTCTCTCTCATCAAATTTTTCTTGGAACTATATTAGATCTATTATTCTTTCTGCTTCTCGTAAAACCGGTTCTCTCTATCGCTCCAAATACTTTCTCACACCTGAGGCTATTATCTATCTCTATAAATCTACTATCAGACCAGAGTATGGAGTGCTGTTGTCATATTTGGGCTGGTCAATCTTTGTCACATTTGAGGGTTCTTGATAAGGTGCAGAAACGTATCTGTAATTTGATTGCCCCTACCCTTTCTTCTTCTTTGCACCTTTGCTTTCATAGACATGATGTTGCTAGTCTCAGTCTTTTCTATAAATACTATTATGGCATGTGTTCTTCGGAAGTGACTGATCTATTCCCTGATTATTTTGTTCCAGCTAGTTTGACTCATTGGTCTAGTGGTATCCATGAATTCGCTGTTTTGATACCTCACTGTAATACAGCTTCCTATTCCAGTAGCTTCTTTCCAAGAACCGCAGGCTTGTGGAACTCTCTTCCTGCTGACTGTTTTCCTCCTACCAATAGCCTTGATCTTTTCAAGTCTAAGGCCAATAGGCATCTCCTGTCTTTGAGATGATCATATTTCGTTCTTTTAAGCTCCTTACATCAAGTGGTTTCATGCCTTGTCTGGAGCGATTTCTATAAAAAAAGGCCAAAAGCCATTCAAGGATAACTGTTAATGAGATGGATGGATTATCAGTTGAATGATGAAGAATATTATGAGAGGATTGAAAATGATTAATGGAATGAACAAAGTTTGATTACTACTGGGGACGGTTTATGACAAGTATTTGATGACATTGGATTTGAAGACGACCATATTGTAGTCTGCAGGGAAGTATTGTGTTCTACAGATGAGAAGATCTTGGAAAGAATTCCTGTTCATAGAAATTCGTTTTGATGATAGGCACACAGAAGAAGAAAGGGAAGTTCTGTTCAGTTGTAGTAAAACGAATTCAAGTGACAAATAAATAAATAGAGCGATTTCTACATTTGGAAAATTGACTTCAAACTCTGATTTCTGTCTGTTAGAAAATGATAGAATTGCGATTCCTAGGCATCTATGAGAGATGCAATGTCAGTTTTGTGTAATGCTGAGAAAGGAACCAAATCGTCAGGATATAATGAAACATGATGTTTCTGTTCTTGAATGTGTAGTTCCTGAAGATGGACGATTGTGCCATCTGACATTATAATCATCCGGCACACAAATCTTCATATGGATTACAAGACTCTCTCCTATAATAATTTCTAAGAAAAGAATATGTTAAAGAAAGGACAAAACAAGGAGGAATTCACAGTTCTTACTTCTGGCAGATTACTCAACAACTATTTCATGGGACTTCCAGGTCCTGAGGTCCAAAGATCTATCTTTTGCCAAAATCTTTCCAAAGTTATCTCCCTTTTGAATAGCTGGGTTTTGTTCAGTATTTTATTTACCTCCTCTCCAGGAGGTTAGACACAAAGTCAGGTGTGGGGGTTTGATGAAAGTACAAGGCCTTTATAAAAAGTATCCGACCTTAGGCCAGAAAAAATATTTCAAAAACCTGACGGGGTTGGGACCCTAATTCCCTTCAAAGTAGGCCCCTTGTGCTTGCACACACTTAGCCCACCGATCCATCCACTGTCGGAAACACCTCTGGAAGTCTTCTTTTGGAATGGTATTCATCTCCGTCGTCGCGTTTTGCATTATCCTTTCTCTAGTCTCAAAACAGGAACCTTTATGCGGTGTCTTCAATTTTCGAAAAAAACAGAAGTCGCAGGGAGCCATGTCTGGAGAGTAGAGAGGTTGGCGGATGACTGGAATTCCATGTTTGGTCAAGAAATGTTGGATGAATTGGGATGAATGTGCGGGAGTGTTGTCGTGATGCAGTTGCCAGTTTTTTGCTGTCCACATGTCTGGTCTTTTGCACTGAACTGCATCACGGAGACTCCGGAGAACACCTTGATAGTACTCTTTTGTCACTGTTTGTCCTTCCGGTACGTATTCATGATGCACATTTCCACGGATGTCAAAGAAGACAGTCAGCATCATCTTGATTTTGCTTCGTACCTGTCGCGCTTTTTTTGGCCTTGGAGACTTGAGATGCTTCCATTGCGACGACTGTCTTTTTGTTTCTGGGTCATACCCGTACACCCATGACTCATCTCCAGTTATCACGGTGTTCAGAAACCCAGGATCAGTGTTAGAAAACGGAGGTCGTTTTGTTCCTGCGATAACAACTTGGGCACAAATTTTGCAGCCACTCTGTGCATGTTCAAATCATCATGCAAAATTGCATGTGCGGAATCTCTACTCACTCCGACCTCTTGGGCGATCTCCCGCACGGTTGAAAGACGATCTTCCATCACCATCACCAAATTTTGCACCCTCTCAACAACAGCTGTACTACAAGTAGTTTGGAGTCTGCCAGAACGCTGGTCACTCTCTGCTGATGTGCGGACATTTTTGAATTGGTTGAACCACTCCATAATTTGTGTTACACCCATCGCATCTTCTCCAAACATCTGCTGAATCTTACGAATTGTTTTGCTTTGAGAATCACCAAGCTTTTGACAAAATTTAATGCAGTACCTTGGCTCAACACGTTCAGTCATCTTGAGAGAATTGCTGTGTAGCACCTCACTTAGCGACCGACAAGCAGCGATTAACGCGCAGTAAGGCGGTGATAAAATTCACACATGCGCATGAAGGTGTCTTGATTCACTGTGTAGAGTGGCGCCGCCCTATCGTCTCTATTTCGCACGGAAAAAATAAAGGTTGGATACTTTTTAGTATTTCCGTGGAACGAACTGGATTCGAACCCGGCACACCCAGGTCTTCAGTTCGCACTGTTAACCACTTAACCACAGATAAAATAACTATCGGCAGCTGGCACATACCCACTCTACTTAATTCCTTCAAACAGAAGGAGGAATTCACAGTTCTTACTTTTGGTCACTGTAGATCACTCAATAACTATTCTATGGGACTTCCAGGTCTTTTGCCAAAAATCTTTCCAAGGTTATCTCTCTTTTGAACAGATCAGCTGGGTTTTGTTCAGTATAAACATAGCCTTGTAGTGGAAAAGGCATTTATCAAAAAAAAATAACAAAGTATAAGTTTTAAAATGTTGCAAACGGTAAGTCATGGGATACGACTTGTGTCAACACTTTTGCACCCTCGTCAGTGATAGAATCGGCAACAAACTCTGGACATGCAGCAGCCGATCTTCTCGACAGATAAAATTGATAAAATTCACACATGCGCATGAAGGTGTCTTCCTTCACTGTGTAGAGTGGCGTCACCCTATCATCTCTATTTCGCACAAAAAAAATAAAGGTTGGATACTTTTTAGTATTTCAGTGGAACGAACTGGATTCGAACCCGGCACATCTAGGTCTTCAGTCCCATCGTTAACCACTTAGCCACAGTGTTATCCTGATGGGTTTTGTTCAGTATAAACATACTTAAGCTTTACTGATACAGACTTAATTTCTTTCAGTTTCCAAATCATTTAAATGAATGTTGTTGACCTTATTCTTCACAAATGTATTATTTTAGTTTTGATAAATGCCTTTTCCACTACAATGCTATTCATCATAGCAATTTTTACCGAAGCTTTTTATGTCTCCATCATGAAACCTTTATAGATCGCGGATCAGACAGAGAGTTTCCAGACAGCCATGAAGTAAGATGCCTACACTCTCTTCTGCCACCCGTCGAGTAGACACTTCAAGCACGTCTATCATCACTGGACGCTTTACAGCTCCCCAAAGAAGAAAGAACTATCGGCAGCTGGCACATACCCACTCTACTTAATTCCTTCAAACAGAAGGACGAATTCACAGTTTTTACTTTTGGCCACTGCAGATCACTCAATAACTATTCTATAGGACTTCCAGGTCTTGAGGTCTTTTGCCAAAATCTTACCAAGGTTATCTCCCTTTTAGATAGATCAGCTGGCTTTTGTTCAGTATAAACATACTTTACTGATACAGACTTAATTTCTTTCAGTTTCCAAATCATTTAGATGAATGTCGTTAAGCCTGTTTTCACAAATGTATTTTTGATTTTAATGTTGTCAGACAAAAGACATAACAACACAACTAATATTACAATATCTCCAATTTTAATTTTAAAGTAAGCAATCAATAATACTTGATAGCAAAAAGTATGGCTAGTAAATCCAATGTAGGTAATCTCTTTGGCTTTATAGCAAAATAAGGGTTCAATAAAGGTAACGGCAGTGTAAGAGAACCCGGTTGTGTTTTACCTGTCTAGATCTTGCGTCCTTCAGAAAACAATATTTAAGCTTTATATAAAACACGCAGTTGGATTCAGGTATAGGAGCGAATCTTTATGTGGATTAAAAGACTCTCTCCTATAATAATTTCTAAGAAACGGATTGTTAAAGAAAAGACAAAACAAGGCTTTTCTATAAACAAACAATTTATATAAATATATTGATTTTATATTACACACACAGTTGGGTGTATGTGGCCAGAATTGATTTTTTTAAGACTTGAAAATCGAACTTTAATGCAATGCCTTAATCGTTGGACGCCATCTTGTAATTTTCTTATTTTCTTTTGTGCTTGACATCTATAAAAAAGGAAATACGTTTGAAAAAAAAGAACAAGTTAACAATGATTTTCAAGTGAATGAATAAGCCGTGTTCTTGGCAGAGGAATAGAGTCACAATAGCAGGAACAAGTTAAAGACCAAAGGAAAAACAAGACTTTTCTATAAACAAACAATTTATATAAATTTATTGATTTTATATTACACACACAGTTGCCAGAAGTTACGACTGTGAAAAGTGAGTATGTGTCGGCTGCTGATAATTCTTTCTTGTTTCAGAAGCTGTATATTTTCAAGTGATGATAGATGTGCTCAGAGTATCTAGTCAACAGGCGGCAGGAGAGAGTGTATCCATCTTTCTCTGTGGATATCTAGAAATTCTCTGTCTCTTGCGAACCCTTAGAGGTTTCCGAATGAAATCCTAAAAAAAGGTCCGATAGAAATTACTACGCCATATAGACCGATTGGCCATCATGTGACCAAACAACCTCTTTAGGATTGCTCTCCACCAGAGGAAATAGATATCAATGCTTATCATAGCTATACATATATGTCAGTAAGTAAAAAATTTTTGACAGATCAGTTGGCTGAGTAAAAATGTAAATGAGATTAAAAAGTTAATTGTCAATGGAAGTGTCTCCTTTTCTATTGGCTAATCAAATAAATTCCTGCCCTAAAAACATTTATAAGATACTAGCTGTTCCTACCAGGCGTTTCCCGGTAGTATTTTGAAATTCAGTTTACTATATTATTATTCTTTTATTTTTACTTTGCCATTATTTATTTTAACTGTGCCATTTTGTGTTGTAACTTTTTTGTAAGTGACCTAACAAAAAGAACGGAACAAAAGAACGGAATAAACTGAAATAAATTGCTGATTGTAAAAATATATAATCATTTTAGTAAATCCACCAGAATGCTTTTCTGTTACATAATGGATGTATGTATGTGAAGAAAGACTACATCAGCTAGTATGGATTTAGTATCTAGGTGGACCAGTGCAAGTTACCTTGACACGAAAATCTGAAAAACAAGTTCACTCTCGGACTAAAAAAATAAACAAGCCTGAACTCAGGTTGGGGTTCAAGGAAAAGTCAAACATAAATGTATTATGACAAGTTCTTTCCCCTTGAGCAGTGATGACATGATATCGTGTGAAAGAAAGAAACACGTTTTTAGTCAGTCTGCTTTTTAGAAGCCGTGACGAGCAGATGCGAATTCAAGATGTAATTCAAAAAAAGGAAAATGGGAATTTAATTCCTAAAAGAGTTGATAGGGATCAGGGTTAGCTTGGGTCCTAATTTGGAGAAGTACCCATGTTTCTACCAATTGTGATTAAACCATAGTTGACTGTGTTTGTTGTTATTCATGTGTTACATCAGCGAACTCTCATAAGAAATGGACATGTGTGCATATAGGCAGCATTTATTTTCTCAATTTAGAAAACAATATAATTTCAATACATAAAATAAGTTTTGTTTTATTTATTTACTATGATTTATTGTTGGTCAGTGAAATAACAACATTTTTTATATAAATTGTAATACAGCTTCCTATTCCAATAACTGCAGGCTTGTGGAACTCTTTTCCTGTTGACTGTTTTCCTCCAACCTATAACCTTGGTCTTTTCAAGACTAAGGCCAATAGGCATCTCCTGTCTTTGCGATAATCATATTTGTTCTTGCTAGCTCCTTACATCAAGTGGCTTCATGCCTTGTCTGGAGCGATTTCCATAAAAAATAATATATAATTATACCTTTTCTGTTTATTTAAAAAGAAGAAAAGAAAGAAACGCCTTGTAGTTGTATTCTTAAAATTTTGAATCGATTCCGAAGTTCGTGTGCCATGATACTTACTCACTCATTGCGGCCAGAAGCTCCAATCTCGAAAAGCCAGAGTCATTGTCGCGAATGGTCTTGATTGTAATATGACGTTTTCCAGCCTGTCGCTTGACCTTTGCGGACCACAGAAGCACTTTTCCAGCAGGTTCATTGTCCAACAGCCATTGTTGAACAACTGCAGATATGCGTGGAAGGTAACTGTACAGCATTTTATTTGTTACATGGTCTTGCCACAATATGTTGCAGACGACGCATAGCATGTTGGTGTATGACCCATCAAGTTTCTCAGATCGAGCAACATTTAGTGTCCCCCCCAAAAAATGCAACTAAAATGATTATAAATTATTGAAAGTTGCATTGAATACATTTTGCTGTTGTTATGATATGAGGTTGTGCAGTTCATGCCTTCCTCCTGTGATAGAACCGTGCTGATGATAACCATCATGACTAGGGGAGCCATGTTCAACCCAAACTCCAGACGTGTCAGACAGTACCTCTTTTCGTCGATCTTCACAGTCTAGTACGGCCACAGTGTCTCATGGACTTGTACTTGGAGGTGCGCTTTCCTGAAATCCAGCAGAGACACGTTAACCCCCTTTTGACGCCATTCACGAATCTTAGCAGCACCGCAAAGAAGGTTGGCTCCCTCTACCGTGCTAGTAAACTCCTCTCACCTGACGTTATCCTGTATCTCTACAAAGCCACCGTCCGCCCATGCATGGAGTATTGTTGCCACATCTGGGCTGGTGCATCATCTACTAGTCTCTCCCTCCTTGACAAGGTCCAAAAAAGAGTCGCCAATCTAATAGGTCCCTCACTGTCAACCAAGCTCCAGTCCCTGTCCCATCGCCGCAATGTAGCATCCTTATGTTTGTTTTACAAACACTTCAATGGACTATGCTCCGATGAATTGGCTACTCTGGTGCCCCCTCAACGTAAATTCACTAGACTAACTCGACAATCAACTAAATCTCATTCATTCACTGTGGAGGTCCCCAGATGCTTTCTACTCAAATAGCTTCTTTCCTCGTGCTGCTGGCCTCTGGAACTCCCTCCCTGGCCCCTGTTTCCCCGACAGTACTGACATGCAGAAATTTAAAACTAATGTAAACAGACATCTCGTTGCGCAGATCCCAATTTAGGCTGACGCCCCCCCCCCCCTCCCCAACCTTCTCCCCTTTTCTTTTTTCTCAGTAGTCCCTTACGTCTACAGTGGCAGCCTGCCTTGTTTGGGGTGAACCATGTTAAAAAAAATAAAATAAAATAAAAAAAATCATCTGCATTTGCCGTGAATATGTCAACATGACGGTTGAATTCGCGATAGTCCATCACTGGGCACACCTTTTCCTTACTGTGCTGCATCACGGCCATCAATGGAATCAACCCCTTGGAGGCTCCTAGCCTGTCTTCTGGGTATGGCACGAGCCAACCCTTGTCCATCCATGTACGGAGCTCCCGATCATACTCTGGTCGAATTTCCGCATGCACCCGATACCCAGATACTTCATTGCACAGTCCTTCAGGTGTGCAGTTATCTTCTCACCTCCATGCCGTGATCCATGCTCGTTGAATAAATTTTGCTATTGTTATGATATTTTTGTCGTCTGTGGAATCTTTTATTTTGTCCAATTTTTTAAATTTCATATGCAAATGTATACGCATATCTACTGACTTCATAATAATGGTAGCTTCTGTTTGCGATTGATTGCGAATTGTAATTGATAGACCATATTCAACTAAGGCCATTTCAGCTAATTATATCAGCTAACCCTAACCCTAACCCTAACTCTGTAACACTTATGTTCTTTCTATTTTTATTGTTCTCAGATCCTTATGTGTCGACCACACTTGGATTATATGTTTAACCACAAACATTAAAACGAATTAATGAAATCATTGCTTACTTATATTGCAGGAAATAACCGCAGAGTTCAAGTATGGAGAATCAGGCCAACGATGGATCAGATTCCTTGACCAACACAGGAAGTTGTGTTCAAGTCTTATAAGTGCTATAATCTAAATCAACTCCCTACTCACACAATTATTATTCTGTATAAGTGTATTTTGTTTGAAAACTTATTCTTCCTTTATCAAATTATTCTCACATTTTCATATATCACTACTAGCAGATTAACCCGGCGTTACCTGGGTATCAAAATATGTTGAACATAACTAATGAAACTTGAGAAAAGGTATGAACCCCTTCCATTCTGCCCGTTTATGGGCTAAATAGTACAACTACTGTTCTTCTAGTAACCTCTATTTATATATAATTAGATGTGAGGAATAAAAGAAACAATGTTTCAGACAAAATGTAAAAATAAAAATGGAATAAAGGATAAGCAAATCAACAACTAGCAAAAATATCAACTCAAAAACACATATTGAAAAGTTCTACCAAAATATTTCAATTGTTAAAATACAATCATCATCAGTTGGTAGTTTTTAATTAAAGTTCTGCTACCAACTGATGATGATTGTATTGTAACAATTGAAATATTTTGGTAGAACTATTCAATATGTGTTTTTGAGTTTATTTTTGCTAGTTGTTGATTTGCTTATCCTTTATTCCATTTTTATTTTTACATAATTAGATATGTATATATATTTCGTTTTTGTTTTCATTTTACTTCAGTAAGAAAGTTCTCAGAAATCAAGGGTATCCTTTCCGGGGCTAACACTTGATTTCTCTATGAGATACATAGAACATCCGAGTGTTCAATCAAGATTCTCCTCTACCTCTCAAACATTGAGTTAGTAAAGCAGTGAAGAAGACTAATTTCCTTCTCCCCAATTGGTCAGTTAACTATGTTGTAGTATTTCTTTCTTGTTGTCTGTTGGTCTTACCGGATTCCAGGACAAGAATTTATCTAGTCTGGTATTTAAATATATATATAACATGCTTTTTCACTATTCAACAATATACACTGCAACCTTCTGATGATTGACAAAATTGGACTAATAAAAAAAATACACTTATCCAATTTTTGCCAAGAAACGCGCATAAGGAATAGGAATTAAAATTAAATTTGAATAAATTACTTTTGTGTGTAAAGTGAGAGATGTAAAAAACTCACCGAACATTGAGTTAGTAAAGCAGTGAAGAAGACTAATTTCCTTCTCCCCAATTGGCCACTTAATTATGTTGTAGTATTTCTTTCTTGTTGTCTGTTGGTCTAACCGGATTCCAGGACAAGAATTTATCTAGTCTGGTATTTAAATATATATAACAGACTTTTTCACTATTCAACAATATACACAGCAACCTTCTGATGATTGACAAAATTGGACTAATAAAAAAATACACTTATCCAATTTTTGTCAAGAAACGCACATAAAGAATAGGAATCAATATTAAATTTGAATAAATTACTTTTGTGTGTAAAGTGAGAGATGTAAAAAAACTCATCGAAGTACAGAAATAAAGAAATTGTTAAAATCAATGAAAATTATGGTTTTGGATTAATTCTCCATGGTCAGTGGAATATATATATATATATATATATATATATATATATATATATATATATATATAATGTAATTATTTTTATTGGTGATTGCAGCATTCATTGTTTTATTTGCTTACTACTATTTCGATTGTCTCACTTTGCAGATGATTGCATTATTAGTCACCTTTAACTTTATAGGACGTATTTTTTGTTAATATATATATTTTTATTAATTTTATACGTACATAAAAGTAATCCATGGACACGTGTTTCTGGCTCACAGCCATCATCAGCATGGCTGACTTAGACAAGTATCGAACCTTCGATATTGATGTCTGTAGTCCAGCATCTTACCATTGGACAATAACGCTCTGCCTAGAAATATATACGATTGTTATCACCTAAATATTTGACAACTGTTATATGGACAGACAGACACACACACGGACCTCATCGCTTTATATATATGTGACACGAACATAGAATAATCATATTTGCTTTCTCCCTAAAAGCATTTATTTATAAAATTGTTATGGTACCTACCCAGGGCTTTACGGAGCCCTCCAAAAAGGAGCGCGCTCCAGGAGCACGCTCCTTTTTGCTGGAGCAAAAGAGAAGAGGGCTCATTTTATATTCAGCGAGAGTGGAGCATGGGCAACTCCATTTGGGACTAAAGAGCATGGTTTTATCACTCCGCGCTCCTCGCTCCAAAATTATTTGATTTTTTTTTTAAACATTAGTTTTTTTATTCAGCAATAAAAGGGAAAAGAAAAGAAAGTCTCAATCTCTGGTAAATGTATATGAGATAGGGAGAGAGAGAGGGAGAAAGAAAGGGAGAGAGAAGGAGAGAGAACGAGAGAGTTACACATGAAAACAGAACATTTGAACTTTTCAGGTTTTTTTTATAGACACAAGTATATTTTTACATCTACATGTTACATTTTTGATAGGACAGTTTTCTTAAGGCAGGAGACAATTTAGCAAAAAATGTCTTCAAATGCGCCAGATGTATTTGAAGCTATTTTCTTAAAGATTTGAACTTTTTTTGTATTTATGACAAGGATGATTATTGCTGATTGAATAAATAAGCCAATTTTTCTTTTAATTTACAGACAATTTATTTTTGTACTCACTCTTACTGCTATTATTATTATTATTATTATTATTATTATTATTATTATTATTATTATTATTATTATTATTATTATTATTATTATTTTTACTCACTAGGAGTTCTCACACAGATCATCGTCAGTGATTGCTCACCGACAACAACCAGTGGTATTTCCTGGAGTCTGAGTGACAAAAAGTCTCGCCAGATTTCCAGTATTCTTCACCTCTTTTCGATAACCACCACAAAAAATCTTGTGATATCGCAATAGCTTCTTACCATTGATTTCTCGCTGGTAAGGACCATTGTCTTCTTTGGTATTTGGGTGGCAATAAGCCTCCCCAAGGTCCCAGCATTCTCTGCACTTTTCCAGTGGAGGTCTGGTCTGTGCTGTCCCTCCTCGGTCTTCTCATCCTCCTCGACCCTCTACAAATATTTTGTCTGATGTCAACCTAGACCGGCACCATTTAAAAAATAAATAAATAAAATAATTTTTTTTTAATTAATTAAAAAAAAAAAAAAAAATTATTATTATTTGTACTCACTAGGAGTTCTCACACAGATCATCGTCAGTGATTGCTCACCGACAACAACCAGTGGTATTTCCTGGAGTCTGAGTGACAAAAAGTCTCGCCAGATTTCCAGTATTCTTCACCTCTTTTCGATAACCACCACAAAAAATCTTGTGATATCGCAATAGCTTCTTACCATTGATTTCTCGCTGGTAAGGACCATTGTCTTCTCTGGTATTTGGGTGGCAATAAGCCTCCCCAAGGTCCCAGCATTCTCTGCACTTTTCCAGTGGAGGTCTGGTCTGTGCTGTCCCTCCTCGGTCTTCTCATCCTCCTCGACCTTCTACAAATATTTTGTCTGATATCAACCTAGACCGGCACCATTTAAAAAATAAATAAATAAAATAATTTTTTTTTAATTAATTAAAAAAAAAAAAAAAAAATTATTATTATTTGTACTCACTAGGAGTTCTCACACAGATCATCATCAGTGATTGCTCACCGACAACAACCAGTGGTATTTCCTGGAGTCTGAGTGACAAAAAGTCTCGCCAGATTTCCAGAATTCTTCACCTCTTTTCGATAACCACCACAAAAAATCTTGCGATATCGCAATAGCTTCTTACCATTGATTTCTCGCTGGTAAGGACCATTGTCTTCTCTGGTATTTGGGTGGCAATAAGCCTCCCCAAGGTCCCAGCATTCTCTGCACTTTTCCAGTGGAGGTCTGGTCTGTGCTGTCCCTCCTCGGTCTTCTCATCCTCCTCGACCCTCTACAAATATTTTGTCTGATGTCAACCTAGACCGGCACCATTTAAAAAATAAATAAATAAAATAATTTTTTTTTAATTAATTAAAAAAAAAAAAAAAAATTATTATTATTTGTACTCACTAGGAGTTCTCACACAGATCATCATCAGTGATTGCTCACCGACAACAACCAGTTCGCTGTATCACAGCTGTTTAGTGTAGCAAGGCAAGCAAGTACGTAAGTTGAGAAAGAAACCCGACTGTTTTAACAACGGGTGGATATCTGACCCATTACACCACCAACACAAGCTTACTACAGTAAGTGAGGTCTACATGCTTATATTAAGCATGTTTTCAGCAGCCAAGAACGCTCTGTGACATGCATTTTCGCTAATGGCTATTGGCGATCTCCCTTGCCAGAGTGCTCAACGCACAATGGAGGGAAGAGGGGATCATATATAAAAGAGAAAACGTTTGTTGTTATTTTTTCAACTCCCAAGGTCTAGGCCAGATATTTTGCATGAAATTTTAAGACATTAAATGGATCTCTGAATTGTTTATTGACAATTTATTGATATTTTTTGGCAAACTTATGAAATATATTTTTTTTATTCAATTTATAAAATTGAATAAACGTCATTGTTTTTTTTTTCACCACAAATTGTACTATTGAAAAAAAAATGGATAAATCGATTTGTTTGAAAGTACTTGTGCATTTCTCTGTGGTAAATAATAATATACATTATATAATATAATTACGTTTGTAAAACAAACAAATATTAAACAACACGACGATTAATGTTGCCCTGGCTGTCTCTCCTCTCCCAGAGAAATGTTTTCTTTAAAAAAAAAATAATCACTAATAATGTTTTAAAGTAAAACTTTATTTACTTAAAACAACTCTAAATTCCCTTCCAAAATAGAAAAAATATCGGGTCAAATTTTCCTTTCCTGAAAAAAATAGGTTGTTAATGTAATGAAAATTAAAATTGTTTTAAAATACTTCAGGGATTTTTCTATTTCTATTTCATACCTCAGAAAACGAAAATTTACGTATGATCCTATACTTCGTCCGACATGTTCTCCTATAACCCTTAGTACATCTCAAAATATTATCTTACGGTCTTACACTTAAAGTGACATCCCCACCCATATTGACAAGATCCTTTGACACCCACCCCTATCCTTCGACCACTCATTGGCAGAATAGAATGTTTATGAAAGAAGGTATTTTCATTATGGAGTGCTGAAAAAGAGCCGCTCCTTTTTTTTATAGGAGTTTGAGCTGGAGCGGCTCCTTTTTGAAAATGAGAAGAGTCAGCTCCAAATTTGGGCGTTGGAGCAAGAGCGGAAGCAGCTCCAAAAGTAGTAGAGCGCGTAAAGCCCAGTACCTACCTTACGGACTACATGAACTATTTTGTTTCACTTTAAATAATTGTTGGAACTACCCCATTCTAATACTGGCAGTCAGACAGATGTTCAACCACTCTCTTTATATACTGTATTTATACTTTCTTCAATATACTTTGTTTTACTTAATCCTGAGTTTGTGAACTCTTTCCAGACCCCTTACAAGTCCACAACAAAAAGTCAGATTTTTTTTTAGTTATAGAAGGCCCTAATAACCTGTAATAAGCTCGGTGAAATAGATTACTGGCATGCTAAGCCCTTGCCTTTCCTTCTCTTCTCGTTGTGCTTCATTGTTTCCTTTTCTTTTCCTGTCCTTAAGTAAGAGCTCACATACAAGTGGAAAGGGGAAGGTACATTATAACAATTGCCTTCAACCACAAACGGAGAATAAGGGGAAAACAAAAAAATATATAAAAACACCGAATTCATACCAAAAATATTAATTGACCAATAAAAATGTTTCCTGCTTGATTCAACTAAGTTTTGTTGATTTGTTCGTTTTGAGTGTGTGTTGTAGATAATAAAAAAGGAAATTAACACTGCTAATCGTGACCCAAATCATCATCATCATCATCATCATCATCATCATCATCATCATCATCATCATCATCATCATCATCATCATCATCATCATCATCATCATCATCATCACCACCACCACCACCACCACCACCACCACCACCACCACCACCACCACCACCACCACCATCATCATCATCATCATCATCATCATCATCATCATCATCATCATCATCATCATCATCATCATCATCATCATCATCATCACCACCACCACCACCACCACCACCACCACCACCACCACCACCACCACCACCACCATCATCATCATCATCATCATCATCATCATCATCATCATCATCATCATCACCAGCAGCAGCAGCAGCAGCAGCAGCAGCAGCAGCAGCAGGAAGAGAGTTACACAAGCCTGCAATTCTTAGAAAGGAATAGAAAGATGTATTATGTATTATAACAAGGTACCTGAACAGAGAAATGATGAAGACCACTAGACCAACGAGTCAAACGAGCTGGAACAAAAGAATCAGGGAAAAGATCATGCAATTCCGTCTACTTTTTCATCTATGAATCGGATGGACATTCTATCCAACTGTTTCGAACATGGAGTCAGATGACTCAAAGAAGCAGCACATATGTTGGCTGACAATGACCTATCAAGCAGACCTAGTATATAATTTAATACAATATGGGAACCATTAGTTATGAATAATAGATAAGGACACCATATATATATATATATATATATATATATATATATATATATATATATTTTTTTTTTTATTTATTTTATACGTACATCAAAGTAATCCATGGACACGTGTTTCTGGCTCACAGCCGTCATCAGCATGGCTAACTTATATATATATATGGGAAATAAAAAAAGAAAAACCAAGAGGTAGTTTGTTTTATATATTCATCAACGTTTCGTCTTTATTGTGAGATTTCCTCAGGATGATAATTGAAGAAAAATGTCATGCAAGTACATCGAAGTTTGGGGTTGACATGGTGGAGAGATGAAGGAATGCCAGAGAGTCCAGGTTGTGAGAAGTCAATGGTCGTGAAAGAATCAAATGAATATGGAAAGCTTTGAGTAGATAAGATTGAGACAGCTATGACTTCTCACAGCCTGGACTCTCTGGCGTTCATAGTAGCCACGGCTACTACATTCCTTCATCTCTCCACCATGTCAACCCCAAACTTCGATGTACTTGCATGACATTTTTCTTCAATTATCATCCTGAGAAAGTCTTACAATAAAGACGAAACGTTGATGAATATATAAAACACTACCTATTGCTTTTTCCTTTTTCATTTCCCATTACGTCAGATTACTCTTGTCCTTCCTTTCTCATATATATATATATATATATATATATATATATATATATATATATATATGGTAATATATAGTAATATGTAGTAATAAGTAGTGATCTATAGTAATAAATAGTAAGACTGCACATCTAAAATACAAGAATAGGTTTAAGGCTCTCAACATTCAAAATACAATTGTCTGCAAGGACCCGAGGCATAACGGATAAATTACTACGTAAAATTCAGTTCTAGGTGCAGTCTTATAAAGGTTGAAGGTTCAATCCTCAGTGCAGACGATACTATGAGTTGCGAATTACTAAAGACGTCTACCCGGTCATGGCTGACAGAACAAGAGCATGCTACCCTGTAGGGTTCTGTTCAAAATTCCATACAGATCCCCGAGTTCGACAGGAAGATTGCCATGTTCGACAAGATACACCTGAAGTGAATAACACTCAAGATGAGAACAGTAGTCTGAATTATACAAATTAGCGATCCTCATCTAAAAAAATTCAGAAACAATATATTGCGTATTTTGCTGCTTTTTTATTGACACTGTTTGCATGGGTAATATCCTGAAATAAACTATTAATTTAATCCAGGGGGATGGAAATAAACAAAGAGAATCACAAAGAGAAAGTAATATTTGTACAAGATTTGAATCTGTACCTCAGGAAGAGGGACTACCTGTCGGTGGTGTCGTCTTAACCAGTTGACTAACGAGCCTAACACTCAGCAAAAGTTGAAATTAAACAAATAACTCATCTCCCAGACTTTGCGATAAATCTTTGTTTATATTTTTCTTATCAAAGTAAACCTGCAGAGGGAAAGGCAATATCAAAATTAATTGATTTTTATTGATAACTTGTTAAGACAATGTTGAATAAAGCATTGGTAATGAATGAGAGCTCAAAGAGTTCAAGGAACGTTCTGAGTAAAGAGTTGTTTAGCATGTAAGAAGTAATTGAGTAAGCATTTTCTCTCGTTATGTGTGTGTGACTTGCCGAGGGCCTTTTGGCCCAGATAGCCCAGGCGGGATTGCGAGGAATGCACATGTGTTGTCTGTGGAAGGAAATATGAAAACAAGGAAGAAAAACACTGTGTTTGGATTTTTATAGTACGCACCAAATTTTGGAGCGTTTTGATTGGTTGAAAGAAACTGCTGATGAGAGCTTTTTTCCAATAGAGAATCAATACGTAAACACAAGATTTGCTGCTACTGCTCTTCTAACAAACCATAATCTCTTCAAATTTGTGTCAGGCAGCGAATACGGTGAACATATTATATAGTAAATATTGGAATTTATTTCCGACAAAATATTTTATGTCTCAGTTTTTTTTTTATCTCTGTTTGCGTGGGTAATACCCTTAAATAAACGGTTAATTTAGGAAAATTTGTAATTTAGTTTGGTAACTTTAATTGATAAAAGGGTTGCAATCAGTAAAAGACACGAAGTTTTATTTGCAAAAAATGTAAAAAAAAAAATGTTTATTTGTTAAAAAAAAGGATACAAAAGAAATAAGAGTAAATAATAAGCTATTATTTAAATAGAAACACTTTTACAATTTAACTTATTCCAGAAATTTTTATAATAATGATAATCTTAAATTTGAATCTATTTTCATCAACAAAATGATCAAGTTTAATCTATTCTGGTCTGTGGAAAAAGTTGAATGAGAAAAGTGAAAAAGTGAATAAATACTCATTCATTTTTCTAAGCTGAAGGTGTTTTTCAAACGACTGCTGGCGCCTTCTGTCGGTCAAATGTTGGTAATTACGGTTATCTCCCTTTAGCACTCACGCAGCCTTAGCTACATTACAAGATGGCGACCAACAAGAGACGTCAAGATGAAAAACACCTCAAAATGTTACGCGATATGGTTGCTCTATCACAAAACAAACAGTGCTTTGATTGCCACCAACGTGGCCCAACCTACGTGAATATGACCATCGGCTCTTATGTCTGCACATCATGTAGCGGTATATTGTAAGTAGGAAATATATATGTATATATATATATATATATCTACCCGTATTTATTCCTTCTCCTGTGAAAAATCCACACACGCACACACTGTGTCGTTTCTCAATATAGCCACCCTTAACCCTGGAGAAAAGAGAAACAAGTATGTAACGTCAATAATTAAAAAAAGAAAAGAAATGTAGACTACCCCTTTCTCATTCTTGTATAGGTCACGTTTTTTCTTTTTTTTTTTTTTTTTTTTTGTAGTTTTTACTTAATCTGTTTTTAATTTTTCTTTTATTTATATTTTCGGAAGAAATGAATCGGACTTCATTTATTGCCCGATAATTGAGTTTAAAAAAAAACAAAATGAATCTCTTTAAAATTCAGAATCTGAAGCGTAGAACGAAATGTAGCGTGCGTGTTTTGTAGAGAAAAACGAATACATATATACTTATATACAAGGAATTTATTCACTTGACAGTTATACATACTTTATTTTTATTGCCTCTTTCTTCCGTGTCTGGAAATACACCCCTCACTCTTTTTGTCCGTGCGTTTAAAAAAAATAAAATAAATCTATGTATTAGAAGTAAAGAGACGAGATCGATGCTCATTGTTTTGTCCCATCTACACCAAACTCTAGCGGTAAATTATATATATATATATATATATATATATATAAAGCTAAATACAGTTTAAATATACTTTTGTTATCCTTTTTATTTTCTTGAGACACTCCTAAACTAAACATCGTTAATGTCTAACTTGAAATTCGAACTTAAACTAACAATCTTATTATATCCATTTATCAATTAAGTGGGTGGATAAACAAAAATTACATTAAACAATTGTCAATATTTCTAAAAAAAAAAATAAATAAATAAAACATCCTAAATTGTTTATTTTCGTTTCTGACATCATTATTCTTATACTCTCTTTTTTTTTTATTTCTATTTTTTAAATTTTTTATTATCGTCGTATACAAACCAAAATATTTATGACAGTATTAAAAAAAACAACAAAAAAAAAACAACCTTTTATTTACGGAAGAAAAACGAAAGTTAATTTAAAAGTTACAGCTAGAAAAAAAAACATTAAACAAGTTGAGTGCATTTACAAAAACAATAGTTTTCTGCCGGCTGACAACGAATAATTTAACTTTCGTCTTTGTCATATCGTGTGTATTTGTCACAATAAATAACCTCTCCCTAAACATATCTACATACTATATACTTAGTAGCATTTCTGTCTGCCACGTTGTTAGAGATTATCTCAGGATAAATGAATGAATGAATTACCCAATAATAAGGATCCCGCCCCCAACTGTCACAGAACCGGAAGTACTCCGGTTGTCACTTCCGGTTTTTATTTATTTTTTAAAATCCTCAATTGTATTTCTTTTTTTACCAAGAAAGAAAAAAAAATCAGCACTTTTGATACATGGAAGAGATCTTTATGAATATGATATTATTTTTTACTTAAGGTGGGATATATTCTGTTGTAGTTTTCATGTTGAGTAAATAATCATTCATCATTGGGGATATTTGAGTCCATTGAGTAAATGCGGTATTATGGTAATTGGATAGTATGTGTGTAATGGACGAATGGTGACTGTTGAAAGGTCTTGTTAGCATAAATGTCTCCCTAGTTACTTGCCTTCTCACGGGGGGGGGGGAGTAAAATTAGACACAAGATCAGTGAATGTGTCTAGTTAAGATTAGGATGGACAGTGGATGACCACCCCCCCCACCCCAACCAAACCAAATGGCCTTTCTGCCTAACTGTATTCGTTTGCAATAAATGTTCACTTGAGGTGGAGTGCTTACTTGCTGGCTTAAGGTAGTTGATTCATAAGTGATTCTATTTATCTTCCTCCCACAAGGTAAGATGTGACACAAGGTCGGGAAAGTGGGGGAAAAAACCAGCGCTCGAGAATTTGAGCAGTCTGGCCATTTAAAAATTGCCTGGGCAGCCCCGTCGGCATTCCCCGGTAGGGGCGCCTCAGGTGATTAGCAATAAACTAACCCCTTCTCAAAGGGTGAGAAGGCAAAGCCTGGGAGGGTGCACCTCCTAGAACTGCACAGGACAGACAACCGATAGACCGTCGTAAATCCAGAGCCGGACAATACCGGTTTATTAAGCGGGGTCTCGTCATATCCTTAGTAGAAGCAAAGAAATAGTGAAACCTGTCCATAAAAGATTTTTAATGTTGTATGGATCGTACAGACCTCCAGCAAAACTATCTTGACTTGAACAGTTTATATCGAATCATCATCATTCATTTTATCGTCTTATTTCCCTTGGTCAGGGGTTTGACGTTTTCCGACAACCTGCAATCTCAGTCTCCAAGCTTGCCAGTCTTGAGGATCGATTCCATTCAAATTCCACCATCTAAGATCTTTATAGATGGTCTGCATCCAACTTTTCTTGGGTCGTTCAACTTTTCTCTGGCTTTCAACTTCAAGAAATCTGCATCTTTTTATACAAGAGTCGCCCCTCTCAACGTGGCCAAACCAACGTAGTCGACTGATCCAATGGCTCGGAAAACCCGTAGTTGTGCAAGTTGTATCATCTCACTGCCAATCTCTTGTCATTTGTTGGACATATTTTCCGCCTTCGTAGTTGAACCATGATTTGGGATTGCTGGTATATGTGAATTTTCCTAGACTGGTTGTCTTCCCAAAGTTTGAGTTTAGTATACTACGGTACTCTAACGTTAACTGGAAAAGGGGTGGTGGTGGTGGATTCATATTTTTACCCAAGAGTATATGTGCAGTGTGAACTAAGTCCAGAGTTTTTGCCAATAACCATTTTATCACTTGTACTCAATCAATCAATCAGGTTGGGAATTTTTCTTAGATTCTCCCCACTTGTTCCTTCCAACCATCCTTGTCAGATGTCACTGTCGGCAGTTCCTCCAGATGGCATTCAGAATCTTTTACAAATTGGTCGATGTAGGTGTGATGAGAACTTCCAACCAATCTTGTGCTCCATAATGGATTCCATGGAAGTATGTCGCTCACAAATTTTGTCATTTCTCTCCAGGATTGACCAGCAAGCCGAAGCCCACTCTCTCTTAGTGATCCTGAGATAGGAGGAAGGTGTCCATATAGATGTCTCATCCAGCTGATGTCCAAATGCAACTCCTAACATAAGGATATACTAAGGATGAAATGCTGGTCATCATTGTCATATTCTGTTTAATGTTCGTTTTATATGCTGGCATGTGTTGGACAGCTTTGAGAAAATTGGCTTCCAAACTTATCTCTGATCAGGTTTCTTTGGAAGTTATTTCCTTAATTGAGGCAATTTTTTTAAAAGCCCTTTCTGACGCCAACCCAGTGAGGTGATGGGGACCAGTGTTTTTTATTGAGACACCATCTCTAGGTGATTTCCCACCAAGGCTAAAGAGCGCTTCACCTGCCCTTGCTTCTGAAATGATTGAAAATTAATCCTGCTCACTTTATAGTTTTTCTCTTTTCTTTCTCGATTTGTTTGCATGAAGATTTTTTCAGATCGGCTGAGCAATGAATGACATTTCTTTTGATGAAGTGAGAAAATTGTTCAGTTGGTTAAACAAGCCAGAACAACTCTGAACGAATTTCTACAACTCAGTTACTACAATCAACTTTATAATGTTTGAAGTTACAACTAGATTTTCACTTGACGATAAATCTTTCTATGCTTCATAGAATACTTGTTAAATCCTAAAACTCAGGGAAATGGACTCCTTAAATGAAGCTGATAATGCTGGTTTACAAAGAAATTGAAGTGAACATAAAAATATGCGTTTCTAATCTAATTGAAGGTGGGGTGATTTTTGGATACAATGTTCATTTTCTTTCATCACCTAATTTTTTAGATATACATCATCATGATCATATTCGATTTAACATCTGTTTTATGTTAGTATACATTGGATGGCTTTTAATTAACCTATCTCTGGCCAGGTTTTTATTTATCCTTCTTTCTCTCAAATCCACCCTTATCACTTCTTTCTATTTTTCCTTGCCATACCAACTGACCTTACTACCAAAGAAATTAAAGTGAACATAAAAATAGGCGTTCTAACCTAATTGAGTAAGGGGGGAGGATACAATATCTATTTTCTTTCATCACCTATAATGTTTTAGATAAACTTTTAATTGGATCGACTATCCTTCTCGGAATCTCCTGAATTGTTCCTTTCAACCGTCTCTGTCAGAAATTGCTGTCGGCAGGTTCTCCAAATGGCATCCAGTCTTCTACAAGTTGGTCAATATGCCTTGACGACAGTTGGTTCCGACTTTCAGCTACTGCGTCTAATGATGCCTAGACTGGAGTCAGCTTTGCATGGCAACAGCATACGGTGGTATGGACTTGTTGAACGAAGCAGATGAACACAAATCTCACTTTAGGCTAAATGAGGAAAAGGCAGGTCAATAAAGAATTAAAATGACTTTGTCGAAGATGACCTCAAGAAATGGCACATCAATCTTTATGCTGAACTCTGACCCGTAGCGCAATGGATATTTATTTACTCCTCTCCAGGAGTTAGGCACAAGGCCAGTTTTATCTTACTCCCACAAGTAAGATGTGACCCAGGGTTGGGAAAGTGGGGTTTGAAAAGCAAGCGCCCGAGAGGGTGAGCACTCTGGGCAGCCCCGTCGGCATTCCCCGGTAGGGGCGCCTCAGACAGTAAGCAATAAACTTACTCCTCCCCAAAGAGGGGAGGCGAAGCCTGGGGGGGTGGACCTCCTAGAACTGCACAGGACAGACCCATAGCGTAAATCAAGCCCTGAAGGCAAAGACAATACCAGTCTATGGGGTGCAGTATCCATCGGAACAGATACACTTTGATCTTGGCCAAAAGGGCCGTAGCGCAATGGATAATGTGCTAAGTAATCAGTTTTAAGTGACAGTTGTCTGGAGGTTGAAGGTTCAATCCTCAGTACAGGCGATACTAAGAATACAATTACGAATTACTTAAGGAATGAGAACAGTCTACACCCGTGGAGTAAATAAAGGTTTCAGTTTAAAATTCTGTACAGGTTTCCAATTTCAACAAGACGCATCCGAAGAAGGTTGGCAGTTACGTTGGTCGAAGTGAACACCTTGCCCAAGGGTGTCAAAGGCAATTTACTGTGGTGCCTTGGACAGATTCTATTTAGTTCATAGAGAGAAACTGACGGGTACTATCACTTCGGGTTAGACTGGACTTGGGAGTAATGAGTTATGCCACACTCCCTAAAGCTCCCAAATAGGGGCCCTCACAACTGTAAATTTAATTTTACCACGTTAGTATTAAAAAAAAATTGAATTTACCACGTTAGTATTAAAAAAAAAAATTGAATTTACCACGTTAGTATTAAAAAAAATTGAATTTACCACGTTAGTATTAAAAAAAATTGAATTTACCACGTTAGTATTAAAAAAAATTGAATTTACCACGTTGGTATTAAAAAAAAATTGAATTTACCACGTTAGTATTAAAAAAAAATTGAATTTACCACGTTAGTATTAAAAAAAATTGAATTTACCACGTTAGTATAAAAAAAAAATTGAATTTACCACGTTAGTATAAAAAAAAAATTGAATTTACCACGTTAGTATTAAAAAAAAAATTGTTTTACCACGTTAGTATTAAAAAAAAATTGGATTTACCACGTTGATATTTAAAAAAAATTGAATTTATCACGTTGATATTAAAAAAAAAAAGCCAAACCTGCATGTCTCATGGCTGTTTTTGAGTTTTTGCTGTAAATCAATGTAATCATATGCTATGTTTATATATCACCTATAATTACTTTTGTGGATGTCATAATATATATATATATATATATATATATATATATATATAAAGAGGTGTACTAAAAGCAGACTTTTAGGAAAGGTAAAACCCTATTGTGAAGAGTATACAGCTCAATATCCAGGATAGAGCAGGTAGAAATGAAGAAGAATATATATATATATAATTAGTAAGTAAAAATTCTTTAATCACATATTGTCTATTATCATTTTTTTTCTCACCCAGTCATTCTTTCAATTCATCTGATGATCAAACTTTATATTGCATTCTTACAGCCGTCTAAACCTCAAACCTATCTATACAATATGCATAATGCTTGAAGCAAACTACAACACTCTCTTATATATAAATAGCCTATGTGTAACTTTAGATTCGTAAAGTTTGACTTAAGAAAAGCTAACGGACGATTCCAAGTGAAAATTACAAAATGGAGAAGTCTCAATTATAAAATAATGGGAAACATGTCCATCTTATAAAAGACATGCGATAAGCAGACATTTCAGCGCTAAGCTTCAGAAAAAATGGTTTTCAATTCATGGGAGGGTAGAAGAGAAGAACAATGGCTATGGAAGAGGAGTGACTACGTAGATGATCGTACGAAAATTACTGACATATTATAATAAACTTATAAATGTAAGTTTTTAAGCAATGAAAAAAGTATGCCGTCATTTTTGACGATACTGGCATGCTAATATATATATATACAGTGTAACTCCGATATAAGAGCACCGGATATAAGAGAAACCTGAATATAAGAGACATTGACTCTGGTCCCAAATTACAGCCTGTGTTAATGTCTATAAATTAGACCCGGATATAAGAGAAACCCGGCTATAAGATACTTCTTCTCCGGTCCTGTCCTCCCCAATATAAGAGAGTTCGTTTTGAGTGACAGTCTGATGTCGTAAATCAGTCAAAAGACTTAGCTAAATTTTCTCACCTCATTGGTGAGTCTTTCTATGACCTATAAACTAGTGTTCTGTGTGTAAAAAGCTTGTATGTGGTGTTTCCATACTTACATAAACAAAATAGACCATACCCGGATATAAGACGAACCCGGATATAAGAGACTTATTCTCCGGTCCTGACAACTCTCTTATATACGGGTTACACTGTATATATATATATATATATATATATATATATATAAATAAATATACTAGCAAAAACTACCTGCCCTCTGAGCAGCAATTAATCAAGGTGTAGCCTTCTTTACAGAAAAACAAAGCAATTTTCATTTTGGTAATTTGAAGAAAAATAACAAAAGGTGATTGTCATGGTTTTATTTGGTATATTAAAATATTGAGGAAATTTTCTGTATATGAACATAGTCACATTGTATTAATTAGAAAAAAAAACCCCTGAAAAAATGGTTATTTTTTATGGCTTTTTTGATATTCAAAGTCAAGAGATTTGTTTTTGTATAGGCATAAAAATGATAATAAATTCCCTTATTAAATACAGGTCATATAATGAAATGAATTAACAAAAAAGTGAAACGTTGATTGGTCAAATAAAACAATTATACATTACTAAGTGTGTGGGGACGTACAGTTAAAAAAAATATGGGTACCTTTGTAGACAGACACCCTCAGCTGAATTACCTTACACGTGAACACCCTGAAAAACTTATCGAAAAGAAAAAAAACAATTATTTTAGAATTTAATGAGGGATCAGTTTTGTACATAAATTTAATGTAAATTGATCCCTCATTTCCAGGCCATTCTATCTTATTAGGGAAGTTAACCAATTTTCTTCACCACTGACCCTATGTGTGAGTGGCAAGGTCATTGCACCACACGTAATCATCCCAAAAAGTAGATCCCCCTTCCCAATGTGCTTTTCGTTTCCCATAGCAAATTTTTTTGTCAACTGCCATAAAACGCTAGAGTGGCCCGGAAATGAGTGATCATTTTACATTGAAGTTATATGTGAAACTGAGCTACCACTCTACTACTAAAACAACAATAAAAAAGATAATTGCTAAAAATAGTTGTCATTTCAATTACGTCCCTTGAAAATAATATTTTCAGAAACCGTTTGGTAATTTATCCTTTTTATTATTAAATCCCTTTAATTAATTACTGTTAATATTGACGAAACTATTGCATGTATATAGGAAAAATAGGACAATAAAATTACAAATGAATAACACCAAACAGTAATTTATTATAAACTATTTTAAAAAAATTATTATGTAAATTAGGCGGACATAAATTATTTTAAAGGAAATACTGTTGGGAAATTAGTCAAAAGCAATTTATTTTGGTTTATCTACTCATTTGTGACCTATTTGCATTAAAAAAAAAATAACACTAGTTATAAGCTTTTTAAGTTACTGTAAATATCGGTTCTAAGCCAAGTAGCCATTTTTGCTTATGTTAGGTCACAAATGAGTAGGTAAACCAAAATTGTTTTTGACTAATTTCCCAACGGTATTTCCTTTAAAATAATTTATGTTTCGAATAGTAAGGATTAGCAGAGAAATTGTTTTGAGCAAATGTTTCAGAATTTTTAGCATTATAGTTAGGCCCTCTTTCCTGGCACGGGCGGGTATGTCAGCTGGTGTGTGTTATGTATAATTATTATGAAAGAAGGGATTAAAAGGGCTTAAACAGATAAAAGACGATTGCACACGTCTAGCTATTGTTTTCTGTTTTACTAATTGAATAGTGGTGGGATAATACAAATTAGCATTGCTTATTGAATATATTTATTAAACCTAGGGTCAAAATCCGGCCCATTTGACATAATGATTAGAGTTTTTGCTAATGGGCTGCGAGACCAGAGTTCAATCCTCGGTCGTGTCGTACCAAAGACTCAAAAAATGGTACTTGATGCCTCCTTGCTAACCACTCAGCATTATAAGGTGAGGATCAAGGATAAGTGGAGAAAACCAGATAAAGAAGTGGTGTCCTCCCCTACATCTCAGTGTAGTAGCCAATGAAAATGGAGCCTTTGGGTTGCCCTTGAATACAGTTATTATAGTGTAAAAAAAAACACTTGACAATGTTTGTAAAAATATTGTTTTTGTAGAAATAAATACAGAAAGTTTGAATATTCATTTGTTGGTGGGGGTGGGGGGTGCTTGATTGGCCTAATGTATATTGTCGTGAACAGTGGAATTGGCTATATACTGTGTTCAATTCCGGTCATATTGGCTCCCTTATCTTAAGTTATGAACTAATAGTATTAGGAAAGGTGTACACCCACAATTTCTCTTTAGCTATTTCTAAATTAGCAACTTGTGTTCAATTAATCGTCTACAATAGGCATTTTGTTTTGGCATTAAATAACCCAAGAAATTTTGATCCGCGGTAATATGATCCAAACTAAAGATTTGTTGCAAAGAACATTTTCTGTTCAAATGTAGATTTTATATGTATTATTTGGATTACTGTTACATCGTAGTAATAACAATAAGTAAATAAAAACGCAAGACAGGAATTGAAAGGAATCAGAAATGTATTAAGAATACTTAATTACATACAATAAGTCAGTCTCAAATACAGGCTCTAAGCAGACGTGCTATAAGCGGTGCGCTAAACGGTTCTCCTTTGGTTAAGCAAAGGTGTCGACTTTATAGTGACCTGACAAATCCATCCTGTCACTATGGGTAAATCCGGATCAGTCCACAATTACTTTTCTCATCTTGTTTGTTATTTGCATAATGTTTTGGCTGATGTAACCTCCGACCTTCTTCAGGAGCAACTTTTCGAACTCTGGAATCTTTATGTTGAACACTGGAACCTATACAGAATTTCGAACCCTTTATTTTAATTCATGGGAATAAATTGCTCTCATTCCGTCAGCAATGACCGGGTAGAAGTTTTTAAGTAATTGTTAATTATATTAATTATTATCGTCGCCTGTAGTAAGGATTGAATTTTCAAACCTCGGAAGACTGTCACTTAGAACTGATTGTTACTCAACACTTTTATCTGTTGCGCCATGGGTCAGTAGATTTTACTTCTAAAGAAAAAATGTTAATTTTGTGTGAATATGTTTAGACATTCTCTAGGTTGTACTGAATTTTTAATTCTCGAGATGCGTCCATTCTATCTGCGCGCTTAGACAAAATGACCGACCGAGCATCTTCTAAAGATGCTTGACTGCAATTAAGAAAAGCAAAAATTTATTCGTTACATTTAAAAAAACTTAGATTATCTCCGGCTTGACTGGTCTTTGCATTTTTGGTTGCAATCGGCGTAATGTTTGAGCTGATTTACTCTTGCGTCATTTTCAGCTGTCTGTGTCTATATAAGCAGGTTCGGAGTCTTTAGGTTTTTAACAACTTCTGTCTTCACCACATTCTCAAATAGCACATATGAACTGCATCAGCGATGCAAACTTTAAAAAATCCACGATGTTAATATGCCGAAGGTTCTACTGGTTTGGACACGTTCTGCAGTGCTCGGAATCGGAGCTGATCACCAATCCCTGTTTTGTGGCTGAAGAAAAACGCCATGACAGTCAGCTCAGGATTTGTTCAGTTACTGTGAAGTCAGATTTGGAGCTCTTGTTCACCATCATCGCTTTACAGTGTCCGTCGTTAGAATCCTGGTTGACTGAATATTCTAAAAACTGATGCTGTCAGTCATCAAGCCTGATTAGGAACAATGACAATTGTTCCATGCAACGGTGTTGGCATAACCACATCTTTAAAATGCTGTCACAACAAAAATGCAGATTGGGGGATGCTTCAATGTTCGTCCTGTGCTGTTGATACCATGTCTCTGGGCCTTTCTTCAACATCTCTTTATCATTTCTGTTCATTGATTAAAATATAGGGTGCCCTCAACACAAAAAAATTCCCACCCATAGAATTGTTAATCAAATTCACAATCCTTTCTGCAATCTAACCATATTCGGTACAAATAAACTTCATCTATGCCCGACTTGTCCAGCAAGTTTCAATCATGAATGTCCAACGGTCTTTGTTTTATCGCCATTCAATGATATGCGGGGGGGGGGGGGGGGGGCACTTTCATGATCGCCTCATCAGTAAGAGATATGATCCTGAATAGGCTTCACACTGGATCATAACCCTCCAGATATTTATCTGTAGGGTTCTCAAAACTGCAATCCAAGCATATTTAATACAAATTAACTTCATAAGTTTATGACTGCCTTGTCCACACAGTTTTAGTCATGAATCTCCAACAGTCTTTCTTTTATCTCCATTCAAAGATATGCAGATATACTTTGGTGATCGTCTCATCAATAGGATACATGAGCCTTAATGGGATTCACACTCACCAGGCCTTACCCCCCGCCTCTCAATTTTTATCTGTAGGGTGATCTCAAAACTAAAATCTATCAAAACAATCCTCATACTATTCCTGAACAGATGAGGGTTATCACAGCCCAAATCAACGCGGTGCCAAGAGAGGATCATGTCTAAGTTATTGACAATTTTGCATGTCGTATCCAGGTGTGTTTATCATTGAACAATGATAAAACAAAGACTGTTGGACATTCATGACTGAAACTTGGTGGACAAGTCAGGCATAGTCCAAAGTTTATTTGTACCAAATATGGTTGAATTGCAGAAAGGATTGTGAATTTGAACAATTCCTACCCTCCATCCCAAATTCCTTCTCTTTGATATAATTACTCATTAGCCTTTTGGCTAAGATCAAAGTGTAGTATCTGTTCCGATGGATACTGCACTCTATAGACTGATATTGTCTTGGCCTTCGGGACTTGATTTACGCCTGTCTATGGGTCTGTCCTGTGCAGTTCTAAGAGGTCCATCCTCCCAGGCTTCGCCTCCCCTCTTTGGGGAGGAGTAAGTTTATTGCTTACTGCTTGAGGCGCCCCTACCGGGGAATGCCGACGGGGCTGCCTAGGCAATTTTTAATGGCCAGAGTGCTCACCTCTCGGGCGCTGGCTTTTCAAACCCCACTTTCCCGACCAGACCTTGGGTCACATCTTACTTGTGGGAGTAAGATAAAAACTGGCCTTGTGCCTAACTCCTGGAGAGGAGTAAATCAATACTCATTTGAAAATCAGCTGTTCATTCCTCAACTCCCATGGATTAAATTTTGATTTATCTAAACACGTCTAACATTCAGACCTGCCTTGTCTTGCACAAAGCCATTCAATATTTTCCATGTGTTGTGCTCATTATTCTTCTAAGAATCTCTAAACTGGATCCTTAAATCTTTGAGATAGATTCTTCTAGTTTCACTCTTCTTGCTTCGGTATATCTTGAATTTAAGCCCTGATGACCTGAACTAAGGATTTAACTCCCACTTCGATGGTTTCTTCACAAAGAAAGTGTGATGTCATAAAGGATGAATGGTAGTTGCTATTGAAAGCATCTACAGCTGCCATAACTGCTGCTGCTGCTTTATCAACCAATATGAAAATGACGAGATTATCTATTTAATAATATATATAACAAATACTGCCTCAAGAATTCACTACTAAAACTCTGGACGTTATCTTGTTTAGATCTTGTCACCATGCACACGGGATGGCATCACAAGGTTACCATTCATCATTTAGGACATCCTCCATTTTCAAGTATTTGGTGTGATCCTGACCGAATAGGCTTCACACTCACCGGACCATAACCTCCCAAGATTTTTTATCTGTGAGGTTATCTCAAATGCAGTGGTGCACATTTGGAGCATATCACTGAACGGCGATAAAAGGTGGACAAGTCAAGCATAGACTGAAATATATTTATACCAAATAGGGGTTATTCAACCTCTACCCACAATAGGAATATGTGACACAAGGTCGGAAAGTGGGATTTGAAAAGCCAGCGCCCGAGAAGGTGAGCACTCTGGCCATTAAAAATTGTCTAGGCAGCCCCGTCGGCATTCCCCGGTAGGGGTGCCACAGGCAGTAAGCAATAAACTTACTCCTCCCCCAAAGAGGGAAGGCAAAGCCTGGGAGGGTGGACCTCCTAGAACTGCACAGGATAGACCCATAGACAAGCGTAAATCAAGCCCCGAAGGTCAAGACGATACCGGTCTATAGGGTGTAGTATCCATTGGAACAGATACTACACTTTGATCCTAGCCAAAATGCCAAGAAAAATGATTGAATTTTATTAATTCTCAGTAGCATTTCTTTTGCCAGGGTAGAGGGGGGGGGGGAGTATGAACAAACTTAAAAAACAGACTATATTCTTTATGATGTCACACTGCATTGACAACTACCATTCATCCATTATATTTGTCACCATGCACACTGGATGTCGTGAATTATATTAACAATTCTATGAGTGGATTTTTTTTTTTTTTTTTTTTGAAAAGTAATTTATTTAATTCAATCACAAAAAAAAAAAAATATGAAACAAATATATTACACTGATCCATTCAGTGAAAAAGTAAAATATAAGATTAATAATTCAATTAATGAATCCCTTATTCTTCACTTGGACATTGTTTAGTTCATTTAGTTCAATATCAAGAAATCCTGATTCCTTATATATAATCTTATTACAGTCAATAGTTTTCTTCGAATGTCCGGCTGGCTTGGCAGGCCGAGAGCAAACTAAAGGCGTTTCCACAAATAATGCCGATAGAGAGGCGCTCGTAAAGCCAAGACAATTCGTGATTGTCTCCGGTGTTGCATGTCATTAATAGACCAAGGCTGACGAGGAAGTGGCGCGTGGCAGAGCCTATCACTCCACTCGTCTCCACAACGATCGGTTGAAATACAAATCTGTCGAGAAGATTGGCATATTTTGACCGCTTGTGGCTCTCTGCTGACGCTGCTGCATGTCCAGGGTTTGTTGCCGATTCTATCACTGACGCGGGCGCAAAAGTGTTGACACAAGTCGCATCCCATATCAGTGACTTACCGTTTGGGTCAGCTTGTATAATGGTAATTGAGATAATATGAATAAAATGAAAATTAACAAAGACGAAAAGTTTGATAACTTAAAAGAATAACAAACTATAAACACAGATTTCTGATGCAGTATTTCACGTTCCCATATTTTATCATGAATCTTAAGTTGTTCGTTTTTGTCTGTGTTCTTTGACAATCTCTCAGAGTTAGTATTTATGTCCTTCCCACCGCAGGAAGATGTGACACAAGGTCGGAAGGTGGGGGTTTGAAAAGCCAATGCTCAATAAGCGGAGCACTCTGGACGACAAAAAAATGCCTGGACAGCCCTGTCGGCATTCCTCGGTATTAGCAATAAACTAATCTGTTCTCAAAGAGGGAAGGTAAAGCCTGGGAGCGTGGACCTCCTAGAGCTAGTCTCTGTCGGACTGATTGTCGGGGACGTATCCTTGATGCGCTATGAAAAATAACCCAACCTTAAGATCAAAGACTCCTCAGAGTTAATCTATTAGTTGGCAAAACCAATGCAACATAACAAATGATGGCAAAAGCTGTTGATGTGTCGGTTTAAAAGCAGCAGCAGCAGCAGTCGTAACTGCTGGTTTGTTGTTGAGCAAATCGAACTTCTGCACAGAGCCCACGAAGATTGCGCCTCAGAATTGTTTGGTCTGCATGAAGTCTTCGTTGGTTGTAACAAATTTATGCAGATGACACAACCATCTATGGCAACACTTTGAAGAGCATTAATGATCAAGATCTTTCTGATTCTCTCTCGTCCGACCTGGGGGGGAATAAGGTGGCTGGTTACTTTTAATACGTCTAAAACCAAGCCTCTCCTTTCACCACCAACGCTCTGATCCTCACTTTGCCCCGTTGTCAAGATCACTGAAAAAATGGTTGGATCATTCTACCACTCCCAAAAGTATCTCCCTTCGAGCACAATCCTCTACCTGTATAACAGTCAAATGCGTCCTAAAATGGAGTAATGTTGCCCCATCTGGGGAGGTGCTGCTCAGATCATCTTTTCCTGCCTTGACAGAGTACAAAATCGACTCTGAAATCTCGTGGGCGATAACCTCTTCTACAGTCTCTTTCTCACAGAAGAGAGGTTGCTAGTCTTTCTCTACTCTATTGTTATTTTCTTGGCAGGTACTCAACTGAGCTTCAATCTATGGTCCCCCCCCCCCCCCCCCCCGTAAAACATTCACAACAAAAACTCGTCTACCTACAACCACTGTCAATAAATTCCCTTTCTTCCTCTGTGTACCTAGAACTAAGCGGAACTTCTTTGGGAAAAGTTTCTCTCCTAGAATTGCCTGTTCGTGGAACACAGTACTACGGGGCTGCTTCCTGGCTAACTATAACATTGCCATTTTCAAGTTCAATGTAAAAAAATTCTTGTTGAGCCGTCCTCTTAAATAGTCAACTTCTGACCAGTTACATTCATCGTTATTAATCCCCTTGATGTTTCACCGTCTACCAGTCAAACTCAGTAACTCTTATCCTCAAGTGGCCTGTGGGCCTTGATAAACGGTGACGCGTTTGTAAAAAACAAAAAAAAGAAGCTATTCATTATACTTGCAAGATTGCAGGTTTTTACTTCAACACTCTGTGCAGCAACGCCCAATAATTGCATACAAAGTTGGGGAATGTTTGATCCAAATAACAAGATGCACCTGAAGGTCGGAGGTTACATTGGCTGAAACATGAGGATAACATCCAAGGTGAGAGCAGTAGTCTGAATAATACAAATTATTAATCCTTATCTCAAAAATTCCGAAACATGAAATCTTTTATGATGTCATAAATTCTGAAGTAACAAAATTATGATATCATTTATTAAAACACAGAACATAGATGACCCATGACCCGAAGTGTTACAGATTGTCTATGTGGACAGCGATCATATAGAAAGTCACTGTTCACCTAGCTGTGTGTATGTATGTATGTATATATATATATATATATATATATTCATTTTTATTCTCCAACAAGTACGGACGTCCACCCAGTAGTGGCCATTATTTCATTTTATTTTTCCTCCCAATATGTCTACCCTACATGTATCTGTACTTGCATGACATTTTCTCTCTATATTATCATCCTGATGAAGTCTTATAAATAAAGACGAAACGTTGATCTACACATAAAAAACATCCATTTTTTGGTTTTCCTTTTTCATTTTCCCATATATATATATATATATAAATTAAATTATATTTACCTACAGACGTCGTTTTGAACTTTGGCTCTCATCAGTGCAGGGAAGTGATAATTTCAGACGCTCACAGAGCACAAACCCAGTTCAGTCACCTTTGACTCCGCATGATTTCGTTCTATCCTTTCGGCGATAGGAAATGGTCATGTGATACTGATAAATTAAGTTATATTTATGCCAATTGTGGTGAGCGATAAGCATCAAGACATTCTATAGGACTCTACGAACCTAATCGAAGACTAACGGTCTAGACGTGGTGGACCTAGTATGCTACTAAAAAAACTGTGGATCTTGTTTGTCTCCATGGATGATGTCATCTACTAAAACATGGAGAATACTTCGGGAAGATCCTTTATGGCATTTATCTACCTCCCACAGCAGTAAGATGTGACACAAGGGCAGAAAGTAGGATTTTATAAGTCAGCACCCTAGAGGAAGATCACTTATGACCTTTAAAAATTGCCTGGGCAGCCCCGTCGGTATTCCCCGGTAGGGGTGCCTCAGGCGATTAGCAATAAACTAACCCCTTCTCAAAGGGTGAGAAGGCAAAGCCTGGGAGGGTGCACCTCCTAGAACTGCACAGGATAAACCCACAGACCGGTGGAATCAAGGCCCAAAGACGAAGATGGTACCGGTCTATAGGGTGTAGTATCCATCGGAACAGATACTACACTTTGATCTTAGCCAAAAGGCCAAAAATAAGGATGATGTTATCTATTAAAATAGAACATAGACGAACTGTGACCCTATGGATTCCTGGTCGTGTGTGTGTGTGTCTGTCTGTCTCAAATCGTCTGGACCCGAAGGCTCTAGTATACTACTAAAATTAGATGTGTATGTATGTTTGAAAGCAGCAGCTACCGTAAATTGGAATAATACTGACCCAACGGGTCATGGGTGTTTAGTATCATTATAAACTTCTGAAATCCTATGATCTTCGATTATCTCTTTATTGTCTGGATAAAAACAATACCAGCAGAGATAGACCAGCAAGATATTTGGAAAAAGGTAAATCCTGTTTTTTTTTTTTTAGTTTTTAAAAAAAAAATAATAATTGATGGAAAAACTAATTTTGCTTAGGACGTTTGAAAACTTTCAAAACGCTGACAAAAATCTCATCTCCATTTCATGACAGATGTCACAGAATAATTAGTTCTTTAGAAAAATTCTAATTATTCAAGCCTTTCAATTTAAGATTTATTATATCTACCAATCAATTTTAAATTACTTTGTTTTATATATCAATTTAAGCCAAATGTTTCTTTTTTTTTTTTCTGATTTAGTAATTTTTGCTTTTCGGTTTGCATAAAAAATGAGTCGATTGCAAAAATGTTTAAGAATAGATATATAAATTTTTTATACATATTAAAACATAAAAATTTATGTACAACATGAAAATATTATGAAGATCGCCATCATCCCAGTAATTATAGGAGAAACTGGACTCATGAAAAAGAATTCCAAAAACTACTTGGCAAATATACCCAGTGAACCAAGTGCAAGAGATACAAACAATTGCACTTAAAGGGACGGTTAGAATCTTAAAAAGATTTCTCGATTGGAGTGTTTGAAATAGCGAGTGAATGTCTGGCATCCGGCAGGATGCCCCATCTCCAGCAAAAAGATCAGAAAATTGAAAAGAAAGAAAAACCCCAAAAATAAACGAGTATATGTGTTTTGTGATGTTAGTGACATTTATTTGTAAGAGACTATTTTAATTGTGGTTTAGAAAATTCTTTTTCTTTTTTATTCTAAAGAAATGTACATCATGTTGATCCTCTTTGTACTCAAAGATCATTGGTATTTATGTGTTGACTGGCTGGTTGTGACATGTGTTGCGAAGGGGGTAATTAGTTTACTCTTTCATTCTAGGTTATATAGTTGTGTGTGTTGTGTTAGTAGAAAAAAAAAACCTATGAATGTGCTCGATTGTAAGTCATACAAGAGCTAATATTATTTTATTTAAATACGATACATTACTGCATCTGCTGGAGATACCCAGGTTTCATTTGTCTGGACATTCTTGAATTAGTATAACCAGACGGACGAAACCTGGGTATCTCCAGCAAGCGCAATAATATATAGTATATAAATAAAATAGGCATTCTTCAGTATTGAGTTGCACTCTGGATCTTATTCTGGTACAGCATCTGGTGTGGCTGGTCAGTCCAATGTAGAAATGACAATGCCTGTGGTAGAGGGGGGCATATGAAGTCTCTCTGCCTGGACTGCAGGCTTCTCATTTTCTTTTCCTGATGCTGTTGAGCGAGTGTCTCTTCGAACTTGGAGATATATTTCTGCACAGTTTATCTCAAGACCGTTTAAGGGCTGTTGCTTCCCAGATGTTCTGGTCGATATTCAAGGCTTTTAGGATCCTCTTGCACGTGTTCTCGAATTGTAGCTATAGTCTGCCTGTGTGATGTTTTCCCTGCACAAGTTCTCTGTGGAGGAGGTCTTTAGGGATCTGCATACACATATATATAATTTTAATTAATTAATAATGATTAAAGAGGCTTAGCACTTATCAAGCATTTTCTGTGTGCAAGATCTGTTATCTTGGATTGTATCTGTTCCGACCCTCGGAAATTGATTTGTCATGTTATTGATATATATATATATATATATATATATATATATATATATATATATATATATATATCTCAATAACATAACCTCATAAGAACCCTGAATTTTGAACATTATAATATTCAACACCAAGTGAGTTTTCTGAACTTTTCATATGTTTTGGTTTCTTTATCGTTTTATTAATTTGCATTGGAAGCATTTTTCACTGTCATTTACTGCATCGATTGCAAACAGGTTTCCCGCTTGGATAACTTTTTCGTTTTTGGACTACCATTCACCACCTGGATCACTTTTCAATCAACAACTTGGATGTCTTTCCTGAATATGTTTTAAATTGTATGACTTGGATGAACTGTATAGCTTTAACAAAAAAGTATGTTTTGGGCTTATATATTTGATGTTTTATACACTTTTATGTATTTTTATATATTTTCAAAGTTTAATTGTATTACCTGCAGTAATGTCATTGCGGTAATGGTCCTCTGAGGAGAAGAATTTTCTTTGTAAACTCATGAGTTAAGGACTTTAAGGTACTTTGCCTGAACATTGAATTCTAATAAAATTTGATTCACACCTTATTTTATTATTTCATTTTATATTATGCTATATATATATATATATATATATATATATATATATATCATAAACAATTTAAAGGTTTTAACACGTTACTGCAGTTTTCCTGTAGATCTGATCGTCTTTATATATATGTAAAGGGTATCATTAATACTTCTGACAATGGGATCTACCATGAAACTGCAGCAAACTATTAAAATACATTTTTTAGATGTTAAATCTTCATTGTTATCAAGCTCTGTCTGAAAGGATATCGAGCCCCTTTTTGTGTACAAAGTTTGCTGTCGTGATTAGCTCTATTCTAATTTTGAGAAGTTGATTTTTGTGTTATAAACTTGTAGGATCCTCGACCCTGGCAGGGTTCATAATTTTTGTTAACTTAGTTCACCCTATGAATGTTTACTTGCTGTATTTAGTTGACATTTTGTCAAACACAACAAAATAATCTTGTTAATCAAGGGAGGCGCGAGAGCACTCTATCCCTTAATAGACTACACGAATGGCCTATGCTGGAAATCTCATTTCTTTGATCAATCATAACTCAAAAACCAATAAACTAAATTAGTTAAAACTTTGCACAAATTTTTTATTTGATAGGTTCTATAAGTGTGTAGAATTTCAGCATCATTAGTCAAGGCAACCCAGAGATCCAGAAAGTTCAATCATGAAATCATGTTTTATCTGAAAGTTCAATCATGGAGTCATGTTTTATCTGAAAGTTCAATCATGGAGTCATGTTTTATCTGAAAGTTCAATCATGGAGTCATGTTTTATCTGAAAGTTCAATCATGGAGTCATGTTTTATCTGAAAGTTCAATCATGGAGTCATGTTTTATCTGAAAGTTCAATCATGGAGTCATGTTTTATCTGAAAGTTCAATCATGGAGTCATGTTTTATCTGAAAGTTCAATCATGGAGTCATGTTTTATCTGAAAGTTCAATCATGGAGTCATGTTTTATCTGAAAGTTCAATCATGGAGTCATGTTTTATCTGAAAGTTCAATCATGGAGTCATGTTTTATCTGAAAGTTCAATCATGGAGTCATGTTTTATCTGAAAGTTCAATCATGGAGTCATGTTTTATCTGAAAGTTCAATCATGGAGTCATGTTTTATCTGAAAGTTCAATCATGGAATCATGTTTTATCTGAAAGTTCAATCATGGAATCATGTTTTATCTGAAAGTTCAATCATGAAATCATGTTTTATCTGAAAGTTCAACTCTTGCAGATTATTTAATATCAAAATGCAAAACCTATTGTAAGCCAACTGTGAATTCATACTTTTCCAAACGTTGCCGTATTTAATTCAATTAATTTGGCAAAAAATATAACAAGCCTGTTTCAGTTGTCATGTAGGGAAAGGGTGGTAGAAATTGACACAGCAGAGGATACAGTAGCCCAGCACCTGTCCAAATTCCCCTTGAATTGCTGCGTTGTTGGCGCATTTATTACCTCTCCTGGGAAACTATTCCAAGGTTTAGCGATCCTGATCGCGAAGGCAGCTCCTTTCGGTTCAGTCAAAATTGACATGGAAATAGTTTCTTGTGGTGTCTGCGTCGACCCTTTTCTGGTGCAGAAGTGAATAATAGGTCTTGAGGTATATCGTAATGACCATCGAGGAGATTGTAGGCCAAAATGAGATCACCACGTAATCGTCGATGCTCAAGGGAGAAAAGGTTAAGTTTCTTGAGTCGGATTTCATAGGGCAGATTCCATAGACCCTGCAGCCCATTCGAGTAGCCAGTCTTTGAATTCTCTCCAGATGCTGAATATCACGTATTAGATATGGAGCAGAGGCTTGGACACCATGCTCTAACAGTGGTCTTACGAGGGAAACAAAGTGGGAGAAATATTTCAGGAGTGAGTTTGCAGAAAGAGCGTTAAATGAGAAATACTTGCTTTATTTGCAGCCTGAATGCAATGTTTAGATTGCTTGAAGGACGAGTCGACCAGAAGGGATAATCTTCTGTCTCGTTCGCCTTCTTGAGCAGAGCTGTGTCACCGCTATTATTGTATATGAATGAATCTAATAGAGCTGGCAGCATGATTTGAATTCACACTTCCAAATTTTGTGTCTGTAACTTGCAACCTTGTCCCTAAAACTTTGAGCAATCTTCCATTTTGCACGTGGTTTGAAATTTTCGAATAGTTATTTTAAGTTTTGTTTTCAATTGTTAAAATACTTTTTATACTTTAGAGAACAAAAAGTGTGCAATTTTTTTATTTTTTTAACATCCGTTTTCGTAAGCAGTAAAGTTTCTGATGCTTTTTATTTGAATGGAAATGGAAATCCAGTGGAACTTTGAAAGGCATTATTTTCTATTTGGAAAGACTGACTTTAGTCAAACCATCTATATATATATATATATATATATATATATATATATATATATAAATAAAGTGACATCTGTATGTTTGTGTGTACACCCATAATTTTCTTGACTAGGCAGCTACATAGTTGAAATTGGTTCACAGATATACTTCAAAGATGCTTAAACTAATGTAGATGGGCAGAGATAAGGATGACATCCGAGAAGAGCATGAAATGTACTCTGTCCAGTTCTATCCAAGTCACTCGTACCAATTTCAGAGAATTCAAACTTTATCTGCTCTAAAAAGAATGGGGTGTTTGAGTCTTAAGAATAATGGAGTGAAATATATTTTTAACTTGTACAATAATATATATAAAGGCGTGTTTGACATATTTGACACTGGAAATGATGTGGAGGTCAGCTAGTTTCATAAATGAAACTATGAACTTTAACAAATTTTGCATAGAAAATTACAGGGAAGCCAAAATTCAACTTAATATCTAAATGTCAATGTAACAAAAGGTCAAATTTGGTTGAATTATGTTTGTGACATGACAAAATATTTTTGAATTATTTTCGTTTTTTATTGACAATGAACTTTTTGAGAAGTATTATTGTTTAGAACAATGAGGAATGTAAAAAGTAAAAAAAAAATTACCGAAAATATAATTTCTATTCTATGCTTAAATTCAGGTGAACTGTTTTTTTTTTTTTCTTTGTTTATACTTAAATGAATTATTATATTATTATTCATCATTGTAGTTTCATTACATATTCATGTATGATACTAACTGGAATACTTGTCACATTAATGATATTGGGACACTCTACAGAATACCTGTTGAGATTGCGTTATTGGGACACTATGGAATACCTGTCACGTTCATGATATTAGGACACTATGGAATACCTGTCGAAATTGCAGTATTGAGGCACTCTATGGAATACTTGTCAATATTGGGACACTCTATGGAATAGTTGTCGATATTGGGACACTCTATGGAATACTTGTCGATATTGGGACACTCTATGGAATACTTGTCGATATTGGGACACTCTATGGAATACTTGTCGATATTGGGACACTCTATGGAATACTTGTCGATATTGGGACACTCTATGGAATACTTGTCGATATTGGGACACTCTATGGAATACTTGTCGATATTGGGACACTCTATGGAATACTTGTAGAGATTGGGACACTATCGAATACTTGTCGCGATTGCGTTATTGGGACACTATGGAATACCTGTCACGTTCATGATGTTGGGACACTCTATGGAATACCTGTCACGTTCATGATGTTGGGACACTCTATGGAATACCTGTCACGTTCATGATGTTGGGACACTCTATGGAATACCCGTCACGTTCATGATGTTGGGACACTCTATGGAATACCCGTCACGTTCATGATGTTGGGACACTCTATGGAATACCCGTCACGTTCATGATGTTGGGACACTCTATGGAATACCCGTCACGTTCATGATGTTGGGACACTCTATGGAATACCCGTCACGTTCATGATGTTGGGACACTCTATGGAATACCCGTCACGTTCATGATGTTGGGACACTCTATGGAATACCCGTCACGTTCATGATGTTGGGACACTCTATGGAATACCCGTCACGTTCATGATGTTGGGACACTCTATGGAATACCCGTCACGTTCATGATGTTGGGACACTCTATGGAATACCCGTCACGTTCATGATGTTGGGACACTCTATGGAATACCCGTCACGTTCATGATGTTGGGACACTCTATGGAATACCCGTCACGTTCATGATGTTGGGACACTCTATGGAATACCCGTCACGTTCATGATGTTGGGACACTCTATGGAATACCCGTCACGTTCATGATGTTGGGACACTCTATGGAATACCCGTCAAGTTCATGATGTTGGGACACTCTATGGAATACCCGTCACGTTCATGATGTTGGGACACTCTATGGAATACCCGTCACGTTCATGATGTTGGGACACTCTATGGAATACCCGTCACGTTCATGATGTTGGGACACTCTATGGAATACCCGTCACGTTCATGATGTTGGGACACTCTATGGAATACCCGTCACGTTCATGATGTTGGGACACTCTATGGAATACCCGTCACGTTCATGATGTTGGGACACTCTATGGAATACTCGTCACGTTCATGATGTTGGGACACTCTATGGAATACCCGTCACGTTCATGATGTTGGGACACTCTATGGAATACCCGTCACGTTCATGATGTTGGGACACTCTATGGAATACCCGTCACGTTCATGATGTTGGGACACTATGGAATACCCGTCACGTTCATGATGTTGGGACACTTTAAGCTTTTTAATGATAAGAAGGTCTGTTGACTAACAAATACTTCAATATGAGGATGGAGTCACCAACTTTTGGTTTATTTGGGAGTCAGGCAGGTTTTTCAAAACAGTTGAAAATCAGCTTTTTTTTTTCTGGTCGACTCAACCAGCCTTAATTTGAATATGTGCATTTCTGAAAATTTTTCCTCTTAATTGTTGCTATAGCCTTTTTTTTTTCTATTTTGTTTATCTTTCCAATTAATTCTTATAGTTGCATTCTTTACAAACGGTTATTCAGCTTGTAAACTGGACATTTCAAATGACTGTTGTTTTTCTGATGAAGATACTCTATTACTGGCTTGTTTGACTCGCCATCAACTATTTCAGTTATTTTTGTGGGTGTGTTCCATGAAAAGCAAGACTCTGCATTCACACTCGTAACAAGTACAACCGGTGACTTGTGTCATTTTATAAAATCTTGTCTATATTCGTCGGAAAGAAAGGATCTTTTATCTTGAGTTGAACCCGACTATTTTTCTTTTAGATTCATTCACTTTGTGTTTCAACTTGCAATCTCTAACCGTTGACCTATTTTTCTGCCAGGTGTATAGCATCTATTTGTTATCCTCCACTGTATAATAAAGATCAATGTGTATTTGTATATAAATAAATATAAATCTGTCCCGTCACACAAAAGTTAGTGAGTAAAAATAAAAAGGTGTCATTTTCTATCTCCTGGACGAAACCATCTCGAGTGATGAGGGAAAGCGACAAAGGAAATAGCACGGCAGACACCCAATACTTTAAATGAATTTGGAAAGAAATTCGGTGCTGGTATAATAAAAAGCCGAAAAAAAGTTTTTTTGTCTTTTAGTGTTGGAGAGGTAAATAAGGGGCAGGTAACTCTTCACAACAGCTCTAGCTTTCGAACAATATTTTTCTAACCCTAATTCTAAACCCTAACCCTTTTATGTCTAATCGACGTTCTCCTTGCACAGTAGCCACATGTGCAACGCTAATTAAAGCCATCAGTTTTGATTACCGGAAAATCTTGCTTAAAATTCGTGGTAAGAGTTAGCTGCCCTTATTTACCTCTCCAACACTAAAAGACAAAAAAAAACTTTTTTTCGGCTTTTTATTATACAAGCACCAGAAATTCTCCACTCTGAATAGAAAGTCATGGTGGGTGTGTTTTTTTTTATTTTTTTATTTTTGTTTAGGTCATCATATGAAAAATTAAATTACTATGGTAATTCTATGATTTTATATGAATATTAGCGTAAACACTGGGGAAGCATATTAAATTATTTTTGATGGAGTGTATACACTAGTGTATGTATATATATATATATATTTATTTTTAAAATTATTTTTAAATCATATTCCAAATAAAGAGCACAAAATTCCAGTTGTTTATAGACAATGTTATCTTATATATATATAAGTAAAGTCAAATGCTTAGACTTTTGTAGTATTCCAAATAGACAAAGAAAAATGACGCCTTAAAGATACATGGAAAAAAGATGAAATCAAATTCAGCCAATCAGATACCCAGAAATACTGCAGGTATTAAAATCGGCTCTATAGTTAAGACTGAGTGAGAGAGTTTATATATTTTTGGAATGTTATTTTCTGTAATTATTTGTTTACATTTTGTGAGACAACAACCAAATAATTGTTATTAATAAATGGTTGGAAATCAAGTCGATCCAAAATGGTGAACCTAATATATATTAGGTACTCTCTGCACTAATATTTGACAGTAGCCATGATGTCAGGAACTTCAAGGAAAGTTAAAATAGATTACAAAACAATTTTTTAATCATCGAGATGAATCCGTTTTGATTAGATCCAATTAATTGAACGACATCGACTCGGGACTGTTTCAAAGAAAACCAATGGATTTGTTTGAACGCAAATTCTAGCGAAAATCAAAAGCATATAAAATTGTTTTTATCATGATGACAATTATAAAGATATTTTCATGTATTAGAAAGAAATAATAAAAAAGAGATATTGCTGGATGTGATTAGAAGTATCAAATAAAACACATTTCTGAGGATATAAAACCTGTAATAGGCTTTACAGGTTAATACATGTTGTCTAGACACATTTTTGAATGAAGAAGATTATACGAAAAGATTTAAAAGCAGCATTCCATGTTGACTTGAAAGCGAGTTTGAATTCCAAATGAACAACTGGTTGTTTAATTCAGTTCAGAAAATTCTAATTTAATCGTGAAAATAGATTTACTGCAACGATCACAATATTTGACTTATCTTGGCCTTTTGGCTAGTATCAAAGTGTAGTATCTGTTCTGATACTACATATAATCTTTTTTTTTTTGTCCTTGCTTAGTGAAGGAGAAATCCTTTTAGACTAAGGCAATGTTAATTTTTGTCCTAATCCAGAGTGCCCCCTTTTTCTTACATTAAAAACCGACCTTGTGTCTTACTCTGCCCTTGTGGGGAGGCAAATAAATAGGGACTCAATTGTGGACGTTTCAAATATTTTGCTCTGTTCAATCTGAATATAAAGTGAAGAATTTTTCAGAACAATTTTGTAAATATTTTCAAATACTTTCTTTGCGAATGATAGATTAGCCGTCTTGGGTTTGTTGTGGCTTATGTTATAGTTTTGTTTACCTTTTTGATATGAGATTTTATCATTATTTGTATTGTTTTTCTTTCGACTATTGTCCTTAGTCCGTATCAACATAGTATTGATAGTAACGTTGATGACAATAATCTGAAGAACAAGAAAGTAAATCAATTTTGTTGGTCTTTACCTGATGTGGTATGATTTATGATGTTGGTATGCTGCTGTTGCTATTATTTATTATTATTTATTTATTATTATTTATTTATTATTATTTATTTATTATTTATTTATTTATTATTATTTATTTATTATTATTTATTTATTATTATTTATTTATTATTATTTATTTATTATTATTTATTTATTTATTTATTATTTATTTATTATTTATTTATTATTTATTTATTATTATTTATTATTTATTATTTATTTATTTATTTATTTATTATTTATTTATTTATTATTTATTTATTATTTATTTATTATTATTTATTTATTATTATTTATTATTATTACCAGCTGTACCGACCTCCTGTGTTTCCTGGAATCCATTACATTCAAATATTTGTCTGTAAATATTTCTATATTCTATAACCCGACGCCTTTTTTGTTAGGTTCAATATCTAAAACTGGATCTGTTTTTGATTTACTAACAACTAAGCCAGATATAAAAAATAATAATAAATAGGACGATAATCTTGTAACTTGTAATACATTCACTCCGGGTGGGTTGAGTCGGCTCCAAATGAGTTTACCACTTACTGCATCAAGGCAGTCCACCCATACTGATCGGCAGCTGAGTCCTCGGCATACTTCAGCCATTCAGGGGATGACATGGTGGCTAAGTGCTTAACGATATGGACTGAAGACCTGGGTGTGCCGGGTTCGAATCCAGTGTGTTGCACAGAAACACTTTCATCAAAACACCAGCTCCATGTGTTCAGTTGGCCATCTTTGTGGATGAATAATTCATTGATGTCTAAATTACAAATGAACCCTTCCTATTGTTTCTAAAGAAAAGAATGAGAAAATAAAGAACATTATTATTTATGTTTCTTTTTAGGTGTTTATTTAAGAATGCCTTCATATTACCAAACTTACGAACCAATTAAAGCTGAAAATAAAAGCTGTGATGCTAGGTTAGAAATTTTTGGGATTCTGGTGTTAATCACAAAGGATTTATGTTCTCATTTTCTTTTTGTCTTCTCAAAATTTCTTCATTTTTCAAAATTTTGTATGAGTGCAGAGAATAGAGCCAGATTTTCCAGAATAGTTCTGACCAAAAATGACACTTTTTTTTTTTTTTTTTTCAATTATCTGAAATTCCTTTCATTTGATTTTGCTCAAAATTCATGGTGACAATTAAGGATTATTTACATGTATCAAAAATTGTTGAATTAGTTTTTTTTTTTCTCCCCAAATCCAACAGAAGTTGTGTTTAATTGTTTACGTGATTCAGGGAGCTAAAAATTTCACCTAAATTATATGAAATTCCATTAATATCATCAAAATTCACCAAAAATTGTAATCTATGGTTTTTTTTCCATGAATCATCTACTGGTAACGAGAGGAAACTTGGTGGTTTATCTGTTAGGGGAGGAGTAAAATGGCCACATAATGTGCAAATTTTACAACCTTTTGTAAGTATTTAAAAATTACTTTATTGTCCCAAATTCTTCAAAGGTGTGATCAGTGATTATTTATATGAATCAAAAACTGGTGACCTTAGAAAAACTCAGGTGGGCCGCCAGGGAGATGACCCCCCCCCCCCTTCTATAAATTAACAAAGATTGAAATCTTTTGCAAATATCGAAAAATTTTCTTAATTATTTTTTTTCACAAATTCACCAGAAGTTGGGATTAATAATTATTTACATTAATCATTTACTTGTGAACCCACTAAAACTCTGTTTGCCTCCAGGGTGCTGACCCCCCCAACCCTCACCCACACGAGATAGCAAAAATAAAAATATGCAAAATTTCTCAAATATTTAAAAATCCATTCACTATTTTTCTTTGCCAGAATCGACTAATACTTGTAATAGATGTTTGTTTTTTCAGGAAGACCGCACATACTTTATTTGTTATATTTTTTTTTTACAAGTGATTATTTAAGGATGTTGTTTTTTTTGTCTTTTGTTAGGACACAATAGCATATTACTTTAATTATTGTCATAATCCGGACAAGATCAGTATTATATCGTCTTATAGTCCGGACGTAACACAAATTATTCATATTTTATGCCGAGAAGCTTTGGCTCGATAAGGGAATTTCCCAAATTCTAATGCTATTTTTAACAGGAACAACACAAGGATGAGATAATTGGAAAGAATATATCTACAGTTTTTTTTTTCTGAGAATTTAGAATTGTAAAATTCCATGTCGAAATGATTGTTTAAAATCTGTTATGAAGATTCGCCTTCTCTATCTTTGTGATGTAGAAGTGTATGTTATGGAGTTGATGCAGGGGGTGGCATACTGTACATGGCCGAACCACCTGAGATGCTGAGCACATAATGCATCCCAAATCCCACCAATACCAAGCTTGCTAGTTTACTGCCGTACGTCTACCTGATCATGACACGGTCATTATGCTGAAGCTGTTGCAAAGTCAAAAGCGTTTAGGGCCTATATCTCGCCGCCATGCAAAATGGCGGAGCGAACACAGGCCGAAAACACCTTGTCCCGAAAGAAATGTTTCTCGATATAAAGATTGGCACCAGCTTCCTGAACCTTCCTCAAGCAACACAACAGCGAGCAGTGATAACACGTTCACAACCGCCAACAGCAAAAATATATTTCGATTCTATTTTGGCCAAATAAAATTGTATCCCACTCGGAATTATTTTACATTGGTGACATGTTTCAACAAAATAAAAGCAGCAGCAGCAGCAAATTACATCTATTAGTAACCAACCTGCTGTGTATAACTCATATGGTAGTGGGTCAGACTGAACATCTTTAAGCTTCCATTTTCGATCTTGGCTTTTGCCATCTGTTTTTAAATTGTTTATGGAAAATGCATTACTTAATATTAATACATTGTTTAATCCCGGGCAACGTCGGGTAGGGACAGCTAGTATAATATTAAAACTGATAATCTTGTTCACATGGTCATTAAATGTATGAGATGGTGAGAAGAAGGGCGAATGAGATGAGAAGCGGTGGGAAGAGAGGAATAGAGGGAGGGGGATTAGTTGTAGGAGCAGTGTGAGGAGAGTAAGAGTAAGAGGATAAAAGATAATGAGTCAACTTCTTGTAAAAGGTTGTCTGGTCAGTCACCATGGCAACAATGGTTTCGATTGACTGACATAAATATAGTTTCATTCAACAGCAGTCACATTTGAAACAGTGTGTTTATTTTTTTCGTAACTAACATTTTCAAAGCTTATTCATGAAATTTCTGTCAAATTGAAAGTAGATGATAACTTTATTCTTTGGGTGTAAATATCTATTTACCTTCACAATCAGTTACGGGCACAAATGTATGCAGAAATATTGATCCGACAGGTCACAGGTCGTCTAATGTATACTAATATTGACAGAGCACCACATTGTGTAATGGGCAAGATTGCTTTCGAGAATTTCTGGAAGATATGGATCTGTAGATTGAAGATTTGTCTAATAAAGAGACTGCGCCTATACGATGCAACATGTGTCTGATGATATGTAGTTGCAACAGCTGTGCAGCTGCAAAGGCAGTAATGGATAAACTTGATGCCTGTCACTGCAAACATCTGAGAACTTTCACCGAACACTAATGTCCAAACAGCCTAATCGCAAACAAGGCTCTCATGCAAGATAAGCAATATTATTTCACTATCGGCAAGGATGGCACAGCTATAGTGATTCATGTTCGTCATGTACTATAGAAGAAAAACTTGCTCCAAAATCACTCGAATTTGTTACTGCACTAAACTGCTTAATAATCTGCAAGCAGACTTTATAAATACAGGACTGGGAGACCTAAGATTGGGTTAGCAACTGAGGGGGTCGAGAACCCTTTTAAAGAAGATGATGGCCACAGTTGAAGAAAGACTGGATGTCATTTTAGGATATTTCATTACTACAGCAAAAGAATATAGTGAATAATACAAAAAACTTTAAAGTTTTTTTGTTTTTTTTGTTTTTTTTTTCAGAAACTCCTAGTTTTATAACTAAAGATTTCCTTAATGAATTAAGACGATTTTAGTTTGCAAGTGAAGCATAACCGAAAATCGGAAAGATTTTCTATGATTGATTGCACATGTTCATTATGAATTGTTGGAAATGTAATAATTTCAAAATTTAATGTGAAGATCTATTATTAGCTGGGAATTACCTCACAAAGGTTTAAAATAATGCATGCACTCATTATTTTGTTTACATTTGTCAGACAGACATAAAAATAATCCAACGAACCTACAGAAATGAGTAGATGTCAACAAGGTTCTTGTCCTCAATTCTACTTACTGTTTTTTTTTTTTTTTATTGTCATGACCATTTTGGAGTTTGCTACGTACAAAAGAAAAATTGTGATTCATATTTTATAAATTATTTATTTATTGCTGTTATAAAGTAGATTACAAGTAAATCATGAGTTGTCTCCCCTTGCGATTACTACAACTTGAATAATCTAAACAACTATCAATCACAACTTTTGTTGGATTTGGGGGGGGGGGGACTGCCGAGTTGAGATATTTGTGAAAAACGTGCAGTTTTTGCCCAATTTGGGGAGCATTTTCTTGTCCTCTTCAGGGAAAGGGTAAACCAGAGTTTTCCTGTGTTAACCAGTACTTGTTTCATTTAAATAACCTTACTTTTGGTGGATTTTGGACAAAAACTATAAATATTTGCCAAGAAATGTCATTTTAGGGCATTTTAGCCCCCTTGAGATCAAAACAGAGATTTTCGCAAAAATTTGGCTCGGTTACTTTTCCGAAGTCGTGTTATATAATTTAATTCAAAATTTTGTAGAAAACTAATGAACCAATTTGCAACAAATTTATTACTAATGGAGATTTGGTATCTGTCTGAAACCGAAACTGTACTATTAGTGTCTTTTAATGATCAATTTAGTTTACTATGCTATTTCAGCATTATCTTTCAATGTTCAATTCAGGGGGGAGGCAGTGTAGTATATGTTTATTGGTCATGATACCATCCTCCCAGACATTACCTCCTTTTTTTTGGGGGGGGGGGCATGTAATGTAGTATCTGTACTGTGGTCATAAGACCATTCTTCCAGTGATTATCTTCCCCTTTTTGGGGAGGGGAGTAGTGTAATATCTGTTCTCTTATAAGATTATTCTCCCAGGCATTACCTCCATCTTTGGGGGAGGGCAATGTAGTATATGTTTGGTTGTCATATATTCTAGCAAAAATATGCGATCAGAGAGCATATTTTTGCCAGTAAAACTAATGGACTAAAAAAAATGTACGTCCTTCTCGATTCACATCAATGACCAACAAATACAAAAGACCCCTTCAAATTTATTAGTATAAAGCTTATGCAAGTTTAACTTTAAACTTACAGTAACATTATATATATATATATTATATATGAGAGAGAGAGAGAGAGAAATACAAGTAAGCGCGTGTTAAAATAAGGTCACCCATTATATTGACACAACAAAGAAACAGGATATAGGCCACTCTGTAGAAAACAGAACAATAAAATAGGAAGTAAAAATAACGGGACCTTTGTTGGTGATAAGCCCAACGATTGGCTAAGAGAACAACAAAGAATCTGATTGGTTAACTAGCTAGACGTGCCTATAAAAAAACACCCGGCAAAATTACTCCATGCATTTTAGCCTGACGATTCCTTCTGGGGATGAAACGTGGAAGCCTCTGTGTAGCTTAATTGCCATAAATATATTTTCATAACTTTATATATATATATATATATATATATATATATTAGTAAGATGTTTTCTTATGAAGTATTTTTTAAATTTTAGATATATTCTGAAAGAAACATGTATTTCTTAAACTCCTTTTAAGACATTAATAATGAATTAAATCCTGTTTTTTGACATCGACAAATAAACTAATGATAACGAAAAGGAGGCCATTTGATGTGAGTAGCTTTGTTTTGCTGAACTAAAATGATTTCTTGCAATGAAGCAAATGTTACCACTACATTCACAAATGTCTGTCCATCTTTGGACATTCAGATCTTCCTGTCTCATGTCTTTGATGTGAACTATGTTGCCACATGAGGGTCAGAAGTGAAGCTGTTCTCTGGATATTTTTCTTGTGTAGCTGGTATATTTATGACTATGCCAACGATTTTAACAAATGGAACTCCAGTCTCTCAACTAAGAGTTTCTGACTGGGTATCCCACACGGCTCTAAGCGTCTCTATCTAACAAAACCTTACGTTATGTCTTTCTTTATAGAGTTCATCACTGGTAGTCTTTGTGATCTCCACTCGGCTGACAACTTCCCGTCTCGCATCTGCAGGGGCAATGCCAGTGAGGAGATGCAGGTTGTTCAGGTTGGTAGCCTTCAGGCAACCAGTGATCAAGCGGCAGGTGTTGTTCAATGCTGAGTCTATTTTTTTGGTATGCGTTGATCTCTCCCAAACAGGACAAGCATACCCGGCAGAGGAATAGCACAGGGCTAAGGCAGTACATCTTAGTGTGTGCGCTGTGGCTCACCACTTTGAGTTGATCTGTTTCCGTAGCATGTTGTTTATCTCTCTAAAACAATATTATTTATTAAGTTAATAGCTAAATCACATTGGCACACTGATTCTCATCAGATCACCAAAGTTGAGCGACGTTGACCCTGGTTCATAATTAAATAAGTGACCATATGGGAATACCAGCTGCTATAAGCACTCCAATTCGGTGTATAAATGATCTCTCTCAAACAGGACACACATATTCCGCAGAGGAATAGCATCGGGCTAAAGCAGTACATCTTAGTCTGTGTGCTATGGCTCTCCATTTGGAGTTGATGGTGTTCCGGGAGGTAGTTTTTATTTTTGTCTTTTTTTTTATGTGTTTCTTGAATGAGAGGGTTCGGTCCAGGATTACGTCAAGGTAGACAGGGTTGGTGCAGTTTACAAGTTGTATTCCGGACTATGTAATGTTAAAGGGTAGATAGGCTCCCCGATTGTTTAGATGAAATAAGCAGACTTGAGCCTTTGTAGGGTTTTCATGCAGGTGGTTGCTCTCGTAGTAGAGGAGTGGCTCATCTATGGCTGAATATAGAAGTAAAACCTGGCCAGTGATAGTTGAGAATGTGTTGCATAAAGAGAAATGATATGAGGGATCTGTAATATGAGTCTTAAAGACAGGCTAAGATATGACATCAGAAGAAGATTAAATCTGAACAGTATATGGAAATGTGTGCAGAACAGGAGGCTTCGTTAGCATGGGCACATTGAAAGAACAAATGGATAGTTCTTGGGTCAGTAGATGTAGAACAGTTGAGGTAGCAAGATCAGTTCACAGGGGAAGGCCAAGGAAAACATGGGATGAAGTGATAAGAATGCACTTGAGGGATAGATAAAGACCTGGACAGAGATAGGTTAGTTTGGAAATCAATTTCTAAAAGCTGTCCAACACATGCCAGAATGTAAAACCGATGTTAAACTAATGATGATTGGAATAATCAATGCTGGTTTCTTAAGTTCCTTCACCAGGGATTGAACTTACAACCTCTAAGTAGAATATCTCGTAAGCAACGCTTTTATTTAGTTGGCCATGTGTCCAATACGATTTCTGAACAGGATTGTGTCTCAAATTTATTAAAAAAATAAAAAAATAAATAAAACCAAATAATTCTAAATCATTCAATTGGACACATGGCCAAGTAGATGTATACATTGATTAAGATATAGTATGGTGAATTCTACTTAGAAGTTGTGAGTTCAATCCCTGGTGAGGGATCTTAAAAAAAAAAAAAAAAAAAAAAAAAAATTAAACTGATACTTTATATCTAAAATAGCATGAATACGGAATGAGAGCAAATACCGGGTTCACTTTGAAATTGCGAGTAGCCTTAATCATTTGAAGTGTCGTTAAGGTTACTGCGAAACCAATTATCTGTATTGGTAGACAACTGTTGGTAACCTAGAGGCAGGTTATATATCTGTTCATGCCACAGATTATCCAGACAAAGTGGGGGCAAGCAACCATAAGCTGCCGGTTACCGGTACAGACACTTCTTTGATTTCAAATATACTTACTTACCGTAGAATCCTAGCAGACGCAAATCATCCCATCTTAAAGAAAAAAGACTACTTGTCAAGATGGTCGGCTTAATATAGGGTTTACATTATCTTTCACAAAAAATGTTAGATGAAACAGATTTCATCTAGAAATAATAAACAATGTATATCTTTTTAACCATCTAAAAATAATAAACCATTTATATGTTAAGGGAAGTAACTCTTTGCCCTTGGTTGTCTCTCTTGCCTCAGAGATTGTGATAATGAGTTATGTCCCTTGCATTTTCCAGACAGCAGACATTTTGGATTGGATGTGTCGCACAGCACTTCAATTTATATGTCTAAACTAATAAGTAATTCTTCAGTTGTAAATAGAAAATAAGTATTAATTGTTGATCTATACAGAAGAGTTTTTATTCAGTTCATTTTTTATATTCGTCCCATATCTCACAAATACCACCACTTCACTTGTTGAAAACTTTAATGCAGGAAATGTTTGTCCTATTTTCAAATTGAAGCCGTCAGAACCCGGAGCAGATGCTATGTGAATTTCTGTTTGAAATGTGGGAAGAGTTTTGAGGTTTATCCACGAAAAACAGCCCTCTTCTATATTCGTAGGGCACTATAGTTAACCCAGAGGCAGGTTGACTTTAGGGCTCTGTTATAGCACCCGAGCTATTCAGTAAAATCAGTGTCGCGCCAAGAACACATAGGGAGGTTAACTGGTAGAGGTGATCAGGTTACACAACTATTGGACTATTTTTTTTGTTGGCCGACTGGAGCACTTCCCCACTATCCAATCCAGGTGTACCAACCTTTTGTACAAGGTTTACTCGACGAGCTGCCCAAAATCCTTGTGACACTTTGAAATTCCCAGAAGACTATCAACCTGAAGACGGCTGGAGAATACAAAGAGTGAGAAACGTTGTGAAAATAGGAGCTACGAGCAACAAAAATGCGAAAAAAATTGTCCGAAACCTGTCAAAAATAATGTAGAGGTATTTTTGAATAAATTTTTCCACGGAAATGTTTTTTTCTGAATAGAATTCTCAACTCGTGAAATCGATGGTAAATTGGATTTGTAAACCTTGCAAATGAATGAATTCTCAACCAAGCTGTTGTGTACAAGCTTCTTGCATTGTGAACAAAAACAAAACCACTTTCACTGGTTAATTGAAATGGAATATTATTTCTTTGCTCTTAATTAACTCTGAATACTTTTCATAGGTTGCTTGTCCCATACCTATATCTGGTGTGACATTTACCCTAGGCGAGTTGAGTCGCCTTCCTCCTAAGAAGGGAGTTTCTAGGAAATATTAAATTCACAAGCGGTCACCAGTCGCATGCATATATTGATTGCCATACTTATTTGAATCAGATATTTTGTTAAACATTTTAGTGGAAGTCGAGTGAGTTGAGGAACTAACAGCTGATTCTAAGGATGCATATTATGTTAGGAGGTTAGATACCTTAAACCAAGCCAGATGAGCAACACATTTCAAATCTTGCTATGCCTAAGTTTACCTTGTCTCTATTTATATAATTTAGGTATGTGTATATGTTTATATTTGTATGTACAGGATTTACTCCTAAACCAATTAATCTTTATGAATATTTGAACACACCTGCTAGAGTAATGGTGGGTAATGTGGGCTATATTTAGTTTAGTTTTATGTAAACTGAGCAGAAGCCCATTCTGAAAATTCAGATTACTTTAATTCTTAAGAAATTTTAACAATAGGTACGAGACATCAATTAATAAATACTCCCAAAATTTCAGTTTCTTTGGAGTATTTTAAAGGAGTTTTAGGGGGGCATAATATAGGCACAACCTCCCATTTAAAAATTCAAATATCAGATTTGCATTGAATTTAATCCATAATCAGTAGACACCAATTAAGCAAGATTTACTGAATTTCAATTTTTTCTTAAGACCCCTTAAACTTAAGTCTTAAACTTTTGACATTTTTTAGAATCAAAATCATCTAATGGATTTTTATCAAAATTGGAATAAAGATTCTAGACATAAAGTTTAGTTTCATTATATCTTGATTTTAATTATTGTAAGGGGACATAGAAGTGGTGCAAAACTGTTCTATTTGGGAAATTAATTTTACTCATCTTGGGACGGGTATTCTACTGTTATAAAAAGAAATGAAGGCAAACAACACCAGAGACATGGATTTATTCTGCCCGGCCTAGCTCTAATAACAATTTTCTCTTTATCCTGTCGTAAACTGAAGACATCTGACTACAAAATTGTAAAAGATGTACAAAAGATTTTTACTTCATAAATTTACAAAAACACCCAATAAAGAAAGACTTTATATATACAGATATAAGTTTTGAGATTGCTTGCACTAACAGTGATATTAAAACGCTCTTCAGATTCACGCGACAGAAACGAGCATTTTTGCTGATATACTGCTTGGGTGATATGCGATCTAAGGTCAACTAATTTGCATTTGGTCAATTTAGTTCTGGAGGTTGCGATTCTTGGTTCTTCAATTTTCTCGGGCAACACCAGAACACGGGTCCTGATAGTTTTTTATAAAGGAGTATTGTGTTCGTTTCTTCTATCTTGGAATATGGTGCTAATGACAACCCTTTTCTAATGTCACCATACATACAGCATCATATTCACTTTCTCTGCTGTTGGTTGGACTTCATTTTGTTTGTTTAAAGCTTACTTCTTCTGTCAGATCACATTTAACCTTGTTAGTACTTTGTTGGGTAACCATTTGGGAATACCGGATGATGTAAATTTGGAAGTGGCCGTGAAGTCAATTACTCTAATTTCCTTGGGAAAATTATAAATCTATCTCTTCTTTCCGAACTATGTGTAAAATATAAGGATAAACTAGACTCTTAAACCTTGGTAGAGCCACATAAGTCATTCTCCACTTATTTGCTACTGGACTTAAGTGATATTGAGTCAGGAAAAATGCAGTTGAAGATTGCACAACCCTTGCTTATCTATAAATTCATCACATAGGCACTCTTTCAGGGGGTATCCATTGTCTTTTGCGACAGAAGGAAACCAGTCAGTCATTGTTTTTATTCTGTCAAGTATCCACTCTTCATTACTTTATTCGAATGTGTTCAAAGATTTGTGATTAGTTGTTTATTTTGCTTGACTTATGTGAAAGTCACACATCAAAGTGACACACACATTCAAAACTGGTGAAAATGATTTTCAATTCTTGATTTAAATATTTTAAAGTAGATTTTATTTACTGAACACAAGTTATTTATCTACCTCCCACAGCGGTAAGATGTGACACAAATTCAATTTCCCTCCAATCAACTATCTTTTACATACAGGGTTTTAGCTGATCCTTAGGTCAAACCCTGTCAATCATTCCAGATACACAATTTCACCTGGGATCTATCCTGCACTTTCGTTTAGCACAAAATTTCCAGAATGAAAATTTACAAAATATTTCACGTTTGATCTATCCTGCACTTTCGTTTAGCACAAAATTTCCAGAATGAAAATTTACAAAATATTTCACGTTTGATCTATCCTGCACTTTCGTTTAGCACAAAATTTCCAGAATGAAAATTTACAAAATATTTCACGTTTGATCTATCCTGCACTTTCGTTTAGCACAAAATTTCCAGAATTAAAATTTACAAAATATTTCATGTTTGATCTATCCTGCACTTTCGTTTAGCACAAAATTTCCAGAATTAAAATTTACAAAATATTTCACGTTTGATCTATCCTGCACTTTCGTTTAGCACAACATTTCCAGAATGAAAATTTACAAAATATTTCACGTTTGATCATGTGAAGCATTTTTCCATAAACATGTATTTTTATTAAGATTATGGATTTAAATGACAACTTTTTTTATAAAAAAATCTTTTAAAAAAATAAAACAAATCTGCAATGGCAAATGTCTATAACTGATTGAAGACTCAAATACAGGGTAACCCCCACTCCCCAAATGTCACCCATGAAATCATGAATAAAATTCACAAACTTTTCTGCAATCCAATCGTATTTGGTACAAATAAACTTCAGTCTCTGCTTTACTTGTCCACCAAGTTGCACTCATGAATGCTCAACAGTCTTTTTATCACCATTCAATGATATGGAGGCCACTTTGGTGATTGTCTCATCAGTAGTAGGTTTAATCCTGAATGGGTTTCACACTCGGACTGTTACCATCCAAATTTTTATCTGATTATCTCGAAGATCACAGCCATTATCAGAGCAATGCTGAGAGAGAAGTGTCGGTTATTGACAATTTTGCATGTCGTAACCAGGCGTGCTTATTATCGAACAGTGATAAACCAAAGACTATTGGACATTCAGGAGTGCAACTTGGTGGACAAGTCAGGCATAGACTGAAGTTTATTTGTACGAAATATGATTGGATTGCAGAAAGGATTGTAAATTTTATTGACGATTCTATGGGTGGCATTTTGATTTTTTTAAATGTTAGCATCACCTATTTTTAATTGTTTGTTTTCAGTTTCTTAACATTTTAATTAGCAATTTTTAATCTTTGATAGATGTACATATTTTTAAAAATCTCTATATATAAAATAATGTTGGCTGGATTTTAGAAGGTGGACCTAAATAGCATTTAAGCTTACAAATCAAACTTTGATTCTGACTAGCCAACTTTCATTTGTTATTGGTGTACCATGTTATTTGCAATACTCTAACTTACTTTAGTACAATTTTTAAAAGTACTTGATCCAATTTGTCAGTTATCTAATCTTTAGAAATTCTTAAATAGTCACTTTAAAAGCAAAATCAGCTAAGGAGAATAACTCTTCTTTTAATAAGAGTTATCATTCCTTGTTTTTTTAAAATTCTTTTTCTTACTTGCATCTTGCTTTGTTCTTCTTCTTTCAATTATCGAAGCAAGGTTCACTTTCTGTTTAGATAGTCAACATAACAAGAAACGTGTGGTTACAGAACACAGATATTTACAAATGAAATTTGAATGTAATGGATCCTGGGCAACGCCGGGTCAGTACAACTCGTGAAATATAAAAACTATATTCATTAATTTAAACCCATGAATAGATTCGACAGAAACATATTGATGCGCAGAATAATTTAAATATAAATATTATTTTCTAGTGTTTTTTTTCTAAAATTAAACAAAGTAATTAAAAAAAAAAAGAAAAGAAAAAAAAAAAAAAGGCAACAGAAAAATCTTTAAAAAATCGATCTTCAGACTAAAAATAATCTTTCGAAATAACTATTCGGTCTAAGTTACTTGGGATGGTGCGTATGGCACCTTACGGACAACATAAACTCTTCCACTCAATATTAATACTAGGATGGTGTGTGTGTATACTTTATGATAACCTCGTTAGGCTTTTCTTTTCTTACACAACAAACTTCATGGCCGCAACTACAAACCCTTTTGTGTAGGTGTTTCCATTCGAGAACAAAAAAAATAACTTTTATCCTTTCAGCCATGAGAAAATGATCTGATTTTTTTCTTGAAAGTGAAAAAGTTAATTTGTGTTTATACACTAGTCGACACTTTTTTTTTTTTTTTTTTTTTTCTTTTTTAAACTCGTGTTTGGAAGACCGTACTACGTTTAAATTTCTTTATTTAGAAATACAAAAATATATTTAACAAAAAGATGCAAACAAATAAAATGGAATATTAGCAGGTTTTGTTTTTTACAAACAAGGTAAAACTTGAATGTTTGTTGTATATAGACTACTAATTACCAAAGTAATCTTATAAAACACTAACAGGAAGACCTGGCGTTGCCCGGGATTTAATGAGAGACTCTATGTCCCTTTGCACCCAGCTCATAACACTGCATTGTCTTTTTATTCTGATTTTTTTTTTTTTTTGCATTTTATGATATTCCATTATTTGGGTGGGGGGTGGGGTCCAAGGGTGTACTCATTGATTGGGTGGGACCCAAGGGTGTACTCATTGATTGGGTGGGACCCAAGGGTGTACTCATTGATTGGGTGGGACCCAAGGGTGTACTCATTGATTGGGTGGGACGCAAGGGCGTACTCATTGATTGAGTGTGATGGGTTACAGTTACATTAATTTTGGTAAATTTATAATTTTTAACCAGTTCGAGGCACACCTAGTGTTTTTCTGGAATCAATGCACTCCCCAGTGTACCCTAACCCTAACCCTATCCCTAACCCATACTTCAAGCCCTGAATCCCTTAAGATTTCTATTATTTTTTAAATTTCTTTGATTTTCAAGTTATAAATAAAATAAAGCAAAATGTTGTATTCAATATTTTACTTTACACATTTCCTTTTTATGGATATCAAGTGTGAATGCAGACCCCACGATAATGTTGCCCCTTTAATCAAAATGAAATATATTTATCCAACTATCCTGGGTGATGTAGTTTAAGAATATATATGGTTATGGAGGTCTATCTCCAAAGACCTAGGAGTTTGTGAACAAATAGATAGAAACTGCAACTTTATATATAGAGATTGTCCGTATCATTCTAAACTAAACTTTAACATGCGAGTTGTTTTCCTCTTTTCATTTCCAGTCATATTTGCTCTTCCTTTGTATGTAGAGTTGGTTAAAAGTATGTGAAAGGATAGAATTATAAGGTGGATTTATAGAAGAAAAATAAGTACAAATCCAAACGGACACATGCCAACAATCACTAAAAGAAGTAGGACGACTACTAAGGCTGGCAGACAAAAGGTGTTTTCTTATTGCCCTCTTATTTTGATTTTTCACTTTAACATATAAAGTTATCTGGTCAGATTTTCAAAGTCAGACCCAAATAGCAATCTGTCTGACATATCAATACATGATTCAGACTAGCTTACTTTTCGTTTTTTCCTTGGTGGCATATATGTATTTTATTTTGCTTCAGTTTTTTTTTTTTTTTTTTTTTTTTTTTTTTTTTTCTAAAAATACTTTTTCTGGCTAAGAAAATTATTGGAGTGGAGACATTTTTTTTCTTAGTCATCAAATCAGATTAAAGAGAAGTTATTGTATGCAAGTATGCTGAGTTCTCCCCTTTTGAGTTTTTCAAAAATAAATATATATATTAAATTAATTAATTACACCTTATTTGTTCTTTACTATTAATCGATTAGCGTTAAGTACTAAAACGAATTTTTTCAAAGTTCCTATTTACCAAAATAATTTGATTACAAAATTAAAGTCACCGAAATTAATTTCCATTTCTAAAAAAAATCATTTTCTTTTACTTCTTAGTAATGCCGGGTGGTGCAGCTAGTTAACTAATTTCTTTCCACTATTCTTTTTAAAATTAATTACTAAAACATTTGAATTTTGCCTTTCTGAAATATGATTATTGTTATTTTCATTATTTACACATTCTCACTGTTATCTTCATCTTTGTTGTTGCTACTTTAATTTTGTATATTGTTCACGTTTTGTACGTCGAGCCTGAAGCTATTCCCTCGATACCTTTTTCTCTGGATGAGTAACTTGGATATAGAGATGACTACAGTTTCAATGTTAACTCTGTTTTATCCATCATTACTATTGGATATCTATGAGTTTTGTTGACACGTTTTTAGTCGCAGTAGTCATTCTTTGTGGCAGTGTGTAGAATTCGTCTGCCTTTCTCTCTCTCTTTCTCTTTTAATGGTCATCATCATAGTTGTGATGGCATGTTGATTGCTTTCTTTATTCTTAGTAGCTGTAATAATTGTCATTATAAAGATAACAATATACATAGATATTGCTTTAAGGTTTCCATTGTAGTTTTTATTCTTTACAAGTTGTTTTCGAGTTCATTACAAAATGATTACATAACAAGTTATTGTGGATTATTGTATATTACGAAGGTTCTGCTCAACCGCTGGGAAACGAAGGGAGGCTACTAAAAAACAAAACTATTTGGTTATATTGAGACCAAAACCTCAAGAGAAAGACTAGCTTATTTGTCATGTACCACTCCCGACTTCCTTGGCCTTTTGGCCAAGATCAAAGTGTAGTATCTGTTTCGATACTGCACACCATAGACTGGTATTGTCTTGGCTTTCGGGGCTTGATTTACGCCGGTCTATGGGACAGTCCTGTGCAGTTCTAGGAGGTCCACCCTCCCAGGCTTTGCCTCCCCTCTTTGGGGAAGAGTAAGTTTATTGCTTACTGCCTGAGGCGCCCCTACTGGGGAATGCCAACGGGGCTGCCCAGGCAATTTTCAAATGGCCAGAGTGCTCACCTCTCGGGCGCTGGCTTTTCTAATCCCACTTTCCCGACCTTGTGTCACATCTTACCTTGTGGGGGTAGATAAATCTCTTCCTGTAAGATCATTACCTCAATTCCTAGTGGAAATCTACTATACGTCACCAAACCTCCCTCCTTCCATATTAGGACATAGATCATGATGATCATCATCATATTCGGTTTAATGTTCGTTTTACACGCTATTATGCACTGGGTGGCTTTTAGAAATTGACTTCCAAACTAACCTATCTCTGGTCAGGTCTTTATTTATACCTCTTTCTCTCAAGTCCCTCCTTCTCACTTCCTCCCATGTTTTCCTTGGCCTTCTCTGTCAACTGAACCTGCTACCTCAACTGTTCTACATCTACTAACCCAAGCACTCTCATCCATTCTCTCGACATGACCATACCAATGAAGTCTCCTGTTCTGCACACATCTCCCTATACTGTCCAGATTTAATTTTCCTCTTAGGTCATCAGATCTAAGCCTGTCTTTAAGAATCACATTACACATCAATCGTATCATTCTCATATATGAGATGCAATGCATGTCCTCAACCCTCACTGGACAGGTTTCACTTTCATGCCGCACACTGCGTACGCATACTTGATAGATTCTACTCTTTCTTCGACAATAGTAACGCTCTGCTGGTCACTAGCTATGCAGCTTATTTAGTATCAGTTAAAAAAATTTTTTTTTTTAATTCAAAATTTGTTCGCCAGAGATTGAACTCGCAATCTTTATGTAGAAATCACTCAAGAATGACAATCAACATGATGATCAGTCCAAAACATCTAAACAATAGAAATTACTTTTATATTGAATTTAATTATTTTGAGATATAAATTCTTGTCTATAAACAAGGTGATATGCTAACAGAGAGCAACTCATCCGAGTTTCGATAGTTTATTTTTTCAGCGCTGGCTTTGTGATAGGCTAAACTTAATTTAGGTAAACTAAGGCTTGGTTTCCTTTTATATTATGACTTGTGTTGGGACGAGTAATCGGAAAAATCAGAAATTTTCTGGTATCAGGACATGGTTATGTGACGTCATTCATTAGAACAAAGATGAGGATTACTTTACAGAGGATGATGGCACAAAATAATGTTGCCATCTATCAAACCAGTAAGGGGGCGGGGATAGATCCTTTATCTAGATAAAAGGTTACAGGTCATCTACGAGATGAACTGTCTTATGATTTTCAAACTGATTTCATCATCTTGGTTGTTGTGATCACAAAGTTTTGGCTGTTTTGGCCCTCGGACTTTTTTTTTTATATATACTTTAACTCACTCCAAACAAGGGGGCACATGGACACTGAGGCGTAAGAGGCTACTGTGAATTAGGGGCCAGATTTGTAGGGGGCATCCTAAGTAAGGAGTTGGGTGGCAAGATGTTTATTCATGTTACATTTAAATTTTTGCATGTCTGTACAGTCAGGGAAACGGGGAGCATGGAGGGAATTCCAAAAGCTAACAGTTCGAGGTAAATAAGCTAGTAGAGTAGAAAGCCTTATGGCATGTGGGGACCTTCACAGTGAATGGGTGGAATTTCGCTGATTGTCGAGTTGGTCGGGTGTATTTATGTTGAGGGGGGGCACCCGTGCAGCAAGTTCATCGGAGCACATTCCATGTATTTACTTTTAAACAAGCATAGAGATGCAACATTGCGGCAATGGGACAGGGGCTTGAGCTTGGTAGACAGTGTGGAACCTGTTAGATTAGAGACTCTTTTTTTTTAGATCTTGTTTAAAAGGGGGAGACTAGCGGTTGGTGCACCAGCCTAGATGTGACAACGATACTCCATGCATGGGCAGATGGTGGCTTTGTAGAAATATAGGATACTGACAGTGTGAGACGTTTTCTCGCCCAGTAGAGGGAGCCCACTTTCCTTGCAGCAGCCTCAGCAGTATCTTCTATGTATTTGTTCCAATTCGTGTTGCCTGTGAATGTTGGACTCTTGAGTGTTATTAGCCATGGCAATTGGTGGTTGAAAAGGTGTTTTGTAGTTCAAGAAAAGGAGCTTTGTCTGAGCAGCATTAAATGTTACTATCCTTTTATGTCCCAATCCAACTATAGACTGGAAGTCATTTTCTAAGGATGCCTTGGATATGTGCTCGTCTGTTTTACCCACGTGTAGAGGGTAGAGCATGGTGTCATCAGCAAATATACCCATCTCTGACACAATTTCATCAGCGAGGTCGTTCACGAAAATCAAGAACAATAAAGGTCCAAGAATCGACCCCTATGGTATATACCCGTATTAATGTCATTTTTTTTACAGCCATCGAGAACAGCCTGGATCTTTTGGATAGGAAGGATCTGATTGTATTAAATATTCGTCCAGTAATACCGTACAAATTAATTTTCATGAGAAGACCTTCATGCCAAGCTTTGGATATATCAAGGACTACCACCAAACCTTCACCTGTCTTGTCCAAATATGGTATATGCATTCAGAGATGACCGTTAGGATATCCGCAGTAGAACATGCTTTCCTAAATCCATACTAATGGTTAGAAGTTTAGTATTAATGAGGTGGTGGACTATCGCTAGATTGATTAAGGATTTTAGCAGAGAGCGGGAGTAGACTGATGTGGCAAATATTTTGAGAGTCCGTTCTATCACCAGAATTCTTGAAGACTGGTACCACAGAGGCAATTTTCCAGACATCAGGGAAGCAAGATTTGGCAAGGTATTTGTTGTAGTGTTTGGAGAGGACAGGGGCCACCTCAGCAGAGCATTTCTTTATTACTATTACTGGTATAAGATCAGGCCCACATGCTCTGGAGGTGTCAAGGTTTTTTTTATGATATCCCGCACATGGGAATTAAAGTTAGTTCTTTATCTGAGACTCTCATATTATGTTAGTCTCTATACTTGGTTTGCTCATTAGACTCTTATATCCGAGCATGTGAACTATTTCTTTCAGCTTCCTCACTTTCCTTCTAGTTAATCCTCGTATGTGCAGTAAGGTAAATTGTAACGGATAGCCAAAATGAAAATCGCATCAGAATGTTTAGTGTTAAGAATTGAAAGGAATTTGTTTCGGAACATTTAAAAAAAAATATATATTTTTCACTTTTATAAATTGATGATTTTATTCTATTTAAGTAGTAACAGCTAAATTTGGTCAAGACTTTTTTATTTTATTTTTTAAAATTTTTTTTTTTTTAGAATTATGAAACAAAAGAATATTAAAATTATACTTGGGAATTTATTTAGATGAGTTCTACGTGATAGTCTTCTGGGGGTTGAAGGTTCAATCCTCAGTACAGGCGATACTAAGAATATAATTAAAATTACTTAAGACTTCTACCCGGCCATGGCTGACAGAACAAGAACAATCTACTCCTATGGGTTCAGTTTTGAAATTCCATATAGATTCCCGCGTTTGACAAGATGCACCTGAAAAAGGTTGGGGGTTACATCAAAGATGAAACCAGTAGTCCAAATAATATTGAATATGAATAATATTTTACATTAGAGTATGAAATCTGTTTGTTTCTTATCTAAACAATCTGTTTTTTGTTTATTTACATAGACTATTGTCCTCATCGACCTTGATATTTCTATTACGTTTTCACAAATGATTGTTGTTTATTTGTGTACATATCAGTTTCTTACGTACTTAAAATCATCGTATGAACTGATGAATTTGATGTCTATTTAATAACTAGCAGAGCTACCCAGCATTGGCCGGAGTAATAAAATACAAAATAGAAGAGGTTAAAAGATGTCTAACATCTTTATATTAAAACTTCTCTCTCCCTCTCTCTTTCCCACACCCTCTTTCTCTATGCCCAGACCAGCCCATTCCTCTCCCCTGTTTTAATGTATTGAAAATAATAATGATAATTAATAATGTAAGAAATTCACCTGGGCTTTCGGTTTAAAGTTATTGTTCACGGGCAAAACCGAGTTGCATAACATGATATAAGCAATTATGAGGAAAGTGACATGAACGTTCTTATAAACTGTTAAATTCATTTTTAACGCCAACAGGCACAACTAAGCAACAACAATCATATCCAAATATGGCAGAAACATCACCGTAAATGAACAATACACGTGAAGGCATATCAGCCGAAATGTAGAGATATATCGATATTGATAAGGACAATAGTCTGATAAAATATGATATAAAAAGGCGGGGAGTGGGAATGAATGTTTATTTGTTTTTCATTTATTCATTCTTGTATCTTCAAATATATTTTTTTACTTAAGTTTTCCTGTCGAAATAAAAGGAAAGGATACTTGTCTGATTGTTTTTGAAAATTTAGTCCATTATTTTTAATTTTTTTTTTTTTTTTCAGTAAAAATTTTTCATATTACAATTTTTCTCAAATTTGTGATGTAAAATCTTTCATTATTCTGTTCCTCTTGCACAATTATTCAATCTTATATAAAAACCGTGCTACTGACCACTTACGTTTTGGCAGCAAACCATGGGGAGGGAGGCCTCCTAGTCCTGATCGACAACCTTCCTAGCGCTGGAGTCTCAAACAAAATATCCAGTTTGCAAACCTAAAATTGCTTAAGGAGTAGATGGGCTCTGCCTATCGCCCAGCCTTTGCACTCCTTTTCTGTCTATCAGCCAGGTGCAGAGGTACTAGCGCACCTCAAAGATACCCAATGCTTGGCCTTGTTTCCTGACTAGGACAATAAACGACATCTCTCTTTCTCTTTATCTGGGCAACTTGGAAAGTTTTTTGTCACTAAGTCTCACATGACTAGTCTGGGTCGCTCTTGTTCCAACAGGTTGAGTGTACAGGTTAGACAGCTTGTCTGGCTGCTGTTTCTGACTGTTAGTACAAGAGCTCAAACTCTTAGGTAGCGCTAAGAACGGCTGCTCCATCAACAGTTGTATAATATCGTGGGTAACTGTACGTGCCATGTCGCACATGGAAAGGGACCTTACAGTTATCCCCCGTGGGTTTTCCTGAGGCCACACTCCCCATGGACCAAGTCATTACTAATGGACTGAATGTGTGAGCCTTTTGGCACCAAACAAGCATCCACTTTGCCCTCTCCACTCTATCTAAAACCCAAATGACAATACAAAGTAAAAAAAAAAATCAAACCTAAACCAGACACTCACCAAAAATACAACTTCGCCTCCGCCCTTGAGGTATCTACGTCGTTGCTGTTGGTTCTTTCTCCTAACAAATTCCCCGGCTATCCTAATGAAACAAACTAATGTGAACAAACATCTCGCTGCACAGCTCCCAATTTAGGATGACCCCCTAAACTTTCACCCTAATTCTCAGTAGCCCCTTACATCTACGGTGGCAACTTGGCTTGTTTGGGGTGAACTAAGTTAAAATATATATATATATATATATATATATGGTGAAATTCACCATCACGTCGGATTACCTTCATCCTTCTCTTCCCATATATATATATATATATATATATATATATATATATATATGTATATATATATTATATTACTGAATCTCTGATGTTATCTTGCTTGCTTGTCACCATACACATTTTTCATGTGTGCATGAATGATTAAGATGGTGGGAGGAAGAGCAAATAACATAAATAAAAGTTGAATGAGAAGAGAATTGCTGAAAGGAATGAGATGGTGTAAATTAAAAAGAGAGGAAAGAGAAGAAAAAGTCTATGACATCACAATGTATTCTGACTACGTGAAATCCTTTCACTTTGTAATCCTTGTAGAAACCAATGCCAAAGTTATTAAATTATATATTTAATAATATATATAACAAATACTGACTTAACTGTCGAGTTTATATATAAATTTGTCTTCATCAAAAAACATGAATTCATTTTTTTTTAAAAGTTGTTTTAAAAAAAAGGTTTTTGAACTTGTCCAAATTTCATAAAATAAATGTTGTTCAAATAAAACAAAAAAACTTTTAAATGAAGCCATTATATAATTATTTTCATATAATAAACGTAATCTCCTTCCCTTAAGTGAAATATGAGCAATGACCTATTAATGCCTCATTAGATAAACGGTTGATTTGATTCTTAGTTTTGTAAATTGGTCCATTTTGATAAGGAAATTAATTAACAAGATCATAACATTAATAAAGATGCAGCTAGTTAGAAAGTTAAACGGAAAGTCTTATTAAAAAAATAAAAAGATTACATTTATCTTGATAATTATTTTATATGATAGTATTTATCTTGATACTTATATAATAGTATTTATCTTGATTGAGAAAATTAATTTAATTCCTTAAAGCGATGACGCAGATTGTTAGTGTCTTTCTGCTCCATATATTTTTGATGAAAACGCTGTCTGTAAAAAGATTGTATTTAAGTCTACAAGATTAATAACATATTTTATTTTAATTACCAAATTGTTTTTTATTTTTTTTCCTACGGAGAAAAAAAGTTTATTTCTTTATAGTTACTAAAAAAAAAAAAATTTGCATGAAAAAAAAATCTTACAAAACTAAAACAAAAAACTCCACCTTTTCAGTCCTTTCATAAGAAAAGAAAAACAAGCAGCAGCAGCTTAACAGATCAATTTTTAAAGTTTAATTTCTACCTAGAGGTTCTGGGTTCAATCCTAGGGAAGGAACTTAAGAAAAACATTAATTAACTGACAGGAAATCTAAAAGACCTGGGACATGGAATATCCTGCAATTTACTTTAATTGATCAAATAACAGGTTTAGTTTGAAATTGCCCAAATTTTACTGACTATGACAAAAGACATCTGAAGAAGGCTGGAGAGTGCTGCGACCAGAATCTTGTTAAATGACAGCAACAAAATGCAGACAAGTCTGAAATATGTATATACGGTTTATATTTCCATCTCAAACAGGATTCATAAGTTTTACCAACTTCTATATTAAGTTAATTTGAGGAATGTTTATAATTAAGGTATGCATTTTTGTGTTTACCCTTTTCACATAACAAGGATGCATATTATATTTAAGTCCAAACGTATCTCAAATTGAGATTAAATGTAATCTTCAACCAATTATTAACTTAGATAACGTGTACCGACATTCACCGTTCTTTCTTTATCTCTCTTTTTATTTATTTGTGTGTGTGTGTGTGTGTATATATATATAAGAGGGGAGTACATGAAAGCCAATGTTCATTATGTTGTATTCTTTGTAAGAAAGTGCATGTTTTAGGTCAGTGAGTACACTAAAATGTTGTTAAAAAAATAGAAATATTTTTGTAAGTGCAAACTTGTTGAATAAAGAAAAAAGATCATGAAAATTACTGCGGTCTTTGATTATAACAACCATTTTATGTGCAATACACATTTGTAAAATCGCTTTAAGACATGGTCAATGATTATTTCTGTATTAATAAAACTGTCAGAAAAGATCTTGGTTCTTGTCTCGACATACGTCACTTTGATAAATACATTTGAAATTATGTTCATTTACTATTAATCAAATATTTATTGAAAAAAAAATAATGGAAAACCGATACGCATTTTTATTCCCTCCCCCCCCCCTTTGTTTTTTAAAAAAAAATAATTGTAAACATGACTATTTTGAATTATTTTTCTCAAAGTCCTCCTCCCAGGCAACACTAGGTAAATACAGCTAGTTCAAAATAAATTGAATTTTTTAAAATAGTAAACATGAAGGAGGTTTAACCCCCTAAAAAAAAATTACGAAGGAATAAAAACAGCTAATCTGGGTCTCTGTATAAAGAATAGATGGTTACTGGGTCTTAATATAATTTTCGATGATATGTGTCCCTGCTCCCTTCTAAGTTATTTTTTTTTTTTTTTTCATTTTTTAAGACATTTTTCGGTGCTTGTATAATAAAAAGCCGAAAAAAAGTTTTTCTTCTCTTTTAGTGTTGGAGAGGTAAATAAAGGGCAGTAACTCTTACCACGAATTTTAAGCAAGATTTTCCAGTAATTAAAACTGATGGCTTTAATTGGCGTTGCACATGTGGCTACTGTGCAAGGAGAACGTCGATTAGACATAAAAGGGTTAGGGTTTAGGTTTAGGGTTAGAAAAATATTGTTCGAAAGCTAGAGCTATTGTGAAGAGTTACCTGCCTCTTATTTACCTCTCCAACACTAAAAGATAAAAAACAACCTTTTCGACTTTTTATCATACAAGCACCCATTTTTCTTAGTCTCTCATGTCTATTTTTTGGACATTGTTAATATTTCTTTTGATTTGTTTTAGTTATCAATTCCTTGATTTTTAGCCGTGAAATGCGAGAGTCAGTCGGCTGTTTTTATTCCTTCATATTTTCTTTTGTCCTATTGACGAAATTCATTTTTATCATGAATAAATATCGATTTTAAAAGTAATAAAGATAACAATATATCAATTGAAACATTTAATAGAAACTTAGACTAACTGTTTAGGATTTTTGTCTTCTCTTCAGTTGGCCCAATCGAAATGAATGGCTCTCTCCTTGCAGAATCTCCTTGTTTCGATAAGCTCCGAAGACTAGCTTTCACCTCAGATTAAAAAGGGAAGACATATCCAATCTGTTGCTAAGATTGCTGGAAAAATGGTTGGATCAATCTACCGCTCTAAAAAGTACCTGACTTCTGATGTGGTCCCCTATATCTATAAGAGTTCTAAGATGGGGTACCACTGCCACATCTGAGGAGGTGCTACTCAGAGCATGCTTTCTTACTTTGACGGTCGCAATCTAGTCGGGGATGATCTCTTCTCTTCTTTACATCCCTTTTTCTCACAGAAGAAACTTTGCTAGTCTTTCTCTACTATATTGTTATTTTCATGGAAGGTGTTCAACTGAGCTCCAGTCTCTGGTTCCTCCTTGTAAGACATTCACAGCAAGAACTCATCTACCTACCATAACTGTAAAGAACTTTCCCTTCTTCCTATGTTTTCCCTTTTGGAGATTAATAATTTCAGATCGCCTCTATCCTTCTTCAGTCAGAAGAAATGCGGAATCCGGTTAAAATGCTAACTGTTTATTCCAACATATGTACACGTTCGGAACAAACAGGTTAAATTTTAACTAGATTTTTCATTTCTATTGACTGAAGAAGGATGGAGGTCATCTGAAAATTATCAATCCCCAAAAAGAAAAAAGAAAATGCTTTTTAAATGTCCAACCATAAGGTTGCAATCTTATGTATCTGATTGTTTTTGCTTTTAATTTATTAAAGGCTTCAGTCTACATAGAACCTACATTGAAACTTATATATGCATACATGGTGATATTGGTAGATTCTTAATGTAGTGAGTCTCCTGGAGTGGCCCTTTTTAAAAGGCAAAAAAAAAAAATATATGGAACAATTAAAAAAAAAATTTTTTTTAGTTGAAATTCAAAGCAATATTTACACTTCATCACAATTCAATCAAATTATATTTTTTGAGAACTTTGACACAATCTCTTGTTTTCTTAAAACAAATTATATTATCAAACGAGGCTTTCTTTTTTTAATTTTCTACTCCCCATAACTTCCCTATTCTTATTTTTTTCTGGTCAGAAGAATCTTTGACCTAATTTGACAAGTCGGTGAACATCAAAGAGGAAATGGGATGGTCAGGTGAGAGAGAAAGGTGATACATTGCTTTGTATTGTCAAATGTTAAAGATTTAAAATTGGCTTCTTTTGAAAAGTAAAATTCCTTTTTAAAGACAAAATAGTGCAAGATATGAGGTAGGTCCCTCTTTTTTTAACGAAATTTCAAACATAGATAATAGCTGTAAAACTGAGGCTAAATGTTGGATTTCATTTTTAGGAGAGCAAAGGGGGCACTACCTGTCCTTTAAAATGAATGTACCCATGGATTAAAAAAAACTACTGGATATATTTTTATGAAATTTGTAACATAGTAGACGTTAGAGAGAGTGTAATGAGCTTTTTGATTTATTTTTTATTTTAGAATAAAGAGGATGGGACCCCCCCCCCCCCCCCCCCCATCTTTGGAAATAAATGTACCCATGGATTCAAGAACTACTGGACAGATTTTTGTGAAATGTAGAAATCAAAGTTATTCCTTAGTCCTTACTATACTGCTATATCCCCACCCTTCCCAGGCAATGCCGTTTAACCCTGCTAGCATGAGATAAGTCAACTTCTCAGAAATGGTTAAATGAAGATAGCACACCTCTGTACATACATATAAAGGACTCGATATCTTTTCCAATAGAAATTTATATGATCATCATCATCATCACATCCATTTTACATGCTGGCATACGTTGGATGGCTTTTAGAAATTGACTTATCTCCAGCCACGTCTTTATTTATCCTTCTTTCTCTCAAGTCCATTCTTATCACTTCCTCCCATGTTTTTCTTTCGCCTTCCCCTGTGAACTGAACCTGCTATCTTAACTGTTTTACATCTACGAACCAAAGAACTCTCATCTATACTTTCAACGTGGCCATACCAATAACATCCCCTTGTTCTGCACACATCTCCCCATATTATCCAGATTTAATCTTCCTCTGAGCTCATCAGACCTAAGCCTGTTTTTAAGACTAATATTACACATCCATCGCATCATTCTCATATCATTTCTCGCCATGCAACGTATGTCCTCAATCTTCACTGGCCAGGTTTCACTTCCATATATCATCACACTGCGTACACATGTCGGATAGACTCTATCTTTGGTTGACAGCAATAACTCTCTGCTGGTTAGTAATGGCTGAAGTTCCCTGAACTTACTTCATCCACTCCTAATTCTTGTAATCTCATTAGCACCTGCTCCACTCTGTGATCCAATGATATTACCAAGATAAAACAAACTTCTTGACAACCTCAATAACTTTGCCATCCAGATATACATTCTCCACATCTGAGTTCCTATCAATCTTCATTGTCTTGCACACAAACTTTTTATCCTCTCTCAACCTACCAGAAATTCCACTTCACTTCTTGTGTACCCAATGCTTACAAGTACCACAAAAAATTGTATTGCACTCAACTCCCTTAACAAAAACTGAGGGGAACTTTCTTAAATAAGGAAAGTAGAAAGTAGACCTTCGGTTTACTTTCGGCAGCCTCGTAACTCTCGCTTCCCTTATTTTGTCTTTTAGTTCTTACATTCCATGAGCGATGTTCCTGACAAAGGGGGAAGAATTGCTGTTTTCTGGGTCGGAATCTATCCATCTAACACTTATCATTGGCTAGTTTTTGACCTTGAAGTAGTTTTTTTAATTTTTTTTTTTTATAAAGCTCTTTACATCAAGTGGCTTCATGCCTTGTCTGGAGCGACTTCCATAAAAAGAAATTAATTATCCAGATAAATCAAATTAATTATTATTGTTGTGCAAAAGCTGAGTTAATCAACGTTTGCGTTTGTTTCCCTAAAATTTTTTTAAATATATATTTTGATCACACAAAATACATGTTAAAATATTCCTCAGTTTTGTAATTGAGTTATGTTTGGAAAAAAAACCCCATCCATTTTAATTGTTCTATTCTTACCAAGCGACTCATCTTTTACTAAACTTCGATCGATCATTCTCACCCTCTTTCACTCTGTTGTTTGACCCCCTCCCCCCTCTCCGTTCTTATTTTATATGGTATCTAGTTCGCTATCTCTCTGTTAATAATTGAAGGAAATAAAGTAATAAGCAAATTAGAAAAATTCATTATAAATAAAAAGGAATATGATAGCAAGTAGTAATACTATTTAACCCATAGCTGGAGAAGGAAAGAGGAAGATATAGCAAGCAGAACTAGACTATTGGATTTTGTCTTATTTTTTTTTTTTTTTTAATATTTAACTGGCTTTGCAAACTCACTTTTTCCTGATTCAAATAATCTAACCTGAGTTCAATGGGTGACTTAACAATCACATTTTTTTTTTCTAGTATACTATTAAGACTGGATTTTATCTTGTCACTGTGCACACCAGATTACATCACAAAAGGCGAATGGCGTAAATAAAGGGCAACTGATAAGGGAAATGGTGGGAGGAGGTGAAAGACAATTGAGAGGGGGAGGCGGGAAGAGTAGATAAAAAATTAATGATTATTATCATGAAAGAAATTACTTGAAAACTGATGACATCATAAAGGCATTTCCGTCCGGATTTTTCTCCGCAACCATCCATTGAATTTCTCTGAAATTTTGCATGAAGTTGTAACTTTGGTCAGATTAGAAGGTGACATTCTCCGATTTTTGAAAAAAAAATCTGGTTAGCCCCCCAGGGGGTCAAAAGGCCGGGAAATGGCAAAAAATGACATTTTTTGCCCCATAACTTTTCATCCATCCATTCAATTTCTCTGAAACTTGGCCAAAATATGGAGGCAATTGTTCCTAATAGAAAATAAGTATCGCTGACCTTGGAAAAAATCTGGTTCGCACCCCCAGGGGGTCAAAAGCCCCCTAAAATGTCAAAAAATGACCCTTTTCTCCCATAACGTTTGATCCATCCATTCAATTTTTCTGAAATTTGGCCAAAATGTAGAGGTAATTGTTCTGGATATAAAATGAGCATCCTTGACCTCAGAAAAATTCTGGTTCGTGCCCCCAGGGGGGGTCAAAGGGGGTTCAAAAATGCCCCAAATTGCCCAAATTTATTGCATTTTACACTCACCACATCGAGTCACAGAGGGGGACCACGCATGCGCGGCTTGTTTGTTTTGTTGTTTTGGCAACTTCAACGCTGTAACAAATACTGACCTAACATTAAATGACATCAGATATGGTTTCAAAGACCAGCAGAACTAGGGTGCGGAATTTATGCCAATTCTTCAAAATTTGTAAATAAACATGTCATAACCTTTTAAGTCATTTAAATAAATGTATAAACAACAAAAGGAAAACTTTAATTTAGGAAATTGTTTTTTGATCAATCTATGGCTTGTCAGTATTGATATTTAAGCAGGTTCGCTATGGCTATTTTTGAACCAAGCGAAATATCACAAAGATTACCGATTTCTGACTGATTTTACAGACACAAAATCCATTTTTAGATTTAGGGGCATACAAATGATATGTTAGTTTATTTATAACTATGTTCTGACAAAGAAAAATCAAAACATATATAAGCCTAAAAAGATTCCAATTATAGGTCACTCTACTCTGAGGATTGTTTAAATACATTGGGACATGCTCCCAGTAGTCGTGGCATTAATTTTCTAATATAAACACTAGAACCTGCTTTCAGGACCAATCAAAGGTAAGAGAGAGATAATATTTTCATTTAAATTCTACACAAGAAATAAATTTTATTTCTAACCAAATTTATTTGGCAAAAAATAGCAAAGTGCAACAAGCCATGTAAAGAGACAGGTAGAAGATATTTACATCCACATAAAGTCTGAATGTTTCTCCAAGACCACTTTAAACATGGATATGGTAAGAATCGTCACAAGATCTTTTGGCAGGCTGTTCTACGGAGCAGAAACACTGACAGAGAAGGCTGTCTTTCTTCTATTGAGATTGAAGCGGCAATCATATATCTTATGCGGATGCCCGTGGAGACTGCAACTTGGAATCTCGTAATAAGATCAATATGTTAAAAATCTTTTATTTTTCATATTAAAATTTGTAAATTTATCTTAGTTAAATTTGATAATGAAAAAAAAGTTTCAGTAAAACAAACAAATATACCCATTATCTCTGTTGCCATTATATATGCTACCTAGGTGTAACTAAAACTTTTGTCTCTTAGATCTTTAATATCACAAAAACTTTGATAATATCGATAAATGTTATTTAAAATAAATAACAAAGAAATTATAATGGGTTGGTATTCTAATAAAACGTTTATCGCTTCAAAAGTAATTTAAAATTATTTTTATTGCAGTTTCAAGTAAAAAAAAAAACTTTTTTTTTTTCATGTTTAGTTGACGTGCAAAAGACGAGCATTCAGTTAGTATGTTATAAATGCTTTAATTCTAACTGAGTAATTTCTTGAGCCAAATTGGTAAATTCAATCTCTTGCAAAAACTCAACTTAAATCCGCTTTTTGTTTGTGCTTCAGTTATAAACTTGATCGGTGACTGTTCTCAAGGAATTATTTGATTGATGGCATTGTATCAAAGACAGCGTCGTCTACTAGTTTTATTTTATTTTGTGTTTTCATAAGATTCTAAGACTAACATGTTTAAATTCTAGTTAAAAAGCCGTTCCAGGACGGGTTCATAATAATGAGAAACACTCAGAACCTTTTAATATGTTCTAGAGATCAAACCCCAAAATATGTGAAAGCAATCCAAAACAAATTGATAGGGTAAACAAGTATGTGAAAATATAGGTTACATAACTGAAGTTATGAACTAAGAAAAATTCTAATTTTGTAGTTAAGCTCTCATTAGGAAGGTTTTAATGAGCAAAATTTGCTCAACCTTTTTCTGAATCTGTATAATTTTGTGTCTGTTCCTTATAGTTTAGATATCATTAAAATAAAAAGTAAAGAATATATGTTCATGCCGTCTTCAGGAGCCCTTTTAAAAAGTGCAAGCGACTAAGCCTCAAAATACTCTCCTCAATGGTTCACCTCAGAATGTGCAGCTGCTATTGCTGAGAGGCAGAAGGCATTCCGAAAATTTGGCCGCCATTAGTCAACTGCGAATAGACAAAAATTTATAGAGGCAAGAAATGATTGTAAAGTAATGATAGATGAAGCAAAGAGAAGGTATACAGAGATGACCAAAAAACGCATTCAGTCACAGAAACTAGGTACTCGTGATTTCTGGAAAATATACAATAGTGTGATGGACAATCGACAATTCCCCTGCTATCAAATCACAACGATGTTGTTTGCACGGCAACTGATAAGGCTGAACTACTTGCCCAGCATTTCGCCGTAAACTCCACTTTGGACTCAGCAAACCACCCCCTCCCTAAATTCCCATTGCGAACTGAAGCCACACTTGAGAACCTGGTCATCACCCCATCTCAAGTCAGAGACATTATAAAAAAAACGTGACACCTCCAAAACCTGAATGGCTTGATCTTATACCAGTAATAGTAATAAAGAAATGCTCTGCTGAGCTGGCCCCTATCCTCTCCAAACTATACAATAAATGCCTTGCTGAATCTTGTTTCCCTGATAGTTGGAAAATTGCCTCTGTAGTACCAGTCTTCAAGAATTCTGGAGATAGAACTGATCCTCTAAATTACCGTCCAATCAATTTAATCCCGATCTTTGCTAAAATCTTTGAATCATTAATCAATCTAGTGATAGTCTGGCACCTAGTTAATGCTAAACTTCTTTCTGATCATCAATACAGATTTAGACAAGCACGATCTACTGCAGATATCCTAACGGTCATCTCTGAACGCATATACTATGCACTGGACAAGGCAGGTGAAGCTAGGGCAGTAGCGCTCAATATATCCAAGGCCTTTGACAAGGTCTGGCATGAAAGGCTTCTCCTAAAACTGCACTCAAATGGTATCACTGGACAAATATTTAATGTAATTAAATCCTTCCTAACAAATGATAAGCTTGCTGCTTTGGTACCTCCACGACGTAAGTTCACTAGACCAACCCGACAATCTGCCAAACCCCATCCATTCACTGTGGAGGTCCCCAGATGCCGAAGAGCTTTCTACTCCAAAAGCTTCTTTCCTCGTGCTGCTGGACTCAGGAACTCCCTTCTCTGCTTCCTGTTTTCCTGACGGTACTGACATACAGAAATTTAAAACTAATGTAAACAGACATCTCTCTGCGCAGCTCCCAATTTAGGTTGACCCCCGAAAAAAAACTCACCCTTTTTCTCAGTAGCCCCTTACGTTTACAGTGGTGGCCTGGGTGAACTATGTTAAAAAAAAAAAAATGTAACCAAAAACCTACTGCTCTGGCAAAAAACTAAAAAAAATCAGGGTTGCGGAGTCGGAAGGTAAAAGGTCCGACTTCTTGGATTCCAAAAATATCCGTTTTTATTTTGCAGAGTTGTGCCTGCTTTAAAGAGCAGCCTTAAAATCATCTAAATCTGTTGGATTTAAAAAAAAACCCAAAAAAAAACAAACTATTGTTTAAATCTCATTCAAATCCGAAATAAAAAGAATTTAAAGCTTATTAATGAAATAAAGATAAGTATGCGCCCCCCTCCCCCTTAGGACAATCTGCATAGGTCGGGGATAATTCTGACCAGATTTGAAGTTTGTACGTCTAATAAACTAAGTGGTTAGCAGACAGAATTTTCAGATAATTATTTAACTAGCCGTACCTACCTGGCGTTGCCCGGTAGTGAATTTATTTTCAATTTGTTTTGCTTTTCTTTTTTTCTAAATTGTGTTGGGGTTTTTTTTTTTGTCTTTTTTTTTTTTTTTTACAAAATATTTTTTGTTCCAATCAAAGGGAAGTAATTTTATATGGACAATACAGTTACGTCCCGTTTTAAAAAAATGGCGGCCATTTGAAGATAATTCCAATCTTAAAATATTTTCTGGAAGGAATTAAATCGAATTATATTTTATTCTTTTTAACATGCTGCGACGATCTACAAGAAAAACTAACAAACCAGAATCAAATAATTTTCTAGGAAGAAAGTTATCGATGACTAAGAAATGAGAAAGAGACTGACTTTACTTTATATATTAGATTAATGATAAATGATAATAAAATGTACAGATTTTTAACATTTTTCTGCAGTTTCACGGTATCAACAATCAGAAATGTCTTTAACTGGCATCAATCGAAAAACGAAATCAGAAGTATTTATATATGTGACCGATTTTCGCATGTTTTTCATATATATATACTAGTGCAAGATTTTTTTTCTCTTTCTTGTTGCCCCTATGTATGTTTCTCTTTATGGTTAATATTATTTACTGTTGCTTTGGATGTCACATTAGCTGTTAAATATTTGTTTCTTAATGGACACTTATTTGTTATTCTACAATTACATTTTTACCCCAAAACTATGCAATAAGTCGGATAGAGCACATAAGTGTTGTATTTTCATTTAAATAGTAAAGCAAATATTTATCTCTTCATGTAACTATTCTTGATAATAAAACATAGAAAATTAATAGTACTAGTATGTATGTATTCAAAACTACAGCAGAAGTGGTCACTAATAGTCTTGCAGATATCCATACCCGACTATTGCACATGACAGCAACCATTTTTTTTTTTTTTAATAACAGCCTCTAAACACATTTAACCAACACTTAGCCGACACTCCCCACTCCCCCAAGAAATATAGGACTGTCCAATTTTTAGCATATCAATATCTCGCTCACGGGTAGCCTCATTTTCGCTTTTTTCTATCACTCCAGTCATTCTCGATGAAGAACGCAGGGTATTTGGAATATTGAATTATAATAATAAAAAATGATTAAAAAAACATTGTTTTATACTTCAACCACCTCCCACTCATCATTATCAAAATATATCTAGAAGCATATGTGGAAATACCAAACTAATCTCTCTATATATTCAGTAAATTACAAAATGTATCACATGATTAATATTTTGAATATTATAATCATGCTCTGAAAATCAAGACTTAACAATCTTTATCACTCTATAAGATCTGATTTATTAATAGATACATTTTGTATCATGTAATCTCTTGGGAATATCACAATTGTTTTGATTCTTTGAATTTTTTCTTAAGGAAATATATATATATATATGTCAGGTTCATATTATATTTCAATAACCATGTTTTTGTTTTATTTTTATTTTTATTTTTTCACATTTCCAAAAAACATAACATTTCTGTGAGATATATTTTTAACGGTCCGTTTCATTTGTCTTGTGCCAAACAACATTTTTATGTCAATATCGTCTCTGCAACATTACAAAATCATCAGGAAAATTCACAAAGAGTAAAAAGTTCTTGGATTAAAGTGTCTTGAAAAAAACCTACACTATACAGTGGTTCATTTTTGGGTGAAACCAAATAAAAAAAAACCAAAGAAAAGAGCAAACTCACATGTGGGGGAACCCACTAATACGCCATATATATATATTTGTGTTATAATGAAATAATTCCAGGAGGAAATCCGGGTATGAGAGCTCAATGTAATAAACAGAGCAAGAATAAAATATAGTAACACGAAATTACATAATCATCGATGCAATAATTTATTTCAACCTTGTGGTATTTTCAAGCATCCGATCCAGACGATTACATTTTTGAAACTGTTTAAAAAATGTAATCGTCTGGATCATATGCTTGAAAATAGCACATGGTTGAAATAAATTATTGCATCGATGATTATGTAATTTCGTGTTACTATATTTTATTTTATATATATATATGTATATCTCTTTATCAGTTTACATATATATATATATCTTTATTATCAGTTTACATTAAAATATAAATATATATTAAGAGATGGGTCTGAATAGTTAGCTTGATTCCCGTTTTGTACATAGCAAAGTTCCTGAATATGGGATAAAACTTAAAACCTATCATCAGATGTAGATGAAAAAGAAAAGATCTATTTGATTCCGAAAACTAACAGTTTTATAAAGATGGGATAAAGAAGACTAGAATATCATCTCTGAATCAAAAATTGATCTGAAAGTTGGACTATTCTATCCAGTGAGTCATGTATATAATGTTTATAGCGCACAATCTCGATATCGCTTGGCATGATGGTGTTTGGCTTTAATTGTATCGGGCCAATGTTCTAAGAAATTGGCCCGTGTACAAATAGCTTAATCCATTTATTTTGTATTGCAAGACTCTTCATGTGCTCTCATGCAAAAACTATTGTTTAATGCATTTTCTTAGGTTTTCTTAATTTTTAGCATTAAAAGGGAAAATTCAATTTGAACTTGTGATATTTGCATATTTGCTTCGTGTTCAGCAAGATGAATGTAATATATGTTGTCTATTATATTTTCTTTTTCGCAAATTTGTGAACTTCAGATTCATTGATATTGCAGTAAATACCTTATGTATATCTTTTTACTTATTTAAAACCATTTTTTTTTAATATGAATGACATGAAGTTTTGTATCCTTTTTATTTAGAAAAAAAATCTACTTCTTTACATTTGGACATATGTCTGTAACATTTATTAATAGATATCTATTAATAAATACTTTGCATGCATATCTATTAATAAATATGTTATGTACATATTAATGTTACATACATATCTGTTAAGCAATGCATTACGTGCGTATCTGTTAAGTAATGCGTATCTGTTAAGCAATGCGTATCTGTTAAGCAATGCGTATCTGTTAAGCAATGCGTATCTGTTAAGCAATGCGTATCTGTTAAGCAATGCGTATCTGTTAAGCAATGCGTTACGTGCGTATCTGTTAAAAAAGCTATCAAACAAAATCTTGTCTGCGTGCATGTTTTTTGCTGATACACATTGAATTATTTTTTATTTACTGTTAATCAAATATTTGTTGAAATAAAAAAAATAAAATAGGGGAAAACTAAAATGAAGTTTTAAAAATCCTATTTAAAATAAAATTATTAGCATGACCAGGTTTTTTATCACAGAAAACTGAATGCCCACTTTTTGTTTTGGCTGTATCGTTGAACTTCCCAGAAACGTTCCATCATTTCTGTATTAAAAAAATAACTATCAGACAAGATCTAGTGTGTGTGTGTGTTTCTCGCCTATATGTAACTTTGAACATAGAATTATGTTTATTTAAATAGAAAATAATGGAAAACTAAAACGAATTTTTAAAAATCATATTTAAAAAAAAAAACAAAAAAAACAATGTTAAATATGATTATATTTTACATTATTTTTCTCTAAGCCCTCCACCCGATGATGCATTTCCACCCGGGCAACACCAGACAAATATAACTAGTTAAAAATCAATTAATCTTTCTAATTTGTTTCAAATAGTTTGGATTCACAGTAAATGGCTAAAAAATTTGATTTAAAAAAATACACATTTGCACATTCGCAATATTTTATTAAATGATTTTGGCTTTATTTTTGACATTAAGTTTTTATTCTTTGCTTGTATTTTTATGAATACTTCAACATTTTCCCATTTTTTTTTTTTTTTTTTTTTTTTTTTTTTTCCTTCTCACAATGAACAAAATATGTCCCATTTTATATTCTGCATTGAATATAGAGAAGAAAGGTTAAAAAATGGTGTATTTTCATATTTCCAACCTGTGTTTTTCGCAACCCCCCAATTTGTATTTGTAGAAAACTTTAACATTTTCAATATTTGTATTATTGCTATGGTTATGCTCACAAAAATATTACATTTTATAAAAAAAAAATTATTTTATAAAAAGATAATATTCTCACCAGCATGGACTCAATTTTGAGAATGCCTGCCTTAGATAATTAGTTTCTTTTCTGTTTTTGTTTTTTCATTCCTAATGAATACTGGAATATTTTAAGCCTCTCCACTGATTAGCTTTTGATTGAAATTCATTAGAATAATTATGAAAATGCCAAGTTCAACAGAATATAAAAATAGAAAGCTTTACACTGTTCTGTTGCTTTTCTCAACATCAATATCTACATTTGCTCAAAGAATAACATATTTCAAACAATTATTCTTGTAATATTCAGTTGTTTATCTTGCTTGCATTTGTTCAATCTCTTCTGAGTTATTTAACTTTTTCTTTTTAGTAGCACATCATAAGTCTGGATATTGCTATCAGGGTTGTGGAGTCCGTAACCCAAACACTCGATTCTGATGTGTGATGTTTTAAAAGGTCCAATTGCCGTCTTAAGAAAACTTTTTCTACTCGTAATATATAATATTTACAAAAAGGTAATTTATGGATTTACCTACCTCCCCACAAAGGCCGGATGTGATACAAGGTCAAGTTTAATATGGGATGTGACTATTTTGTAACGTCCCTAGTAACAATTGCCTTAAAAAAATGCCTTGTCGAGGGCAATATTTATGTTGCTCTCTGTGCTGGTACGGCACCTGCCACCACTGACTGTTTTATCTTGGTTGTTATGTTTTACCTGCCTCTTCACGAGGGCTGGATATGACACAGTTGAGCCTAATGTGGGGTGTGATTATTTCTCAACAGCACAAGGACGCTTAGAGATGGATAAAACTAATAAAAAAGGTTAATTTGTTTGTGAAGAAAGCCAATCTGAATTTAAAAAAAATTTCTTTACAAACGACTATCCACTTTTGTAATTTGCATATTTAACATTAACAATCAAAAAGTAAAAATGTAGCCATTTTCTGCGGTTTCTTTTAAACTAGCTTATTGCAAAGATTGTGTTTAAAGAAAACTTTTGGTAACATGTTTTTATCATGAAATAAATTATTTAGTGTAATATAGCATACAACCTTTCACTTATCTCTTCCTGTTATGGTCAAGGTCGTTTAATTGACAGTCAATGGTAGATAGAGGAAGGTGGGGAAGATTGATTCTTCAAATAGAATTGATGTAAAATAAATTACACACACACACGTCTTCTTTGGTCTGAAGAGGTTGACTCTCTGAAGAGTACGACCGAAACATGTATGCACATATGTAACCAATAATTTATGTATAAATAAAAATTTATACTTAAGAACAGCTCTACTTGTTATTGAGCACTTTTTATAAACACTCGAGTTTCAATGGATTTACATTTACAGAAACTAATACAATATGTGTACTATATATATATATATTGTTATGAACTTGTGACATAATCGAACCACAGGTTCAGAAAATAAAGAAAAAAAAAAGATGGATCCTTTCTCGGAATTCACTCAAAGAGATCAGACACAAAAGGATCAAGAAATACAGACACAAGACGGAATAATTTATAAAGAACTATTTATTTTTAAGATAAGGATATGAGAACAATCAAAAGAAATGACTTAACTGAGGGGAAGTGGTTAATTTGTAGAAGATGAAAAGAAATGTGTGACAAAAGAAAAAACGGGTACTTAACTTTTTTCACAATGCATGCAAGTGTTAATATGATAGCCAGTCCTGATGTAGGAATTTGGGATTATTAAGTTCATTGCCGGACAACAGCTTTCGATAATGTCCTTTTCAAGGCAAGTTTTGCATGTAAACCACTAAATTCTCGTGTTGTCTTCTCGTTCACTGAGGCTATTGTAATATCAATATTGCGTGTAAATAAAAATTAATTTTCTTTTCTTCTCAGTGGGAGTCATGCACCAGTCATCAAGACGTTTTTCTTTTTGACCATCTTGCTCTGCCGTATTTGCAAAACTAAAAAATTCATTTCTTCATGTGTCTTCCTTCCAGGCATTGAGAAGATCAGACTTGACAAATCAGATCATAAAAGAGGTTATCTCTAAAGACTGGGATCTTAGTACAATTGTGAATTATTACAAAAGTAAAAGGACAGCTCTAGATAGAGGTAATTACAGTGGCTTGGCATAATGGTTAGTGTTTGTTAACGGTCTGGGAGACTAGGGTTCAATCCTTGGGCGAGTCATACCAAAGACTTAAAATAAATGATACTTGATGCTCCCTTGCTTAAACACTCGGTATTATAAGATGAGGATCAAGGGTAAGTGGAGTAATTACAGCTAATGAAAAGGGAGCCTGCTGGTTTCCCTTGACTATCGTCGAACATTTTACTTTTGTTTTACAGAGGCTTAAAGTTAATGAATCGGGTCCTGAAAGTAATTGAGAGAATAATTGAACAGCAAATAAGTCAGATAAACATAGATAGAATGTATATTTATCCTGAGACAAAGGCAAGAGAAGTTCCTTGGTAAGAGGAAGAACCTGTATCTTGCCTTTGTGGATTTTGAGAAAGCTTTTGACAGTGCCAAGAGAGGTTGTCTGGTGGGGTTTGCATAAACTAGGGGCAAACGAATGTTTTGTGAAGGGTGTTCAAGCAATGTACAGAAATGCTCAGTCGTGCTAGAATTAACGGCACATTTAGTGAAAGTTTTAGTGTTAAATTAGGAGTACATTAGGATTCTGTACTGAGTCCGTTGCTTTTCATTTGTGTCTTAGAAGCGTTTGTGTCCAGGGTGTTTCGTATAGGTTGTCCAGAAAAGAGGCTGTATGCTGATGATTTAGTACTTTCCTATGAAACAATGGAAGACATACTTGTTAAGTTAAAGAGTTGGAGGAATGCTATGGAAAGTAAAGGTCTGAGAGTAAATGTTACCAAGGCCAAAGTGATGATCATTGGTTGTAATGTTGGAAAGCCTCTAGTAAGAGGAAAGTTCCCCTGCTCAGTTTATGGAAAGGCAGCATGGTACAATTTAACTTTTTGTGGTACTTATACGCATTGGGTACACAAGAAGTGCATGCATACCTTGGATGCACACACATGGAGAGCTATAAAAGGGACACTCTTTTTTTTCTTTTTTTTTCTTTTTTTTCTTTTTTTTTTCTTTTTTTTTTCTTTTTTTTTCTTTTAAGTTAAATTAAAAATAACAAATGTCCGGTTCACCAATCTGAAATAAAATAAAAAAAATTGTGATCAATTTCAGTTGTGCTACCACACTTAAAATACTTTTAGAAAAGCAAAACAAAAAATGTTTTTTATGTATTAAGCTGTGGTTATTTTATAAAAGTTTCAGAGGAATGATAAGGTTTGCTCCCCCAACCCCACCCATTCTAAGACACTGAAAGCTAGTTTCTCCATTTCGATCATCTGGTGATGGCATGATGTTTCTGCTTTGACGTATAGAATCAGGATATACAGGGTGCCCCAAAGAGTTTGATATCATTTGGCAGGCTGCCAATTATTTTGGCAATTCTGGTTGAAATAACCTCAAATCTTCACAGAATGATAACAAATAGATTAAGATTTTATATTTAACTAGCTGACCCGTGTCCCGGCGTTGCCCGGGAAAGCAGATTAACTCAACAAATTCCATGCCCCAACCTTGAACTATTGAATTATTTGCTGCTTATGGTTGTCCAGAGCGAACACAGACCCCATGATGTTAATGTAAAATAGCAACTAAAAAAAGTAAAAAAAACAAACTTTTTGGTTGGGTGTGATTCGGAGGAGGCTTTTTGTTTAATGTAAATACGTATTTCCTTAATGGAAACGGTAATTTAGCACATCAAAAACTGTATAAAATGTAATTGTCAGGAAATGATTTAATCACTGGCATTCATGTCAAGAGAGAGGGATTATATGGAAAAAGTAATAGTACGCCCGTTCAATTTACGTGTTTAACGATGTAAATTTTATTTCAAACAGGAGCGTGACAGATGAAAGAAAATCACTTGACTGTGTAGTAATTAAAATATTAAGGTATTTAGGAAAATGCCTAAGTGTAACAGATTAAACGATAGATAAAAAGAAGTCTCACAATTATTGTAGATTAGAACTCTCAGCTAAATAACTCTCTCCCCATAAGAGATGCTTATTAATTTTTTAGTTGATTATGTGTGAATACCTTGAAAAACTTTGAGCCGAAAAAAAAATTGTTTTAGAAATTACTACTGCTACCACAAATAACAATAATAATAGTACCAATAAGACTAACATAGGTTATATCGAAGCGACTACCTGTAAAAATAACCTGAAAATGTTAGTGATTAATTTAGTCTGACGGTGACGGGGCAAAATGATCAACCGTATTAATTTGTTGTCTGAATTGTGCTAATTTTTTAATTTTTTTAAAAATTTATTTATTTTTTTCTTCATTTTTATTGTGAAATATCCGGAATTATGAGTAAAGATTAGCATTTGTCAGACCTAAGTGCTTTAAAACAATTTATGCCAATAATACTAAATTGTTTTGTGAAATTTGTGGATAAAATTTTATTAAGCAAGAGATCTTTTTGATTTTTATGAACCAAGGTTTTTATTCATTTTTTTTATTGTGAAAATATCCAGAATTATGAATAAAGATTAGCGTTTGTCAGCCCCCAAGAAAACTCTCTTAACCCTACCACTAACTGTAAGTCCTGGTGGCAACTGCTCCCCTTCTTTTTCGGTTTGTTTAGAGGTTGTTGTTTTTTTGCCACACTGACTTAAGGTTAGTGGTAGATTTAAGGGACAGTATGTTTTGTAAGAAACAAATGATAAAATCAAACTGTTTATTAAAAATGTTTGTTCCAATCGACAGCGGTTTTGTTGCTATCGGACTGAGGTATGTTTCTGTTCAGTCCTAGGAGGTCCACTCTCCCAGGCTTTACCATTTTTGGGTTAGTTTATAGCTAATCGCCTGAGGCGCCCTTACCGGGAAATGCCGATTTGATCTTGTGTCTAATCTCTTGCAGAGGTAAATAAATATACTAAAAAGTAAACGGAATAATAATGTTGAATTGAATATAGAAAAGTGCAAAAAAAATTGAATTTTAGCCCGTGTGCAGATTCCCTTTTTACATAAAATAGACAACAAATAAATAAAGTGGATTTATTTTAATAATGATAATACTTTTTCAGAATATGACCCTATTCCTAAAAAAAGAAAGAAAAAGTCTTTGTCGCCATGTGTGAATTATAATTTTTTGTTTTGTTTCTAAGTCGCATTCTGTTATGAAATCAATTCCAGAATAAACGTATGATGTTTGACCGCTAAACTGTTCAGTTTCATTCAGTTAGACATGGTAGTTTTCAATTTTTTGTTTTGTTTCTAAATCACATTCGGTTATTCTAGAATAGAAAAGTACATAGTTGTAGATAGTAGGTACCCTCTCACCCCCTGCCACTAGTATTTAAAAATAAATATTTGTTTTCAAGCAAATAAAATAGATTGCTTTAAGGTTTGGGGGTCTGGGCTCCCTCCACTATAGTTTTAAATAGGGGCTAACCCTCTCCCAATAAAAAAAACAAACTACTTATCAATAGTGCCTCTGCATGGCGCATTACTACTACTACTAAAATAAGAATAATAATAAAAAAAGTAACTGTAAAAAAGAAAAAAATAATCGATAAAGATTACCGAAACAGACGTTTAAAATTTTAGCAAAGATTTGTTGTTTTTCGAGAAGGCAAATGTGAAGCGTTTTGAAATAAGCGTAATCTGCTATTCTCGAATAAACTCAGTTCTAAATAATTGATCTAAATTAGCATAATTTAAAAATGTCAAATGAACGTAAAAAGAAAGAAGTCAACATAAGCATTAATAATGAAGTGAGTATGTTAGTCTTCTGGAATGTGGGAGAAAGAATAGAGCAGTCATTATTTTGAATGAAACAGTGTTCATGGTATTATTATGCCATGGACAATTGGACCCGGTGATACTAGAGGCAGGAGGAGTAGATATGATGTGAGTGAAAATGGCTGCAACTTTCTCTTTGGACGTCTTAGTTTGGAGAAACAGCTTACCTGGAGAAAATGTAAGAAATTTTCAAAGGAAACGAGATGAAGGAATATTTTCTGGAAACGGATCTGAGGACTTGGCCTAGTGGCTGGTGGACCAGATTAGCATATGAAGGTTTTGGTTCTCGACCTATAATGTCCGTCGGTACAGAGGGGGAAAAAATGAGAATCTATCACAGAGATGTATCCGGTATGATGGAGATGAAGACAGTTTTCTTATGAAATGACCACCATGGTCACCGGACCTGTTCCCATGTGATTTTTTTTTATATGGAGATATATGAAGCGACTGATATATGCCCCCCCCCATCCCACCTCCCTTTTTCTGTTAGAATAGATGAACGCAAGCAACCATTCCGCACTGGATAATGTTACCGGAAACGTGCTACAGTGTGTTTGGCAAGACTTTCCGTGTGCCATGTCACACGCGGTGCACATATTGAACACTTATGAAATCAATCCCAGAATAAATGTATGATCTTGGACCGCTAAACTGTTCAGTTTCATTCAGTTAGACATAGTTTTCAAGATAATTGTTTTTAAAAATGATATCAATTTTTTTTTTTTTTTTCCTTTTTGAACAATCTGTATATTATAGACAAGTTGAAGCCAGAAATAAGTCTTCACTTTAAAACCACATCAATGGGAGGCGAAATTAGTTGTTTTCTACCCGATGAAAAAGTTTATATTTTTAACTTCGATTTTTTAAGGAAATGGAATTAAGATTTAAAAAAAAAAAAAAAAAAAAAAAAATTTGAGGCACACAATACACGCGTCGATACAAATCCAACAATAGAACATACGTCTAGACAACTGAATCTGGCAGCACGTTCCATCAATTGTGCGTAAATACAGTCATTTTAATTCTCAATGGAAGATTTTGGATTCAACGGTTGACCAATTTAGACTCTATATTCCTGTTTGTCCTGATCATTATGTGAATGATTTCTTTTAAAATCTTGAGTTATTATGTTTTATTCATTTTCATCTAAACGTTTTGAAGGCAATTTTAATTCTCAGCAGAAGGTTTTGGATCGAAAGGTTGGTCAACATCTACTCGATAGTCCTGTTTGCTCAATCAACCGTACATTTATAAGTTTTGGGAGGCAATTTACATTTCTTGGCAACAACCGTTGTTGTATAAACAAGGAATTTGGTCTCTGAATGTTATGTTCAATTCTATGTAAATTCTGAAGATACGCCTCTGATGAATTTTAGTCGAGAGATCATCTTAATAGATAATTTGCTCACTTTTATTATCTATTTTAACAATTTTGCGTCAATCGGAATTTATGCAAAACACTGTTACTGAAATGAAGAATAGATAGAGATTCAAATGTATATCTAAGCAATATTCACAAGGTTTGCTTAAATATTTTAATTCAACTAAATAATTGTTGATTAGCGAGACTGCGCAATTAGCTTAATGGATACCTATGCAGACTATGAACTAAGCTATGTCAAGTGCTCAACTGCGATCGGATCTATTGTGGTTATTTTATGTACTAATACTGTTGGTAAAGGTTTGAATGGACTTGCAAATTCCTAATTAGCAACTTGTGTTCAATCGATTGTATACAAAAGATATTGTGCTTTGCCATTAAATAACAAAAACCAAAATAGTTGATTAGCTTTACAAACACAAGCGCCTCTCCACCGAGGACTTGAGGAAACGCCTTGAGCCTGCTCTCGGCCTACCAAGCCAGCAGGACATCTGGTAAAACTTTCTGATGTTCCAAATAGAGGCTTTCTAAATTTTATGGTTGAAAAAGATTTTCATGAACTTTTATATTTAACTTATATTTTGTCAAATATTTATTGTTGATTAGAAATTTTAATTATGTATTTATTGTTGATTAGAAATTTTCAGACGAGCCATTAAGCTACTGAATAGTTCAAAAGGTTTTGCAATTTTATGAAATTTCATCTTCACAAATATTTTAATGAGATGAAATATTCATTGGAGAGGTCGTAATCATAGTCTTAAAATGTACATTTTTTACATTTTCTTTTTGTAGCTTCAATAAACCGATTAACAGTTTCAAAACATTGTTTCTGGGAAATAAATGTATGGCCATTTCTCATGGATGAAGTTTAATTAAAAATAAATTGTGAATATGCATATTTTGTTAAAAAACTAAAATTAAATATTGAATGTGTTAATCAGTTTCTTTAGAATGCATCAAATGTATGTAACAATTGTTTAAGTTGGTCTGAGTTTTGCGCTTTACGGGTCCTCCCTGCCAGCGTCGGTCTCGCGCGTTACGAGCTTGCTTTTGCTAAAGACATTTTACTGGAACAAATCGTTATTTAATTTCTTAAAAAAAAAAAAAAAAAAAAAAAAAAGCACATGACTTGCTTTCATCTGATTACGTGGGTGTAGATTTTGTATCTACAAAATGTGAATATCTAATTGATTGGATATTATGGATCCTGTATCTGCCAGGATTGTTCCAGCGTTTTATCTTTTTTGTTAACATTTAACCTTTAGAAAATGTTTCTACATAAAAAATGAGTTTATTTTTCTCTTACTGAGTTGTTTAGAATTATTATTATTATTAGTTGTTGGCTACTTTTTATTGTTTTAGTATATTTTGTTATTGGACAGTTACTAAGCACTAAAAAAATATTTTTTAAGGGTTATTTTATTTTTCTTATTTCAAGGATTTCCCTTCATCAAAATTACTCACAATTTCGATTAATATAATTTTTTGCAATCAAGTATTTCCAAAATCGAAAAAAAAAACTTAAATTTTAATAAAAAAAAATGAAATCGCTCTTCAGAAAAACAAAAACTAGGTTTTATGGATTATATTTTTGTGATTAAAAACAATCTTTTAATGTTTGCCTTTTTTATTATTAGATTTTTTTTTGTTTTTATTGCTTACCAATTTGTGTTCACTTTAGTATTTTGTGGTATTTTTTGTATTTTTAATCTCTATATTAATAAAATTGTTTAACGATTTCTCGTGTCTGTTAGTTTCTCGCCTCTACGTGACTTACACATTATTTTTTATTTACTATTAATCGATTATTTATTGAAATTTAAAAATAAATGTAATACCATGATGTGCTAAAATGTAGATTGAAAAAAGAAATTAAATTAAATCCTCCAGAAAGCATTTCGGTTTCTTCGTAAAGTCGGCTATTTTAATCTTTTAATAATTTTTTTAAAAAGAAGAAAAAAAGATTACTTTGTGACTCTTCAAAATTTGAAAGTAATTTGGAAGCATTTAAACCTTCCAATAGAAAGTCATTTAAACTGGTTTTAAAATTCTTAGTATCATGTATCAAAAGATTGAAAATTTTTGGAAGCTTTTTGCTTGCAATAATTTTATAGAGATTATTGTTTTAGTATATTTTGTTATTGGACAGTTAGTAAGCACTAAACAAATATTTTTTAAAGGTTATTTTATTTAAAAAAAAAATCGTTATAGTTTTATAAGATTTTTGGCTCAATTAATAACTTAATTGCCAGATGGTAGCATAATAATTGAATTTAACTTTCAAAATTCTATTTAAAAAAATGATAATTTGGTAAAAAAAAATTTTTTTTTTTTTTTTTAACGACTGCATTGGTTAAGGGGGTGGGGGTAGGGTGAAACAAAAATGAAAGTAAAGACCCCGGGGGCAATGCTGGATGCATACAGCTAATTATTTTTGTAATGATGTAGAACATCTCAACTAATTGTATGTTCTTTACAGCTTGTAGTAGAATACAAGAAACAGAATAATACAAGATTGTGAACCATTAATTTCATTGGATCAGAACCTGACAGATGACTTATGGAATGCAACTATGTTTGTATGAAGAATTAAATACACCAGCAATTCCATCCTAATACTATGTTAGCTTGTTGACAGTGTGTGTGTGTGTGTGAGAGAGGGGGAGAGAAAAGTGGGCCAAGAATGTTGTTTGTTCCCTTTCAGATTTGCTAAAAAAAACAAAACAAAAAAAAAATAGGACACAATTTTACTGGATTCGGTTTTTACTTTTAGTTAAAATTGCAAGCCAAACATTTCTACTTGTTCAACTTTATCGGCTTCTTCCTTTTTTAAAAATTTCTTTTTTTTCCTCTTTTATTGTAAATTACTATTTTTTTGTTTTGTAAGTTTAGAAATGAAATGAGAAACTGTAAATTTTATGACCCCCCCCCCCCACCCACCCCGTCTTAGTATATTTTTCTTGTTTGCCAAGTTTATAGTTTATATTCAAACTAGGCTGAAAGATTTTTTTAGAAATGTTTGATGTGCTAATATTATAGCATGTCACATGATAGAATATGTAACTCTTTATTATACTAACTGTGAGTTTATCAACATTTGTTTCTGCTAAGGCCTTTTTTTTTATATATACTTTAATAACAAAAAATACATGCTAAAATATTCCTTAGTTCTTGGATTGAATTATGTCTGAATACATTTTTGTTTTAATTAGCCACAATTTATAATGTCGGCATCTAATTTACGTATGTGAGTCTGTATGTATCACAAACACGTATGTAAATTAGATGGGAAAAATAATACATTAGATCCATTGCTCTTTCTGCTTCTCGTAAAATCGGTTCTCTCTATCGCTCCAAACACTTTCTCACACCTGAGGCTATTCTCTATCTCTACAAATCTACTATCAGACCATGTATGGAGTACTGTTGTTATAACGAAGGACCCCACACGCTTCTTTCTGACCCCGTTGGTATCGTTGTCGGCCACTCACGCACAGGTGTTTGATATCCCGGTCGCGGTGCCGAGTATAACAGATACCTCACTCTGCTCCGGTGTCACTGAACCACTCGTAACATAGGTAGTCCACTCGTGTCTCTATCTCTGTGCTCACACGTCTGGTTCTCTGCGCAGAAATCTTTCCAGACTGTGAACACCCTCTTCGGCCGGTGATTGTTTTAGTGGCAGTAAAAACCAAGATGTGTCGAATCTCCTAGGTCGTGATGACGGCGATGATGATGATTTCGTGATTCTGTGAAGGCAAGGTTACACCAGCAAAACAAATCGACAATAGGAATAATTCAAACAACTCAGCGGTTTCCTTTTGTATCAAATAATTATTAACAAGATAAATTCTATGTAGGGCCCCACATCATCGCCAAGATGCATGCCAGTGCGCCCCAGGGGTGCACGACCCTGTTGGCCCCAATTATTACGTCACATCGTCATATTTGGGCTGGTGAATCTCTGTCCCATTTGAGGGTTCTTGATAAGGTACAGAAATGTGTCTGTAATTTGATTGGCCCCACCCTTTCTTCTTCTCTGCACCCTCTCTCTCATAGACATGATGTTGCTAGTCTCAGTCTTTTCTATAAATACTATTATAGCATGTGTTCTTCAGAATTGTCTGATCTATTCCCTGCTTCTTTTGTTCCGGCTCGTTTGACTCGTTGGTCTAGTGGTCTCCATCAATTCGCTGTTTTGATACCTTATTGTAATACAGCTTCCTATTCAAGTAGCTTCTTTCCAAGAACTGCTGGCTTGTGGAACTCTCCTCCTGCTGACTGTTTTCCTCTTACCTATAACTTTGGTCTTTTCAAGACTAAGGCCAATAGGCATCTCGTGTCTTTGCGATAATCATATTTGTTCTTGTTAGCTCCTTACATCAAGTGGCTTCATGCCTTGTCTGGAGCGATTTCTATAAAATAATAAAAAGTCTCTTTACTACTATATAAGAATGATAAAGATAATACTAAGGATGATATAGAAGTGCAGAGGCTTATTATGTTTAGTTATGTAAGAAGAATGTCTTAACATATGTCAGAGTTTATGAATTATCATATCAAAGTAGAATAAATAGTGGTTGTGACCCAACGGGTCCCGGGTACATTTAGTAGTATATGTATATATATATATATATAATATTTATAAATAAATATTAATTGTTTATTACCTACAGACATCAATGTTTCATGCTAACGCACTCTTCAGTGCAGGAAGTTAATTCCCAACGGTCGGCGGGCGCGAACCCCCGAACACAAATAGCCACTGATTTGTAGTCAAGACTCTAACCCCTTGGCCATATATATAAATATATATATATTTTATAGATTTGCCTCATTATGGTTTTGTCTTGAATGGGAATTGAGTCGGCCCTATGAAAAGGGTTCGCACGACCACGTGCATTTCAAACGGACATTTATGGTGTTTTCTTCTGAGGGAATTGATGTGGAATGACCACACTATCAGTAGATTGGAGTGGTAAACTTGTGATCTGTATTTTTAATGCTTTGTTTTCGTCTAGGGGGGGGGGGTATGCTTTTCCATCGTCTTTTCATCGTTGTGCCGCCCGACGAAGTATTCTAGCACATTGTTTCTAGTTTTTTTTTGTTTTTTTTAATGCATTTGGGACCAATCTTGTTTGCTGTTTTACTCAGCAGCAACAGTACTGAGAAAATATTGCGAGCTACCATTTTAAGACATTTTTTTTTATATAATTTTTTTTTTTTTTTTTTTTTTGGGTCCTCTTAAGTGACCTCAATTTGAGCAACACCACATTGTCTATTATCAGTTGCTGAAACTATTAATCCAAGTACTTAATTTCCCTGATGATCTGCCAAGCAAGGACCGGTAGTGAAACACGTGTAGGAAGAAACATCTTTAGTTTAATGTATATCGTAAATAAATAATACTTTGAAATAAACAGTCTTTTGTGGTGATGTATAACCGCCTGAACGGAATGCTTCGGTAAACCTTCAATAAATCACATATAAATGCTCTGTACCCTGTAATTGAGTAACATCGAGCTTAATTTTATTGGCCTAATCCCGGTCTTCACTGAATAAACTATCTTCTAAGTGAAAAATCTAAATATATATATATATATATATATATATATATAGTCTCGGAAGTTTCTCAACCATTAAAACTATATTGAAAAAAAACAACAAAAAAAACTTATAGTCCCAAGTCTTCCAGTGGAAAATCACTCATGTAAGTCAATTTATTTTTTACAGTTATTATATTAGTTTGTTTCTAACACTATTTTAAGGGATCATCAGTTGTTTACCATGAAAAACTGTTTCGGGAATTTAATATATATATATATATAGCATCAAAGTTTTGAAACAAAAAAAGCCTTCATTGTCCTTAGTGGGTAGGGATTATTCAATTCTTTCAAAATAAACCCCCTTCATTATATGTTAGTCACCATTAGTTTTAAGTTCATGAATTGTTGCTAAAATATGATTACGCAATTTTTCTTTAATTCTAACCAAATCACATGCAACATCTGGACTGCAAAATATTATGTTACTATATTTAATCAGTCTTCATTTGATCTTTGTCTTCCCGTTTGCTATCATCAGCGGCATGGTAAAATGAATCACTGAATGATAACACATTTACTAATTTGTGAATATTTTTTTATGATTGCTAATGTATGAACTGGGGTGAAATAATGTTCAACCTGTATGTGTGTCGTCGGCAAAAAATAGGGAGATGCACACCTTTTATTTTTAATAACATTAGGTCAGACACTCTACTTGAGAAATTGGCCATTTCTAAAACTTGATGCCGTAATAAGGGCAAACTGTCTTTTGCTGGTTCTGGCAAGGGGTATATCAACACATGTACAGACTTAAGGCTGGGCAGCAAAAAGAAAACTGGGTGCCCGAGGAAGACATGAAAATAAACTATCAGGCAAGACCGTAAACAGTTGTAAATGAACAGTCAATCCCTACAACCGTGATCACTGGAGACTTAGCATAAGGACAGCTAGACAACGTCGAACCCCTTGCCCAAAGGGAACATATACGATAAACCTGGATAGTGAGTGAGTGAATCTACGACATAAGTAGATTATTTTTCTAATTGGGTTGAAAATAGCTCTAATGTAAATAATTTTAAGAATAAACTGGTTAATGGTTAAAAAATGAATCTACAAGGACATTGTTGAGGTCTATCGGATGAAATATTTAAGCCACTTTGGTCAGTATATTCATCTAATATATAAAGTAGAGACGATTTTTTCCCCTGTACCTTCTCGGAGTATAGGAAAATAACCACATGCATCACAGGCTACTAAACTCACCTCTATATCACACTTATTCACTTGAGTGTGTTTTAGTAAATTTCTTCTTATTTTTTCCTACCTAACACTAAATATTACATTTGGCCCGCTATCTCCGACTCTCCGACACACCAACTCCATATAGGTGGTAGCAAAAACTTTCCTCCCTAACAATTCTGTACTGTCACTCTACTCATCGACACCGGGAACTAATACACACAGTTTAATTTTTACAAAACACCGTTTTTTATTTACTATTTGCCTGGTATTAATTTACTACATAATATAAAGTTAATTAGCCTATTTCCACGTGTATTTTAAAGACGAAACCGTAGTGATGTCATTAAGAAGGCAGATTTCATGATCGCCAGTTTTAGCGTTCGATCCCTCTTTACTCTACGACTTTTAAATTTTTTTTTAAATATAAAACATTCACCAACACGGTAGACGGGGGCGGGAAAAAAATACGCCGTTTCCTTTTTTCAATCGACGTCATGCTATAGGTAGTACTTTCTCCCGTGCAACGCCGGGCGACGGGTCCCGTTAGTATTATATATTTTGTGAGATTAAAAAAAAAAAAAATTACGTTGAGGATATCTATCTATATATTACGTACTACTAAAACTCTGTGGATCTTGTTTGTTTATCCCTGTACACACGGGGTGACGTAAATCGATAATGTCTTCGTTTTGTGACGTCATCCATAGAAGAGACTTTAGATAAAGTAAGAAAACGATGACGTCATTCATGAAAACAGACCACAGACGACCCGTGACCCTTTGGACACTGCATATATTTATACTAGACGAACCGTCGAGACCCAGAGGGGCTAGTATACTACTAAAACCTTGCTTGTGACTGTTCACACTTTTCATCCGGACATGAATGGTTTTAGATGGTGCGAGGAAGGGTTAGCGATAAGAGAAGTAGTTGGAGGAGGCAAATTATGTAAATAATTAAAAGTGTGGGGGGGGGGGGGATAAAAATGTATTATATTTATTGTAAATATAATTAGGCACAGGGCCATTACATTGAGGGAAGTGAGTAAGGGCTGGTCATTTTTTTTGTCATAACCAATTTGATTAGTTAGGGGAACAGTTAGTCATTTGTTGTATACTCTTCCTTTCACTAAATGTTAATGACGTCACAAGAGTTTCATATTTGTGTTTGCTTGAAAGCAGCAGCAGCAGCAACTGTTGACAACTGCTTATCTGTATGTTTATTTACTCCTCTGCAGGAGTTAGGCACAAGGCCAGTTTTATCTTACTCCCACAAGTAAGATGTGACCACAGCTTGGGTCGAGTAAGTGGGGTTAAAAGCCAGCGCTCGAGAGGTGAGCACTCTGGCCATTTAAAAATTGCCTGGGCAGCCCCGTCGGCATTCCCCGGTAGGGGCGCCTCAAGCAGTAAGCAATAAACTTACTCCTCCCCAAAGAGGGGAGGCGAAGCCTGGGAGGGTGGACCTCCTAGAACTGCACAGGACAAACCCACAGACAGGTGGAATCAAGTCCCGAAGGACAAGACGACACCCGTCTATAGGGGTGCAGTATCCATCGGAACAGATACTACACTTACTTCACTTACTGTGCCAGGTAAGACACCAACAATTTGTGCATGTTTGTTTAAAACAGCCCCCTCCCCTTCAGCAATAACTTGGAATTTTCAAATAGTTGTGAAAACTTTTTTGAATTTCCAAATATTTAATGTATATATAACAAATACTGACCCAACAGATCACGGGTGGTCTAAGTTATTGATTAAAACTCCAAATAAGAGATACCCAAAAAGGCATAATGAATAAACTAGCCAAACCTATCCGGCGTTGCTTTTTTATTTTTATTTCCTTTTTCTGACCACCAAATAATTTTCAAGAAAAAAAAAAAAAATTATTTCGAAAATTGAATTTAATTATGCTATCGTTGTTTCCTCATTAAATTAATTGAACCAAATTCTTATAAAACTATTGCGAATTTTGTTACGGTAATGTTTTAATCCCTGTTAATAAAATTAATGCATGTAAATAATTACGAAAACTTTCAATATTTTAGTACATGAGGATTTGCTAAGAATTTTAAAGCGAGAGATGACTTTCTATTCGACAGTTTAAAGGCTTTCAAATTCTTTTCAAATTTTGAAAGATCATAGAGTAGGGTTTTTTTTTTTGTTTTATTTCGACTTTTTAAACAAAAGTGGCTGACTCATTTATGATGAAACCGATATGCAATGTGGTGGATTTAATTTCGTAATTAAATTTTTTTTTTTTAAATAGGATTTTAAAATTTTAATTATTTAAGTATTCGATTAATAATAAATATAAGTTAAATGTGTAAGTAAGGAAGAGGTGATATAAAACGCACACACACACGAGAAGTAGTTAGACAATTTTATTGAATAAAAGATTTAAAGAGTGGAACATCTTTCTTGTTTCTTTTTACTATGACAATGTTTGTTCATTTATATATTGATTTTAATTAATGTTTTACCAAAAATACAAGATAATATACCTACTTGAAATACGTATTAACACAGAAAATACCATTTGTAGGATATATCTGTTTATCATATATTCTTCCTTCAATAAATATTGCAGATAATATTTTAGTCCTTAAATTTAATCAAAATTGTTTTTTTCTTTTTAATTGGTAATTTTAAACTTATCTTTCTAACATATAAAGTTATGTTGTCAGATTTTCAAATAGCATTTAAACTGACAAATTAACTTTGCTTTTGACTAGCCAATTTCCATTTGTTATTATTGTACCGTATTATTGACATTATAATAATGTACTTCACTACAATTTATTTTACAAAATTACTTAGTCCGGCCCAGACGACTGATAATATGAAACTAAAAAATAATCACCTAAAGATAAAAAATAAAATCAGTACGGAGGATAACTCATATTTTAGATTGAATAATATAATAGGGGTTGTCTACTTTATGTGTAAACAAATAAAAATTTAACTAGGAGTGGGATGTAATGGGTGAAAATTTCAGATTCATGCGAGTAGTATTTTTTTGTGTTCATTTATACATAAATAGCACTAAATCAAACATTTTGAAAATTTTGCAAAATTCAGAAGGTGCAGGCCAAAAATAGCCGTTAGGGCTCCACGAGACTCAAAATCCATCATTATTCGGTGAAAAAGTGGGTTCATGCAACATTGTAGGTCCTAAAACATCCTCAAAAGCTATGAATGGATATAGATGGTTAAATCTGATATAGTACTTTAATTTAGGACCATTTTCAGGCTGTGAAAGGGTTTTCATAAATGTAAAATAGCCAAAAACTAGTGGCCTGCACCTTCTGAATTTTGCAAAATTTTCAAAATGTTTGATTGTTTAGTGTTATTTATGTATAAATGAGCACAAAAAAATACTATTCGCATGAATCTGAAATTTTAACCCATTACGTCCCACCCTTAATTTAAATCTAAAATGACTTCACTGCATTCTGGGCAACGCCGTGTAGGTAGAGCTAGTTCTTTGTAAATATATCTATTTAACTCTGACTTTATTCATTCGCCAAACAAAAGAATCTGCTTCTTTTTTTGTTTTCTTTTCCGAAGACTGAGTAACACCAAGTTTTATTCTTTGCCACTTATTAGTGTTTTTTTGTAATTTCAAAGGTTTTGTTTTTCGTTAACAATTTTATACTACAGAGTTCAATTCCTTCCATACGCTGTTTACATACGATACATTTCTATTAGTCATTCAAATTGCTTTCGCTAATCTTGTGCAATTCTATGAATTCAATGCCAAGAGTAACTCTCTTTGGAGCAACCAACAAGATTGCCAACGTTGATTTGTTTGCACTTTATCGTGAACGAAACACAATCAAATTTTTAAGATTTGATGATTCAATTATTGATTTAAATTTGCCCCAAATCTTATTTTAGTTTAGCTTCTACTGAGGACAGTTCAGGCTTTATTTGGAATTTTGACCAAAAATCTTTGAACCCATCGGGTTATTGTTATTCAAGTATTAATACACTGATATGTTCTTTTGTGTCACACTTTCATTGGTAGGGACAGTAGGAGACTTGATATGAGGAAGTGTGAAGAGTACACTTCCGGTTGGGGAGTTAGTAGGGAGAGTGCTATCAAGAAATGGGAGATGGTGGAACAAGGAAAAAGATAAAGAGGTAGAGACAGAAGGAGAGTAGGAACAGAAAAGAATCCTGAACATTTTCACTGAAAAACACAAGCTCATCTTATTAATTAACAAGAGTTGCCTTTGTTGAAATCTTTAAAGCATGCAACGTCATCTCATCAACAGTTTTCTCTAAAAAAACATTTTCATTTTTTTTTTTTTTTTAAATAATTTATAAGATTTATTTTTTGAAAGAGATTGACATTAGTTACATAAGAGGATTGACAAATAGAATGAAGAATATAAAGAGGGGGAAGTTGTTGGAGGAGAGGGAAATGATGTATAATGGGCAGATGAGACGAGAAGTGGTTGGAGAGGGAAATGACATATAATGGGTGAACGAGATGAGAAGTGGTTGGAGGAGAGGGAAATGACGTATAATGGGTGAATGGGACGAGAAGTGGTTGGAGGGGAGGGAAATGATGTATAATGGGTGAATGAGACGAGAAGTGGTTGGAGGAGAGGGAAATGACGTATAATGGGTGAATGAGACGAGAAGTGGTGGGAGGAGAGGGAAATGACATAAATAATATAAAGAAGACATTTTGGAAAAGCTTTTGATTGGACGTGTAGAGACTTTGTCTATTGATTCTGTTGCAGTTTCTTAAAACGTGAATACTGTGAGTCTGTTTAACTATTTACTTTTTCCTTTTTGTATCTATTTAATGTACAATGTATCAACGTTGACCACTGGGTAATGAATTGTTTAGTTTATTTTAATCATGTAACAATTATTTTGTATTTCTAGAAAAATAATTTTATTAAATCTATATATATAAAAAAATGCATCTGTATGTTTGTCCACCCACAACTTTCTCGGCTGAGCAGCTACAGAGTTGAAATTTAGTTTAAGGATACCCTTCGACGAGGTGCACAAAGTGATGTAGGTGAGGACATCGTTTTGATCGGGGGGTGCAGTTGAGAAGAGCTCTGTCCAGTTCTATGAATGTCACTCGAACCAGCTTCAGAGAATCGAAAATTCATACAGCAAGCTATTTAGGTTTTAACATCTCTCTCGCATCACTTTTCTCTTGTACATGAGTCAGACGTTTTTATTTTATTTTTATTTTTTCATATTTTGTAAGCTCGCTCGCTCTTCAGTCCCCATGGTTCAACTTCCTCCAAATTCCACTTTGCACAATCTTGTCCAATCACTTGCTTTCAAGTTTTTTTTGGCCGGCAAAACATCCAGAAGAATGAATGCTCCACATGACCGATACAAGAATAACCTTTATGCTGGGCAAATCTAATGCTTTCAGCAATTCCACTGACCTGATGTGTTGGACTTGGTCATATTTCAGATTAATATATGTGACTTTGATTTCATCATCAAATATATAAGAACCTTTCATTCCATTGTTGTTGGTGATTCTGCTGTGAACTTTAATTTGCTGAAACGTCAGGAGAAAATAGTTACCCTACAAGTATCTATTAATGAAAATGAGATTTTTTCATAGTTATGAATGGTCACAATGACCTATAATGTGTCTTCATCTCTCCTGAACATCAACCCAGTCTAATAATAGTAAACCGGTATGGCAGTAGAATATAGAATAATGATTTAAATAAGTGATGCTTTAAAACAGACATTGATAAATTTCTTAAACAGAAGATAACATCTGCATGTTCTTTCCACACTGTTTTTCTCTTCATTCCTTTTGCTGATGGCTTTCAAGAACGAAGAGAAAAACTATGAACAGGAACAAGTGAAAAAGACTAAAATGAGACCTTGAGAGTATATGTATATGCTATTGTCATTGCTGCTTTAATGTGCAGAAAGCAGTAAAACGATTTTTTCTTTTCTTTTTTGAAAGCATTACTATAGATACGTTCAATTCTATCTTTCTTTAAAAATTTGACTTCCAATTAGACTTCCAATTAGAATTATTTTGTTTGGTATTGAACAGTTCCACAGCGGCATCCAATAATTCTTCATGATATTTCAACAGATATTGGCCTCTTTATACTCAGAAACCTTGAACTAATTATAGGCTTCTTTTTCTTTTTTTTTTTTTTTTTCAGAAGATAAAATTGATTCACTTTTGCTGATATCCTCCGCGTTTTGTACTCTGTGAATCTAGGGTAATAAGTTATTAGGCTTAGAAGGATGAGTAAGTGACATTCAATGGCAATGGCTGGGATAATAAGTGACATTCGACTCTCTCTCTGTCTCTGTCTCTCTCTCTCTGTCTCTCTCTCTCTGTCTCTCTCTCTGTCTCTCTCTGTCTGTCTCTCTCTCTGTCTCTCTCTCTGTCTCTCTCTCTGTCTCTCTCTCTGTCTCTCTCTCTGTCTCTCTCTCTCTCTCTGTCTCTCTCTCTCTGTCTCTCTCTCTCTCTGTCTCTCTCTCTCTCTGTCTCTCTCTCTCTCTGTCTCTCTGTCTCTCTCTCTCTGTCTCTCTGTCTCTCTCTCTGTCTCTCTCTCTGTCTCTGTCTCTCTCTCTGTCTCTGTCTCTCTCTCTGTCTCTGTCTCTCTCTCTGTCTCTGTCTCTGTCTCTCTCTCTGTCTCTGTCTCTGTCTCTCTCTCTGTCTCTGTCTCTGTCTCTGTCTCTCTCTCTCTCTCTCTCTCTGTCTCTGTCTCTGTCTCTCTCTCTCTCTGTGTCTGTCTCTCTCTCTCTCTCTCTCTCTCTCTCTCTCTCTCTGTCTCTCTCTCTATCTCAATAGAAATAGTAAGCTAGTATTGTTATAAAAGAAAAAGTAATGATTCAGCAAAAATAACGCTCCATATTATTATGTATAAATGATGTATATTTTTGGACAGACTTTTTTGGGGGGTTTTTTTTTTTTTAGACAGTTTAGAAAATATAAACTCATTTTAATCTCAAACACCCACTTTATCACATTCGCTAGAAACGAGTATTTTATGTATGTAATATTTTATCATCATATTCGGTTTAGCATTCGTTTTACATGCTGGCATGTGTTGGACGGCTTTTAGAAATTAACTTCCAAGCTAACTTATCTCTGACGATCTCCACCTATCCCTCTTTCTTTAAAGTCCCCTTCCATGGCCAGGATGAGAACAAGAAGACGAGACACACTCGGAGCACAACTGATTTATACTCAATGTATCAGAGTTTATGTTCTCTCTTGTGAGGCTGCGTTGTTTTGTTTTCTGTAAATTTGTAAGACCATATGCCGTGTGCCGTGATTTTCTGTTTGTCTTCCTCGTCTTGTTCTCGTCTTGGCCATGTTGTCGTCTCCCATTGACGATCAGAGGACACAAGCACTGGCTTAAAAGTATACAGAAAACAAAACCACGCAAACTCACAAGAGAACACAAACTCAAATACATTGTGTATAAATCAGCTGTGCTCCAAGTGTCTGTGATACAGTGCGGAAAAAGACACCCTCAAACACATCTTAGTTAAGTTCCAGTATATTGGCTAAGACCCAACTGAGATAATTTGTCTGTCTGGGCATCATTGCCATCCGGTTGATCATCTCATCTCATCGTTTGCTTGGCCTGACCTGCTCAGATCTGATCGTCTTCTCCCCTAAATATATTAGCTTCAACTGGAAATCCCAAAATGACTTTGTCCTAGAAAATAAGCAGAAAAAGAATCTCCCTCTCAGCCACTCCAACTGACTACCTGGAAATTGACCACCAACTGTGAGAAGTTCTGTCTCGAGAGTTCAAAAGATCCCCCCCCCCCTCCCCCGTCTTTTTACTCATCTCGCTTCTAATAGCTTTTCCTTTTCTGGTGAATCATTTTTTTTCTCTCATTGTCTTCATTGTCCGGGGTCTTGGCTCTCGGGGGTGGGATGGGGTGTCACATCCATAGTATCACATTCGGTTTAACGTCAGGCACGTGTTTGATAGTGAATTATAAAAAAAGCGTTTGCTAAATGTTATAGTATTTCATTGACTTTTTTCAATTATCTTTTTACATTATTTCAATTATTTTGGATTGCATTGATGTGATTTGAAGGAAATGGGGACATTCCTTCTAAAACCATTGTTTAAAAAGAAAGAAATGCTAACGAGTGAAAACAGTAAAAGTAAATGGTAGCAATTTTCTCTTTAAAAAATTGTTCTTTTTGAATGAATAAGATTCAAATTATTTCAAAGACAATTTCATGTGATGAGTTTTTTTATAGATAATTTTGTATGCATCATTTTGGCCATTTATACTCTTATCAAATGGCTTCTTTTTTTCTGTTAAATCAATAAATACATTTTAACTGTAAAATCGAAGTTTTGAAAAGTTAGAAACATGAGTACATTTCTTATAGAATTTTTCTCTGCCAACCCAATTCACATTCATGAAAATCACTTTTTATAGTTACGGAAGGCTCAAATAACTTATCATTTTTCTCCATCTCTTCTGAACACGAGCCTAATCTAATAGTACTAAAACAGCAGTGAAAAGTACGGATTTGAATAGGTGACGTGAACGTGTTTTGTGTGCATTCACTGCACACGGCGTGATTGTTTACTCGTCGTGCCGGTTCAAAATTGCCGTGTCAATTGAGTGGTCTCAGTCAGTGCTACAACAGAAGAATTCTGTCTCAAAATAAAATTGTTTCAGCTTTTTTTTTCTTCTTTTTTCCCTTTTTTTCTCTATTTTTTCCCCCTTTTTTTCTCCTTTTTTTCTCCTTTTTTTCTCTCTTTTTTCTCTTTTTTCTCTTTTTTTCCTCTTTTTTTCTCTTTTTTTTCTTTTTTCTTTTTTTTTCTCTTTTTTTCTTTTTTCTTTTTTTTCTTTTTTTCTTTTTTTCTTTTTTTCTTTTTTCTTTTTTTTCTTTTTTTTCCTCTTTTTCTGTTTCCCTCTTTTTCTGTTTCCCTCTTTTTCTGTTTCCCTCTTTTTTCCTCCTTTTTTCCTTCTTTTTTCCTCTTTTTCCTCTTTTTCCTCTTTTTCCCTCTTTCCCCTCTGTTTTTCCCCTCTGTTTTTCCCCTCTGTTTTCCCCTCTGTTTTTCTTTTTTCCTCCCTCCCCCCCCCTTTTTTTTTAAAGTTTGCAGGAACCACTAATGAAACTGAAATCTGTCGTGACATATACTTATATCAAAGAACTTCATTAAGCGACCATATTTAACACTCATTAAGAATGAATGAAGTACGTGGCAGATTTCACGAAATTCCTTGTATTTAAAAATCGTTCAGATTCTCTAATTTATTCTTTTTCTTTCAATAAGTTTTGGTCTAGAACTTTGAATATTTAAAGTTTAAAAATTATAGTTTAACAATGAAATGATTTGAAGTATATTTCAATTATAATTAATATCAGCTTTTTTTTTTTTTTTTAATTAAATTTTTTTTTTTTTTTTTTTTTTTACTTGTGTTTGAAAGTGATTTGAAATGGTATATTTTGGCCATTATTTCTATTTTATTTTTATCTTTTTTCAGACGAGGATTAAATCCTCCGCATCGAGTAAAATCAATATCAATGGCAAGTTTTACTCCAGATGAAATGGAATTTTTAAAATGTCGTGGAAACGATGTAAGTAGTATTTTTTTTTTTTTTTTTTTTTTCCAATTTAAAAAAAAAACAAAAAACTTATCTATAAAAGCAGGCAATATAAAAAAAGGATATACAAAAATCAGACTGAAATTTTTTTATGTCTTTACTTTGGTGTTTAAGAGTGATTTTTGAATTGAACTTTTGAGTTTTTGAACAAACTATCTTTATACTTTTATAGTGACAACTCACCTGTGGGTGCTGCTGTGAAACTGCCCCCCCCCCCCTATTTTCACCAATATTTATCTATAATTTATATTTTACAACATATTTTATATTATAATAAAACCTAAATAATTCTCTCACCATCACGACAACAGTTTGATTTTGTAAGCGAAAATATTTCGGGTCATAAATACTGTATGTTACTCAATGGATGAATGGCAAAATGAAGCAGACATCCTGGAAGATAGATTTGATAATTCTATCACGATTATCGGAACTAAAAACTGCATTCCTTTATTCCTGTGTCTTAGACAGAGGTGCAAATAAAAACTGTCAGTTCAGTAGGAAGGGAAAATAGTTAGGATTACTAAACATTATAATATAGTTTAAAGACATGAAGGGATTTGTCACATCAATGTACGATAGGAATTGGTGGTTAGGATGTAAGGCTGCAGCAAAGAAGGTGGGCTCCCTCTACCGTGCTATAAACTCCTCACACCTGACATTATCCTGTATCTCTACAAAGCGCCCATCCGCCCATGCATGGAGTAGTGTTGCCATATCTGGGCTGGGGCATCATCTACTAGTCCCTTCCTCCTTGACAAGGTCCAAAAAAGAGTCGCCAACTTAATAGGTCCCTCACTATCCACCAAGCTCCAGCCCCTGTCCCATCGCCGCAATGTAGCATCTTTGTGCTTGTTTTACAAATACTTCAATGGATTATGCTCCGATGAATTGGCTACTCTGGTGCACCCTCGACGTAAATTCACTAGACCAACTCGACAATCCGCTAAATCCCATCCATTCACTGTGAAGGTCTCCAGATGCCGGAGAGCCTTCTACTCCAATAGCTTCTTTCCTCATGCTGCTGGTCTCTGGAACTCCCTCCCTGCCCCTTGTTTCCCCAACAGTACCGACATGCAGAGGTTTAAAACTAATGTAAACAGATATCTCGCTGCACAGCTCCCAACTTAGAATGACACCCTAAACCTACTCCCTAATTTTCAGTAACCCCTTACATCTACAGTGGTGTCCTGCCTTGTTTGGGGTGAAATATCATTAAAAACAAAAAAACAAAAATGAGTGCTGGATAAATGCTCAGACAGCGAAGAAATGAAATGGACAATTTTACGACGAAACAGGCTGTCTACATCTTTCATTTGGTGTGTTTTGGCCATCTTCTGAGTTGACTTATGCGGGGCCAGGCGTAAAAATTAAGAACACAGAAAAAAATTTGTATTTATATATTTATAATTTCATTTTTAGCGAAGTGACACGAGTATTTCTTTTTTGTGTTTGTTTTTCATTTTTAGCGAAGTGACACGAGTATACAAGTTTTTTTTGCAAGAAATGGCACTTTTTAATTTGATAGAAAGATGTGCAAGGGGTTACATTTAGTTTTTCGTATTTACAATGTCTTGCCCTCTCTATCTTTGGCTGCCATCTTCAGGAATCTTGACCAGAATTAACCATTCAACTTATAGCTGCAGACCAGTCTTATTAAGTTTTGATTAAGAATGGAACAGAAATGTGCCTCTCTAAACTGAATAGTTTGTTTCATTAACAGTAGCGTGGTGGGAGGTTGATGGCTGCAGGGGCCAATCACTGATTTGGAAGCTTCCCAGCGGGGTACAGGGCAGAGCTCCGGAAAATTTTGCCATTTTAAGGCCTCCAGATGCCCCCGTTGCTGCATTTTTTAGCACTAAAATGCATTACTTTATGTTAAAGAATTGCCTTTCTCTCGAGTTTTTTGGGGGCATTATGGAACAAAAATCATCTTGGGGGGGGGGGACAATGCCCTCTTGGAGCCGTGCCTGCCTGATGGTATTAACTTCTTCTCCCCCTCCTCTGTCAGCGGTGCCCACCATGGTTGGGCGCTGTGGAGAAAATTTTGATCTTCAAAATCCCAGATGGCACAAAGGGTGCGCCCCTAAAACCCCATTTTGGCGCCCCCCCAGAAACCTTGGCTGGGGGAGGCCCGGCCCCCCCTGCCACCACGCTACTGCTCATTAAAGGTTCCCAGCATGTTACCAATTTTGACGGAAACCGGAAAATGGCACAAGAATACTGCAGCTGAAACATCATGAAAATAAGTGTGACTATGAATAATGTAGATAATGGTTGTTCATCTCGAAAATTCTGATATTCATAAATCACAAGATGTTAATCTAATGTTAAAATGGGCGTCCATCAAGGATCTCTCTTAAGTCCCCTTCTATTTATCATTGTACTCGAGGCTCTATCATTAGAATTTTGTAATGGCTGCCCGTGGGAGCTCCTATTTGCTGACGACCTGGCGATCATTGATACTTCACTTCAATCACTCAAGGAACTTCTGAATAGATGGAAGAGTAGCACGATGATGATGTAATGCTGACCATTTGAAAATATAATTAGAAAGAAAAAAACGAGGAACAACTTATATCTGTAGATCATTTTTTAAAATTATTAGATTTTGATAACAGCTAAATTACTATTGAAAAGATTTTTTTTGAATAAATAAAGGCTGACATTTAACTGAATTTGTATTCATGAAAAATCGCTGCCTATGTGTGTTTTTAAGCTAAAATTTCAAAAGTAATGATAAATATAAACATTTCACACACACACATACACACACCTACCTTACATAAGTGAGATTTCTCTCGTACAATTGATTGGAATAGCTTTCTAACCAAAAGCGTGATTAAAAAAATCTGTTGATTTGTTGTATCTTACTGACAAAACAAATACTGGTTTGTATTCTAAAAAAAAAAAAATTTTTTTTTTTTTTTTTAATATTTAATCCAATCCACAGTTTCGGATTTGATTACTAATGTTATTGAGGGGTGGGGGCACGAAGGAGATAACCCTCTGTCTCAAGTCCTCTTATTGTTACTCGGATCATTGAATTCAAATATTTAGCAAGAAACATTTTTTTTCTGCACCGTTTACTCAGTAAAATGACAACATCAAAATACGTTTAATTAACAAATAATAAAATATTATTTTAATTAATTTTAATACTCTTATATATTAATATTTTACTAGCGGAACCCGTGTAAATTACACGAAATGATGTTTTCAATACGGGTCCTAATGTAACAAAGCACCCTCTATGTGTTAGTAAGTTACGCTTACTTTATTATGAGCCACCCTCCTTCTGGATAAGAGTGAAATAATTGTTTGAAATAGTAACTCGTGTACGATGGACACTGCGCATATCTACTAAAAAAGGTTGATATCCATCTGTTCAAAAAAAAAAACAACAAAATAATACTGGCCGATACCCTACTTTTTAAGCAGTCAACGTAATTAAATAGACAATGCCATTAAAAACGCCAACATAAAAACAAAAAATAGTTTTAAGTTTTAAGCAACACAAAAAAGTAGTTTTTAACCAGGTAATAAAAAAATGTATTATTTCTTCCCCTTTCCCTCGAAATGTAGAATAAAAATCTTAGAGGTTGGTTGGGATCGAACTATAAACCAGTCGGGCCGAAGTAAAAAGTACCCCCTCGCTAACCCTTACGCCAGAGGGATACACGTATAAATATTCCTAATTCCAGGCGAGTTGAATGTTTTTCAAAATTTAGGTGCGGCACGCATGCGCAGAGCTTTTGCCGGAAGCGTGACACACGAACACACACGCTATCGTATTAATATATAGATCATAAATTATTTCTTTTTATGTAACTGCACTTTAACAAACCTATTCCGTGGAAAAAATTCTGTATTGCAGTAACATGCATCCATTGTCGCTTGTTCCCCAAAACGATACAAGACAAAAAAACTACAGGTGCACTGTCTATTTTTCATTAACATTTCTGTTTTCATACCTATGTTACGATATTAGAAAAACAAATGATCTAATTTAGTGGTGCTAACTTTCATAAATCTTATTTTAAACATGCCTTAAAATATTCTTACAATGTCGGACTGCTTCCTAAAATACAATATTTCTGTTTTCATAACTATGTATGTTTACTGTCTCTTCCTCCTCTCACTGAAGAGTTCCTCACTCTACTGTGCATGTACTATTTATACTATATAGCAATCATCACATGTACTATTTATACTATATAGCAATCATCACATGTACTATTTATACTATATAGCAATCATCACATGTACTATTTATACTATATAGCAATCATCACATGTACTATTTATACTATATAGCAATCATCACATTTGCCCCCCCCCCCTCCCTGTATTCAAATTACTTTCCTCTCTTCCGAACTGCTGCTTTCATACCTTCAAGGTTTTCTTATGTGGCGTTTTGTTCATTTAATAGCTATAGAGATATCTGCTCCTTTCTTCTCCTTCCCGCTTTCTCTCTTAGGTTCTATTTCTTTGCCTCCCTGTCGTTGAAGGGAAAGTCGTCACCTCTTAGTTGTTGGCGAGTCCTGTCATCAGGGATTCTTTTCATTTGCGATGTGTGTCTTAAAATAAGTTTGTTTCCTTTCGTTATAATAGTGGAATCGCCTCTGCGTTCTTTTACTCTCCATAGTATTGAGTGCTAAACTGGTGTTAGCTTGTTATATTTGCTTTATCTAAGTAATGATATCTCCATCCTAAATTAGTCAGTTAGGCTTTATTTTTTTGATCTGTGCGATTTTTTTTTTTTTTTTTTTTTTTTTTTCTCCTTCCTACACCCCCCCCCCCAGTTCTTTCCTTTTGTGTTCATCGTTCGAATGACACCTTTCAGCATGTTGCGAAGAACCGCTCGATCTCTCCATTAGCTTGAGGATGATAAGTTGTTACCATTCAGTGTTTGATACCCCATTTTTTACACAACTGACGAAATTCAGAGGTCCTGAACTGGGGTCTGTTATCTGAAACGATTACCGCTGGGATACCATGTATGTAGAAACACTTTTCGATCGTAGATATGATTATATCTGCCCCGTTGGATTCGGTAACAAATGCGTCAGGCCATCTTGATCCTGCATCGATTATTCCGATGACATAATCCCCACTGGGGAAAGGCCCACAGATGTCTACGTAGAGTATCTATTTAGAAATATCTTTGAATGTGTTACCGTCTATAAGGTTGATATCTGTTCCAGAATCTATCAATATTCCGACTGGTACGTCGTCAATATCGACAATTTCACTATCCGTTGGTTTCACTCGGAAACAACATGAGTCAGATTTAACTAAACAAATAGTTATTATGTATGTAATTGTGGCCGCCGGGCATGTCCGTTTTCCCTTTTCCACTGTTACGTTTTTTAAGTGTGTTTTTCCAAAGTGATTTATTATTCCGCAGTAATAACATTTTTTCCAAATGCTGGGCATTTTGTTTGACCGTGTATGTACACTGAGCCACTACATTCGTAGCATTTTGTAACTGGTTTGAATGGGTTGTTGTCCCTGGATTGTTTCCTAATATCCACCATTTTATCGTTGTTGTTGCTGTTTATAATTAGTTGTAAGTTTGTGGATTTCCGAGCGTTCTCCTTCATCCTTTTCTATTTCCCCAGTTCGTGTTTCAGTGAATTCAAATATTGAATGCTTTTTTAAGTGCTTCTTCTACCGTTAAATCCGTTTCTCTCAAATACGCACGGCATAATTTGCTTGACGAGCATTTTTCTATTAATTGGTCCACTATAGCCTTGTCCAGGTTGTATTTACCGAAGTTGCATTTTGCTCCTTGTGTGCATAGACGAGTGACGTAATCGTATGTTGATTCCCCGTTTTCTTGACTAAGCATCCCGAATTTATGGCGTTCAAATACTTTGTTTTTAGGATAAAGTATTTGTTCAGCGCTATTTCTCTTGTTTTGTATGTCGCCTCTACTTGGCCTGGTGGTATCTCCGGTGTTAATGTTTTAATGATATCTTTTAAGTTTCTTTCCCCCATAAAATTGAAAGAGTGATAGTTATCGTTCATCATCCACTATATTAAATGCTGTAAATGCATCTTCGATATGTTCAATCCATTCTCTACATGCTTGCTCCCGGTTGGAGTCTTCCCCGTCGAGGGGATCTATTGTTAGCATTGAGAGTGTTATTTTTCTTTTTCTTTTCTTTTTTTTGTTTGTGTGTTTTTTTGTTTTTGTGAAATAACTATTTGTTTTAACGATCCAATTTGTGTTGTTGAATTCGTGAAATCTTCGTCGCCAGGTTTACTGTCTTTTCCTCCTCTCATTGAAGAGTTCCTCACTCGACTAAGCGGGTACTATTTATACTATATAGCAGACATCACAGTATGGAGGGAAAAAAAAAAGTTATATTCTCACACGCGACTCCGTCGTAATAAAGAACCCCAAACTATAATTGAACCAAGAAAAACTGTGCATACATGAGTATCACTTGGAGATTGAGTGTTGGAGGAGAGTGACAAATTCAAGAGTGGATTTTGATAGTGGCGGTAGACTGGATTACAGTACAATTGTGACATTCCATATCAAAGAATAATATTAATACCTATTATTTTTTGGATGCTGTTTTCTGAATAATCGGTGACTTTTGAATTCATAAAAGCTTTCAAAAAGTTTTTTGTTTTTTTTAGTGTCATTTAAATATATAAACTAGTTCACATTATATTCCAATAACCATGGTTATATTTTATTTTTATTTTTTCACATTTCCAAAAACATAACATTTCTGTGAGATATATTTTTTATGGTCCGTTTCATTTGTCTTGTGCCAAACAACATTTTTATGTCAATATCGTCTCTGCAACACTACAAAATCATCAGAAAAATTCACAAAGAGTAAAAAGTTCTTGGATTAAAGTGTCTTGAAAAAACCTAAAATAAAAAACCTTAATAAAAATAAAAAAATAATAAAATAAAACCATGGTTATTGGAATATAATATGAACTGACTTATATTTGCTCTGTTATCACTAATTGACAATCATCGAGCTGAATCTTTTAAGGAGACTGCAAAGTAAAAGGAACTGATAGTATATGCTAATACATATATTGTCATTAATAATTATATATATATATATGTTCATTTGTTTTTAGTTTCTATTTTTTTTTTTTTTTCTGAAATAAAATTAATGGTTCTAATAATGAAATGTTTATTTAGAACTAGCAGATAATTATAAAAATATATTATTTTCGTTTTTGAAAAAAAGAAAAACCAACTTTAGCCTGCAGCGATGAAAGTTTGTTGAATCATCAAATTTTTTTACTCGTATGATGTTGTTAAAAGCTGCAAGAAATTCGAGTGACATTGCTAAAAAAAAAATCAAAAGTGGCCATTACATTCTATTTCATTCTTTATTTTTTTGACTTCCTTAAAATAAAGAAAAAGAAACCGAGTACAAAAAGAAATGTGATGAATGTTTGCGTCATTTCAAAGTTTTAGTTTTTCAGCAGATTATCTAAAGATATTAATTTCAAATTTCGAACTTAAAGTGATGCTCACAGTTTCGATATCCCTTGATCACGTCGGTAGGTAGTAACATTCTTATTTTAAAAAAAATTAGATAAAAATTTAAAACCTTTCTTGGTATTTAATGACGATAACTCGATCACCTTGGATTTTGTTTTTTATGCAGAGTGTTTGTAAAATCGATGACATAACTTCAGGATTATGTTCTATATATGTATGTATAGGTTCGGAAACTGATTTGTTTCAAAGTTATAGGCTATTGAAACAAATACTGATCAACATTTTTTATTATAAAATGATGTCTGTGACTATGCACTGTTATTTCTACATATGGGATTAAAAAAAAACACTATCTCTGCGACAGGATCACAGGTAAAATAAGCCTGGGCCTGGTGTTGCTACACACACCAACAAAACTATGAAAAAATCACACCAAACAAATATAAAAGCTGTGGGTCTCAGGAGAAAGATCTGAGCATTATCATCGGCAGGGGCTCCTTTGATGGCCAACAGGGGCTACCCGGTCGGCATCCTGTGAATGGGTGTTATTGTCATTTGATATAGACTACCTACTTCGCTACACATTATTTTAAAAAGTATTTAATTCGGTCCGGCAGTGTGGTAATACGTGGACATTCTTAAATAATCACTTTCAAAGAAAACTCAGCTAAGGAGAATGACTCTCACTAAAAGAATAAGAGTTATTTACCGTAACGATTAACGTTCCTGGTTTTTAACAGATATATTTCCAAAACATATATTGAAACTAATAAATAGTAAGCAACTCCAGATCGTAATAAAAGCAGGTTCAGTTTAGTAAATTGTTTCCCCTAGATCATCTTCTTTCAATGAACATTCATCAGAGGAGTGTCAATAGAATTGAATATAAAAGCAAAAATATATGTTGAATAAAATCCTTACAATGGTTTATAAAATATACAGAAAATGAAGGAATTCCTTCTGTTTACACAGCCAAGCAAACGTTGTCCACAGGAAGCGTAAATCGCCTCCAACTTTGAATTCTGGTGATACCAGATCAGGCTGCCCTGTGGCTCCCTGAGACGAAATTCACCTACATTGACGTTTTTTTTTTTTTTTTTTTTTTTTGTAAAACTTAATTATGTTCTACAAAACCAAAAACAAAAACAACAGCCCCTCTCCCTTTCTCCCTCCCCTTTTTTATTTTATTTTTAGAACTTGAAGCATAAATCTTTTACTATAATGACCAGATTCGGCATTAAATAACCCAAAAAGGGTTGATATGCCGTAAAACAAAACTACCAAACCAAAAACGATGATTAAACATTTGAAGATATAAAGAACTTGAGGCATAAAAACTTTTACTATAATGACCAGATTCGGCATTAAATAACCCAAAAAGGGTTGATATGCCGTAAAACAAAACTACCAAACCATACCATACCAACTTTGAATTATTACTTCTGCTTTTTTTTTTATTTCTACTCCTTTACAGGATGATGTAAATAAAGTCTGTAGATAGTGAAACAGTATTCATATATACATTGTTTGTATATAAATATTTTGATGATAAAATGGCTTCCATTATGAAAAATGGTTCTACTTAAGTTAGTTTTATTTTTAGCTTCAGAGATGAGATCTTTTGACAGAATATGTCATTAGTGATTAATAATCTACAGTTTAAAATTTGGCTGTTATCAACACGACTTTTCAGTCGCCATACTCTCAGGTCTTCTTCGGCTGTTTATTGTATTCTGAAACTTACGGATTTTGAACAAGATTCTTTAGTTAATTTAAGATTTAACAGATATGAGATATCACAATCGTTGGCAGCAGAATGAAAATAATCCAAATGAAGGAGTCAAAAATAATTGAGTGCAAGAGACATCTTAAGATCCAAAATGTCTGAGATGTGGCAATAACAACCAAAATGAGGACATTATTGATATGACTGTAAATGACATAAATTATAATTTTAGCAGATATATTGTCTTTGAACGTTGATATTTATTTACGTACACATTCATGTCGGGAAGGTAAGCTCTGCTAATGACTAGAAATCCACTTTTGTTTTAAACCAAAAAATAACTGATTTCTGCCAACATTGCCTCCATTTTTTTTTATCCTATTGTCTGAAATTATCTTTTGTCTCTCTCTCTACTATTTCCCGCAAGTTGTAAGCCCTTAACAGTAGTGTACCAATAATAGTTGTCTGATTTCTTTGAAACTGAAAAATTCATTTATTTTTTTTTATTTATTTATTTTTTTTTCAATAAAAATGGTTGGAGTTTTGCTTCAGATTATTTTCCATGTTTGCTAAGAAGTTAATGTTGACGCTTTTTTTTTTTTTTTTTTTTTCTTACTGGATACGTTAGATGTGTCATCAACTAAGACTTTCCTGATTCTTTCCCTTTCAATTGCCTTTCCTATTTTTGACTTCCTTATCATAAAACTGATTTTACTTATTGTTGAATTCAATCCGTCATAATGCTAGTAAACTATTCACACCTGACATTATCCTGTATCTCTACAAAGCCACCATCCGCCATGCATGGAGTATTGTTGTCACATCTGGGCTGGTGCATCATCTACTAATCTCTCCCTCCTTGACAAGGTCCAGAAAAGAGTCGCCAACTTAATAGGTCCCTCACTGTCAACCAAGCTCTCAAACCCCTGTCTCATCGCCGCAATGTAGCATCCTTGTGCTTGTTTTACAAATACTTCAATGGATTGTGCCCCCTTGATGTAGTCATGCTGCCTCTACGAAAAACTGTTTCTTCTCCATCTAAACGTCCTTTCATTGGACACCTTATCAACGGACAATTACCATCTGGACAAACCCCATATCTTTTACACAAACTTTTTTTCACTCTCCATTTCTTAATATTTTTTCAAATGTTGAATTTTGGCTTTTCCACTGCCAACTTATCTATCTGTATTTCTCCTCTGATGATAAGATTTCGATCTTTGAAAAGCCTTGGCTTAAGGAAAGAATAATAAACAAAATTTGATTACAGAATATACCTTGCATTGAACAATCGAAGTTTGAAATAAATCTAGACATTTGTACATGTTTATCACTCTTCTTTCTTCTATCTTTATTTATTTTGATATATATATATATATATATATATATATATATGACACATGCTCCTTTGAGTTGTATCAAAGAAATAGTATTGACAAGAATAGCAAATAAATGTGTATTTTCCTTCACCAAATCTTGTGTGTGTGTATATATATATATATATATGTATATATATATATATATATATACACACACACTAGAAGGATACCTGTTCCATGACAAGTAAAATGAATTATCTGGTCAGAACACTTGTGCACCACTTTTATTTCCCCTTACAAAGATCAAAATTAAGATATAATACTTATTAAACCTTATGTCTAGAATCCTTATTCCAATTTTGATCAAAATCTATGACGTGATTTTGATTCTAGAAAATGTCTAAAATTTAAGGCTTAAGCTAAAGGGGGCTTAAGAAAAAAGTGAAATTCAGGGAATCTTGTTTATTTGCTGTCTAATGACTATGAATTAAATTTAATGCGATCTTGAAATATTTGACTTTTCAAATGGGAGGTTGTGCTCATACTGTGCCCCCTTAAACTCATTTAAAATACTCCAAAGAAACTTGAAATTTTGGAATATTTATTAATTGGTGTCTAATATCTATTGTTAAACTTTCACAAAAATCGGAGGTACCTAAATTTTCACGAAAGACTTCCACCCCATATTATCCATTCTTAGACCGAACAGCTGTGTTCCAAATATTATAATGATCAGTTAATTAGTTTAGGAGTGAATCCTATACATAAAACTATATAAACATATATACATACCTAACTTGGAATTTAAAAAAGAAACATCTTTGCTTTTACTTGTGAAAAGAGACGTCTTTGTAGTAAAAAAATAGTGCCATAATACAATAAAAATAGCGCCATAATACAAAATAATAATATATGATCCTTTTTTTTTTTAAATCTCATAAAACCTTAAAATATGTGTTTATCTACATTTTTTCAGTTTCTTAAAAAATGATCTCCTTGATAAAATTTTAAATGTTAACTTTAAAAACAAAAATAACAAAATTTGCTATAAATTGTCCTATTAGTGATTTTTCTCGATCATCAATGTGCCAATAGTTGATTTTCTCATAGTTGATAGTTTTCCCATGACAACATTGATAATAGCTATTCACTAAGCAACACTAATAGCTGTGCACACAAGACAATCGAAAAAAAAACTATTACTAAAAGTAATATCTTACTCATGAATGTCGTGATTGCTAATAATTTTTGGAAAAAAGTAATTCTGTTTTAGTGGTTTTTATTTAATCCTTATTATTACTTTTATTAGGGTGGTTATGTTTTATCTCTTATCTTTAAACAACTCTGCACATAATGGGATTTTCATGAAAGGTTTGCCAGAAGGAAATCCTCATTAAATTTTTGACGCTGAATCAAATCCGTGCAATACTTGTATACTTCAATGTCAATGATTATGTGACAAAGAATTTGGAAGACAAAATTTGATTGTCGATTCATCTTTGAAGAGGCTTACACTTTCAAAATGCTCTTTTTCATTCACATATCAAAAAGCCATTAAAAATTTGAGCAACATGCTGAAAAATATAATTTGCATATTTAGGGCAATGTGCTGTAAAAAAATATCAATGAAAATCGCCATTTTATTTCATCAAACGTTCTCTTGTTCTCATCTTGAATGTTATTCTCGCAACATTTCAGCCGATGTAACCTCTGACCTTCTTCAGGTGCATCTTATCGAACTTTCGTACGGGGGGTGCATTATTCTCGTTCCATCAGCTATGACCGGGTAGAATTGTGAAGTAATTTAAAAAAAATGTTATTCTTAATTAGTATTGCCGTTTGTGAGGATTGAACCTTCGACCTCCAGAAGACTGTCACTTAGAACTGATTATTGCTTCACAACTTTATCCGTTGTGTAATAATGTGTCCAAAATTCCAAAACATGATAAAGAAAGTTTTAACATTTTTCGATGTACTTGCAAACATTTCATTTAATTCTTATAAAAAATTTATTTACTTTTTAAGACAGAAAATAAGACTGGAACTTATACTTTGTAATTTTTCAATGTTTTCATGAATTTTGACAGCAGATGAAATATAATCTTAGATTTAGCGCTTTTGAGTTGACTTACGAGAACCATATTCTACATAAACTCCAATATACATTTCATTGAACTCTGTAAAGTATCGAAAGTTTGTGTGCAGCAGTGTCTATGGATGTTCAGGTATATATATTTCAGGTATATATATTTGAGGTATATGTAGATGACTTTCATATCCGGGTTCGAATCGTGTGACCAGCCGGGATCGTCTCCTCCCATACTGACGATTGCAGGTTTGGCATGAAACACATGTGTATATGGGTCTATTTTAAAAATAATATTTATTTAGAAATAATTATTTAAAGCTCTCGCAAGATAGATCACTTAAGTAAAGTTGACAACAAGCCGTCATTCTGCATAGTACATAACTCTAAGCCCTGCATATTGAGTACTCTTGACTGCTTGCTGGATAGCCGCCGTATTTGCTATTTAGATGTTAAAATACTTCCCATTTCTAGACTGTGTGGTGGAGCCTTTGTACGCAGCCTGGCTACCAAGTCGAACATGATTTTCGTATCGTGGTTCAAACCGTGTGACCGGCAGGGATTGTTTCCTCCTATACTAATGATTGCAGCTTTGACATAAAACATGTGTATATGGGTCTATTTTGAAAATAATATTTATTTATAAATAATATATATATATATATAGAGAGAGAGAGAGAAAGAAATGTATATATATATATAGAGAGAGAAAGAAATGTATATATATATATATAGAGAGAGAGAGAGAGAAAGAAATGTATATATATATATATAGAGAGAGAGAGAGAGAAAGAAATGTATATATATATATATAGAGAGAGAGAGAGAAAGAAATGTATATATATATAGAGAGAGAGAGCGAGAAAGAAATGTATATATGGATATATATATATATATAGAGAGAGAGAGAGAAAGAGATGTATATATGGATATATATATATATAGAGAGAGAGAGAGAGAAATATGTATATATAGATATATATATATAGAGAGAGAGAGAGAAAGATGTATATATAGATATATATATATATAGAGAGAGAGAGAGAAAGATGTATATATAGATATATATATATATATAGAGAGAGAGAGAGAAAGATGTATATATAGATATATATATATAGAGAGAGAGAGAGAGAAAGATGTATATATAGATATATATATATATATAGAGAGAGAGAGAGAAAGATGTATATATAGATATATATATTTATGTGTAATTACAGAAAATTAATCCAAACTAAGAAGACCTATAGATGGCCTCCTATGCTGGACTCTCTTCAGCATAGGCCATCTATAGGTCTCCTTTGTTTACGTTTGAAACCGACGGTACTGATGGTGTCTTAATCTTCTGTAATACGTATGTAAATAAATATTACGCTCTTATTTTTGGATTTTTTCTTAATCGAGCACTGTGCTGGCTTCTTTCCCACTAACCTTACATAGAAATATATATATATACACACACACTGATGATGAGTGGGTGATGGCTGTGAAGCATAAGACTGTCAGTTTTTTAAAATAATTTTTTTATTATGATAATTCAATATTTCAAATGCCCTGCATTCTTCATCAGGAATTAATTAGTGTAGTAGAGAATAAAACGGAAATGGAGCCGCCCATATGTAGGGTATTAATATGTTAAATATTGGACGATCATATCTTTGGGGAAATGTCGGATAAATGTTGTTTGAATGTGTTTAGAGGCTGTTTTTTTTTGTTTTTTTTTTAAGGGTGTGGTTATTTATTTTGTTGATATTTTAGTATTAACATATAAATGTTTGTTTACCTTTTATCTTGCAAATTAAAACAATAAGGGTGCTAATTTTGTTTATTGAGATCTTATTTTTTTATGTTGGTGTAACTCTATCTATTTTTCTTTTTGAAAAAAAAATGTATTTGAATGCAATTTATTTATTTGTGTTTATTTTGGTATGTGTAATTGTTGGATTTACTTTGTAAGCGTTCATTCCGGATGCACTTTATCGAAAGTGTTATTTAATCTTGTTTAGTAAATAAAGCTGTTAGTCTTTATTATACAATTTGAATCTCGTGCTATGTAATGTGCGTGTAATTCTGTGTTTGTTTTTTTTAATTTATTTTTGAAATAAAAGTGATGTGGTTATTATTTTTTATTATTTGATTATTTTGTTAGCAACCACATTTTATATTTATATTAAAAAAAAAAAAAGGTTTTATGAACATATATAGGTAACAATTATAGTACGTCTACATGTACCAATATAAACAAAAAAGAAATAGATAACGCCATCGCGTTCAAATGCAGTCTCTAAAACGTTTTTTATTTTTCAAAGATAAAATACGCACACGAGTTACGCCAACATAAAAAAATAAGATCTCGATAACAAAATTAGCACCGTTATTATTTTTATTTGCAAGATAAAGGTAAACAGACATGGTTCAAAACAACAAGCAGGAATGGTCGCTAACAGTCTCGCAGATACCTTATTTATTCAACATTTATACGTAATTATCAATATTTATAACCACGCCTTTTTTTAAAATGCCTCTAAAAACATTAAAACACCACTTAGCTGACATTTCTCCCACCCTGCCAAATATATGATCATCCAATATTTTTAGCATATTAATACCCCGCACATGGACGGCTTTTTTTTCACCCCGTTTTTTTCTCCGCCACACTAATTCATTCCTGATGAAGAATGCAGAGCGTTTGAAATACTGAATTATCATAATAATAAAAGTATTAAAAAAAACGACATCGTTTTATGCTTCAATCCACTCATCAGAATATCTGTAGAAGCATACGTGGAATATCAAACTAATCGCTCTCTCTCATAAATATATATATATATATATGTGTGTGTAAATAAACTTCTCAAAATCAAGTCAGAAGAAGACAACAGTTTTTGCACATGCAAAGGGCTCAATATCCTTTCAAATAGAACTTTATAACAATAATAATAAATGTGGTCCATATTAACACTTCACTACAGCCTTACGGACTATCCCATCATCAAAAATGTACTAACAAGATAATACTTCTAATAATTCGCTGGTGATACCAGATCAGGCTGCCCTGTGGCTCCCTGAGACGAAATTCACCTACATTGACGTTTTTTGTTTTTTTTTTGTTTTTTTTGTAAAACTTAATTATGTTCTACAAAACCAAAAACAAAAACAGCCCCTCTCCCTTTCTCCCTCCCCTTTTTTATTTTATTTTTAGAACTTGAAGCATAAAAACTTTTACTATAATGACCAGATTCGACATTGAATAACCCAAAAAGGGTTGATATGCCGTAAAACAAAACTACCAAACCAAAAACGATGATTAAACATTTGAAGATATAAAGAACTTGAAGCATAAAAACTTTTACTATAATGACCAGATTCGACATTGAATGACCCAAAAAGGGTTGATATGCCGTAAAACAAAACTACCAAACCAAAAACGATGATTAAACATTTGAAGATATAAAGAACTTGAAGCATAAAAACTTTTACTATAATGACCAGATTCGACATTGAATAACCCAAAAAGGGTTGATATGCCGTAAAACAAAACTACCAAACCAAAAACGATGATTAAACATTTGAAGATATAAAGAACTTGAAGCATAAAAACTTTTACTATAATGACCAGATTCGACATTGAATGACCCAAAAAGGGTTGATATGCCGTAAAACAAAACTACCAAACCAAAAACGATGATTAAACATTTGAAGATATAAAGAACTTGAAGCATAAAAACTTTTACTATAATGACCAGATTCGACATTGAATGACCCAAAAAGGGTTGATATGCCGTAAAACAAAACTACCAAACCAAAAACGATGATTAAACATTTGAAGATATAAAGAACTTGAAGCATAAAAACTTTTACTATAATGACCAGATTCGACATTGAATGACTCAAAAAGGGTTGATATGCCGTAAAACAAAACTACCAAACCAAACCTAATAATTCGATGGTCCATGAAACTGCAGTTCAGTTTGTTATTAATGTTATATATCTATCAATAAATTAAGTTATTTGGATTAGTATTTTAATTATGACATTTGACATTTATGACATTTTTGTTGATAAAGTTGACATCAATGTAAGCAATAATTATCAGCTGACCTACATAATATTGGCAATCATTACAAGTAGGACTAACCTGGATATGATCAGGTGAAAATTTAATGTAACTATAATTATCAAATTTTCTTTCTTGTGCGATGCCACATTTTCGTAAATGTTTAGGCTTTCTCTCTTCGTAAAACAAATTCTTATTTGTATAAAATTTAATGAAATATTGTGGATAATATGATAAAAGAAATCTTGAAGAACATTAAAAAGTCCTATTTCAAAATGAAATTTGGTTTGTACATATATCAAACAAAAGCAGAGTAAGTTATTTATTTGGAAGAAGGACAGATTATTTGATGCTATTTCTCAGATGAAGTTGTGTTGTAGTTGTTGTTATTAACATTGTGTGTTTTGCACTGTCGTACTTAGCCTGGTTGGGGTTATGTTCACAATTCTTTGAATTTAATCTCTGGTAAAAGAATTTAAGAAAGAATAACTGTCACAGGATATCTAAAAAGCATGAACATGGAATGAGAGCAGTCTACCCCCGTGGATTAAAGAAATGGTTCAGTATGGAATTCCCAAAAGGTTACTATCACAAAAGTCGATGCTGAAGAAGCATAGAGAATACAATAGTTGAAATGTTTTAAAAACGACAACCAAGTCGAGGAAAACGGTCTGACGTATGTAAATAATAGTAAGTTAATATGGAACTTTGCTTGAAGGTGGCTGCATATATGAGCCATGAAACTGGCTTATATATATATATATATATATATATATTAAAATATTTTCTTTGTCGTACAAAACTTTAAAATGGCATTGAAGAGACAATATTTATTACTCATAATGAATTAAGAAATTAAAAAGATGAAAGGGCAGCTGACCAGTTTCGTACCTCGCTCAACAGAGGCAAATATCAGGGTATCGTATAAAAAATATAAAAAAAAAAGATGCTATAAGAATTATAGCAAGGGGAAAGGGGTAAAAAAAAAAAAGGTTCAATCAAATAGAAACAACATTAAACTCGAGGAGACCTCTTTGCTTGCAAAGAGGTCTCAAGGACTTAATATAGATTGTTTCTAGGATCTTAAGATGATAGGGAGAGTGCGACTTACTAAGAATGGAGAATAAGTCGACACTGAATTTAGAGGCACAGGTGCGGTTATTTATAAGATGTTCACCTATCGATGGACCATAAGTATTATGTAAAACGTACGTTGGTGAATAATTTGCATATATATATATATATATATATATATATATATATATATATATATATATATATATACTAGCTGTCCCTACCTGGCGTTGTCTGGTAGTGTATTTACTCGCAATTTGTTTTGTTTTTTCTTTTTTTTAGACTATTCCCGTTTTTTTTTTGGGGGGGGGGGATTCAATCAAAGGGAAGTAACTCTATATGAACGATGTGATTGGTGGTAATAGAAATGAACATATCTTGGCCAGAATTCATTTTGGCTCGGGGTATATTCTCTGAATTTTGTAATGATGTCTACAGATGAAACACATGAGATAACAAAGTTGACGAAAGAAAGAAAGACGAACACATGGATATGATTATAATAAGCAAATTAATGCTAAAACATAAGAATGCAACGAAAAATAAGAATATGAGGCATAAAAGGTCTTTCTTTAGATATAGCTCGAACATCGTGGGTAACATTTAGCACATTTACGTTGGTCACCAGTTCAAATTTAAATATTCACTTATGTGTTTAAATAACTCTTCATCTGATTGGACACCACATCTTGTTTCTTACTGAATCATCTTTCTTCTCCTCACAACATCGCTCTCCAAAACTAAATGGTCGACAGAAGTTAAAGCGCACAAAATGCACGCTGAAAATAGTTAACACTAAACTCAAAGAAATTAGGTCAAATGTTTTTTGATAACCAGTTGAAGGTTAAAGAGAGTGAACTCATGGTTTCAGAGCTGGAATCGCTAAAGTTGAAACTCAAAGATGTATTAGACGAGCTGAAAACTATGAAAGATAAGATGTCTTGAAGTTGAATGTCGAAGCAAAGAAGACATTTTTTCCAAGTTGTGCTCCAAAATCAGAATTACAAAACTGGAGGATATCAAATCTTATTTTGATAGCGGCATACAGTTCTCTCATAAGCGACACCTAAATCAAATTAGGGAACGACTATAGGAAGACACCGACAGCACTACCCAGGAAGATGTTATGGATACAATGCTTTCGACATATAGCTACTCTCAGCAGTCTCAGAATAGCAGCAATCCAAAAAGGAAACGATACTGTGGCTCCTGAGGAGGTAAGGCTTGGGAGGTGGTGTTATGGTACCTTACCTATACGGGCTACTTGAACTCTTCCACTCACCATAAATACTGGGAGCATCTGCCTGACAGTGTTAGGTACTCACCAGTCAAGACTGATGGCCAAGACTGACGTACTACAACCACTCTTGTTCTCTGTTGTATTATACTTTTTTTCAATATACTTGTTTTCTCTAAACTCGGAGTTTGTTTTCCTTCCTCACCCTTTACAGGTCCACATTTTTTTCTTCCTACCATACTCTCGCCTTCTCTCCCTCCTAATAATGTTCTGTGGCGAGCGAAAAAGAAAGAAACCAACAACCAGTCAACCATGGCAAACACCACACAGCCATTCCTCCCCTTTCTCTCATCTGGCTTGTGACGTTAAGAAAAACAGAGAAAGAAGCAGACAGCATGATACGCTATGATTGCCATACTTTCCTCCTGAAGAAAAACAATATAAGTAATAATTCCTTATCCCCAAAATTTAAACAAAACAATTAAATTTGAAGCTTCTTATATTAAATTTTTTTTACTAAGTAGTCATCACTTATGGCTAAAAGCCACTTGAGGATAAGGATTAATGAGATTGATAGATTGACGGTTGAGTCATCATCATCCATTTTATCGTCTTATTTCCCTTGTTCAGGGGTGTGACATTTTCTGACATCCTGCAATGCCAGTCTCCAAGCTTGGCGATCTTGCGGGTTGATTCCGTTCAAATTCCAGTTCAAGATTCTTTTTGATGATTTACACCCAAGTTTTCTTGGGTCGTCCAACTTTCCTCTGGCCTTCCACCTAAAGGTCTCTGCATTTTCTTATCCCAGAGTTGCTCCTCTCACCGTGGCCAAACCAACGCAGCCGACTAATCATCAGGAACTCAAACTTTGGTATATTCAGTTTCGCCAATGGAGCTGATATGCCAAGTCTAATACGCAGTACTATGAGAGGATTGAAAATAATGAATGAAATTTGATGATTTATGAGAATGATTTATAACAAGTTTTTATTGACATTGGATTTGAAGCTGACCATGTTGTAGCTTGCAGGGAAGCAATCCCGTGTTAACATGTTCCACAAATCGGAAATTCTTGTTTATGGAAATTTTGTTTGATGTTAGGCACATGGAGGAAGAAAGGAAAGTTCTTAGCTTACTATAAGCTGTCACCCTTACTGAAAAATGAACAAGATTTTCACTTAGGATTTTGTTAACTTGTTTCTATTTGCTTAAACTATCCACTGAAGTTTGGTTTTGTGGAAAATCATTTTTTTGTTTTTTTGTTTTTTTTGTTCTTTAATGCCAAAACAATACTTATTGTAAAAAAAAACAGTTCAAGTCCAGTTCAATCTATTCTGTTCATTTACCCACCAATACCTTTCGGAAAAGACCGAATCCCAAATTCCCATCAGCTATGGGAAAAATGGCAGCAAAACGTTGACCACAATGAATTCTTTACAATATGCGGACCTGCCAACTTTTACAATCTCCAGATCTCACGATTCAATGTCCATTTTTCACTATTTTTAACATTTCTTTCTGCTTCATTTTGGTATTATTCACAAATTTTTCATACATTGTTTTAGTCAAAAATGAAGAGAAGAATGCCTGGTTCGGGAAATCTGGGTAGATGTTATATTATGTTACTGTTAAGGGACAATATCAGAGATGCACTTGAAACAGACAACCGGGTGTAAGCTCTTCAGTGGAATTCAAAACTGTTAACTACAATAATGTTCTTTTTTGTTTTTTGCATGGATTTCCAAATTTTTGCAAAGCTTTTAGAAATTGATTTCCAAATGAACCTATCTCTGGTCAAGTCTTTATCCTTCTTCTCTGAAATCCATCGTTATCACTTCACTTCCTGCTATGTTTTCCTTGACCTTCCCCTCCCAATTAACTCCCCCGCTACCTTAAGAACTCTCATCCATTCTTTCAATGTGACCATACCAACAAAGTCTCCTGTTCTGCAAACATCTCTCTATACTGTTCAGATTTAATCCTCTGAAGTCATCAGATCTAAGCCTATTTTTAACACTCGCATTACACATCCATCGTATCATTCGCATATTTCTCTTCATGTAACGCATGTCTTCAATCTTCATTGGCTAGGTTTCACTTCCATACATCATCACACTGCATACACATGTCTGATGGACCTTTCTCTTGATCAACAGCGGTAACACTCTGCTGGCTAGTAATGGCAGAAGTTCCCTGAACTTACTCCACTGACTCCTAACTTTTGCAACCACACCAGCACGTTTTCCTCTCAGTGCTCCAGTAGTATCACCAAAGTAACAAAACTTCTGAACAACCTCAATAGCCTTGCCATTCAAATATACTTTCTCCACATCTGAGTTTTCATCCATCTTCATTGTCTTACACTTTTTCCGCACAAATTGGTTATCATCTCCCAACCTACCAATAATTCTACTGCACTTCTTGTGTACCCAATGCTTACATGTACCACAGAAAATTAAGTTGCCCCCAACTCCCTTTCCACAAACTGAACAGGGGAACTTTCCTCCTACCGAGAGCTTGTCAGCACTACAGCCACTTATCATCACTTTGGTCTTGATTCAACATAAAAAAAATTCACAAAAAAGTTGGTATGCTGTAAACCATTAAAAACAAGGCACAAATCTAGGAAGAGTAGATAACACATGAGGCAAAATGTTTGTTGCATGTTGTTCAAGTGATCATAATACAAGGAATCGGGAATAGAAGATGGGAACGACATGGCCGAGAATTGTTCAATCAAGGTTGTCATAGAAGAAATTGGAGAAAAACTTGTTCAACAGTGGGTTCAAAATGAGTATATTTATTAGGTTCATTTAAAAATGATTACTGTTGTTATTATTAAGCGAGTTAAACTTCTGCATAGTTCACAAAGATTGTGCTTCAGGATTGTATAGTCTGCATGAAGTACCCCCCACCCCCTTGGTCGCAGCTATTCGCTAACCTGCAGAATTGCAGGTGTTTACCCTCGACACTGAGAACATCAACGCTCAGCGGTTGCATGCAAAGTCGGGGAAGGTTTTGGCCCAGAACACACAAAAGAATGGCACAGAAGCAACATTGCCAATTTCATTCCATTGATTTGCAGTTCCGCGCCTGACATGTCTTTGCTTGCCACACGCAGAGGCAGACGACCAGAGAACGACGGATCCTGATGCCTACTCCTCCTGGATTTTCACCAGAGCCCTGTTAGTCGAGTAACTCTGGCACTGCCACGGTGAGGAAGGGTTGGATGTTAGGGGAGTAATGCTACTAATATTGCTGATATATATTTGTTTGAATCTGTCCGTTACTTGGGATTGGTTCAATGAATTAGTCTTACATTACTCTTCTAGAGTTGGATGGTATGACAATTATTTTAGTTTTGGTGCCGCTGTCGGTTGTTTTTTGTTTTTTTTTATCCCCCCCCCCCCCCTCATACTTTGATTTCCGGTTCCGTTTTGGGTTTTTATTTTGTATTTTTTCTTTCTGTGGAAGCCATACATTCTCTTGTGTGATGCTTATTAGTTATTATTCCAAGTCTTTTTTAAATTATGCCATTATTACAATCAGTTGGTCGATTTATGATTCAATCATTTTTCTTATTTAAAGAGTTAACTGTTGAAAAGTCGCTTTGAACGGGACGAAATGTACTCGTCGTTATCGCTAGTGAGCAATCATCGTTTGGACAAAAGTCACTGCCGGGGAGTGTGACTTGGTGATCCGCACCATGGATACGTCCTTGGAAGGACTCTTATAGTCCTGGCACAGTACCAGAGTGACAACGATAGGCACATCCCCTTTTTAACATAAAGGGGTTCATACCCAGGCTGGGTATTTCGTCGGCTTGCTGGCTGTTTGGTTGACTGGCATGCTAAACTAGCTGAGACCACTGAGCTGCAAATCAAACATTATGTAATAATGGAACAAACCATTTTACTTTTTATATAAATATATAATTTTTATTATATTTCGAAAAGAACGTAATTAGAAACTCTGTTCTGGGCACATGTGCGACTCTCACACGAGCCGACACATCTTTCTCAGTTAGGTTTGAAAAGCCGACTGTTTGTTCAATCTCTTCGAGAGAGAAGGAGAAGGCACAATATACAACACATTATTCTGAGTTTCGATAAACATTTAGTTATGATTTAACAACCTGCTCTGACCCTCCAACACATCCCAAATGACAGGTACTCTGATCTGTTGAACCCGGCTATCGTCACAACATTGTTGATATTTTAGCTGACATTGGATCACGCTGAATGCCCCGACCAGAACAAGGGGCGCACATGCAAACTGACATTCCCCTTAGTGCAGTGAATTATTGTACTCATCTCCAAGTCTGGCATAAGAACTGCAAAATGCAACAGGGAGCACTAGCTCCCCAGAAAGGGTTCACGCGTTGTGCCACAGAAATACAACCTTCTAGGATTATTTTATTTCATTTTTGACAATTAACTTCTTAAAACAGTGACTATGAGGACAGTTCAAGAAAGATTTGATGAAGAATAAAACTTTGAATCTGCATTTGGTTCTAATTCTTTTAATTATCTTATTTTTGCATGCTCTTAGCGTGGAGGTAGGGCTCATACCTAAACAGAAAACAAGCAATTGCGAGAGGTTAAAACTTTGAAGTCAATTAACCATTCACTCTTTTGATGCAATATTTATCTGATTCTTATCGTAATGCCCGTTTTTCTTTCTTCAAATTGTTTTGTTTTTCAACAAAAAAATTGAATGTTTTCAACTTTCAATTGGAAAATAAAATATTAATAATTTTTTTGATAAAACAGTACTTAACATAACATCAATAACTTATCCGAACATGGTACCTCTAAACTAGGAAATTATAAAACAAACTTCATACCTCTCCAGAAATTACAGCTTATGATGGTGGTGGTGGTGGGGGGGGGGGGTGCTTTTTCAAAAACAAAATAAAAACCCCTCTTCATGTTTAAAATAATTAAAAAAATCCCATAAAATTTATGTAGAACTGGCAAATATTTTAATTCGATAATTTAATTTTTATCATTTTTATCGCTTCAGAAAGTGGCCGACTCCTGATACAATCCTCTACCTATATAAGAGATACATTCTAAGATGAAGTATTGTTGCCACATTTCGGGAGGTGCCGCTCAGAGCATTCTTTCTTGCTTTGGCAAAGTACAAAACCGAATTCACAATCTAGTGGGTGAAGATCTCTTCTGTTCTCTACAGCCTCTTTCTCACAGAAGAGGCATTGCTAGTCTTTCTCTACTCTATCATTATTTTCATAGAAGGTGCTCGACTGAGATCCAATCTCTGGTTTCTCCTTGTAAGACATTCACAGTAAGAACTCTTTTTATTACCACTACTGCACCTTGTGGACCCTGCTGTAGCTCGGGATTAACACATAAAAAAAGAATACCGCAAAGAACTTTCCTTTCTTCCTTTGTGTGACTAACATCAAATGGAATTTCCATGAACAGAGTTTATTTCCATGAACTTCCCATATGTGGAACACATCTATGCAGGCTGCAACATAAACCGTCTCCATAAGTAAACAAACTTTATTAATTCCATGCATCATTTTCAATCCTCTCATCATATTCTTCATCATTCAACTGACAATCCATCCATCTCATTAACCCTTATCCTTGAGTAGCTTTTGGCCTTGATAAGTGATGACTCACTAGTAAAAATAATAATTTACCGTGCAATTATAGAGTAATATAGTTTTGAACAAATTACCTAATCAAGTTAAATTATTTTAAGTATAAACTGGTTGAATAAAAAAAATAATTGTAAAATGAATTTACAAAAATATTTGTCATATACTTATGTAAAAGGAAAAATAATAAAATTTCTTTGTTTTTATATTGATTTTTGTGCAACCAAATGTTATAACATAAAATCATTTCATCTGGTTATTATAAAAAAATAATCTTTTTCTCACTAACAATGCTCCATTTTAATACGAAATGGAACCAATAATGACTATTAATATTAGAGTTTCTGTTTAAACTTTAAGGGAAAATAAGTTGAAGTTTATTTTGTGCTGTCAGACATTTCTTTATTCTAACAACATTTTGTCATTTGAAAGTGCAAATCAAATGACAGCTTCTAAGTTTGATAATAAAAGAATAGATTAAAATCTAAAGACGTATTCACAGACTAAAGAATCAATGATATTGATCCGTCCTCTGGGTTTCCTTTGTATCAATTATATAAAGGAAAGTTGTATTTTTGTGTCCGGATAAAACTTGAAAATTACGAAGGATACACTTATAAACCTTACATAGTCTGATTTAGTATTACCCCGAACTGGTTATGGTAACAAAAAAAATAAAAAATTCTAATATTGATTTGCTTGTGGTCATCAGGGACCAAATTAGTGCATGAGGGGATCAGAAAAAAATGACTTTCTTTAATTCTTACATATAAATGTTTGAAAAAGAACACAGACACTAGGTCAATCAAGTGTGCAATATAACTTGTTTAGATGTAATAAAAATCAAAGGTAATGCAATTTTAAGTGCTATTTAAAGGAAAAATATGGCATTATTAGGACAAGGTAGAAATAATTTCTTATTAAATTGAAGTTTGTAACTCTAATAACTTAAAAGTAGTTAGTGGACAGACAGGCAGACAATCTTCTGATGATGATGAGTAAAAATAAACACTATCTAAATTAAAATGTTTATCAAACAACAGCTAGTGATAAACACTAACGATTATTAGAAACCAGTTGTATCTACCTGGCTTTTTTTACTCTTCTATTTTTGCTTCATGATGGAGAAACAAGTAAAATTGAAAAAAATGTATTTTTTTTTGTAAGAGGCAATGGCATATTGGTTAATTTTCAAGAAATTACTTTTTCTTATCTAAATGTAAAATAAACTTAAATTGAAATAAGTGGGTAATAAAAAAAATAGTTTTATTACAGATTTTGAAATAACAATTTAAAGGTTTGAATTTAGCTTTGGAATTTAGCTTTGGAATTTGATTCTTATAAGAATCGATCTAAATAATTGTTTTTCTCATATTATCGCGCACACACACACACATATTTATATATATAGTCTCGGAAGTTTCTCAATCATTAAAACTATATTAAAAAAAAATTTTTTTAAACTTATAGTCCCAAGTCTTTCAGTGAAAAATCACTCATGTAAGTCATTTTATTTTTTACAGCTATTATATTAGTTTGTTTCTAACACTATTTTAAGGGATCATCAGTTGTTTACCATGAAAAACTGTTTCGGGAATTTAAAAACAAGACAGTATTTAATTTCATGGCTTCCCAGCAGAGTTGATCAGACCCCACTTCCCTTAAAAGACAAAAACATAAACGTTCCTTATACTAAATCTACGTTTTGTTCCATATAAATGTTTTGCTAACTTATATTAGTTATTTAAAATAAAAAATAAATAAATAAATTAAAAAAAAAAAAATATATATATATAACAATAAATACGAATTTAAAGATAAATGATGTATCCTAAAACAGTGCTCTTCAAACTTTTTTTGTCACGACCCCTTTTTGGAAAAAAATTTTTTTCGTAACCCACCAAAATTTTTTATAAATAAAAAATAAGTTGAATATTATTTAAAAAATTCCATAGTTATAATTTTGGCGACCCCTTTTCTATGGTTACGCGACTCCCCTGGGGGTCGCGACCCCCACTTTGAAGACCTCTGTCCTAAAATGATAATCTATCGTGATGATAGAATGATCAATAACAACACTCCTTTCACTTTCGTGTTTGTACAACTTTTTAGTTTTATCATTCATCTTCTAAATGATATATATATATATACAGAGAGAGAGTATCGTGTTAATATTTTTGCTTTATATATATATATATACAGAGAGAGAGTATAACTATATATATATATATATATATATATATATATATATATATATATATAACAAGAGACCTTAAGTTAAATTGTGAAATATTAAACCGGTATCATGGGCTGTTTACCATGTAACTGTTTCGGAGATTTAAAAACAGAACATTTATAAAATGCATGGCTCTGCAGTGGTACTGATCAAATGACCACTTCCCCAATAACAAAATGTAGAAACAATTCAGTTTTTATTTTACTAATATATATATATATAATGACAGGTCAAACTATACTGCGATTTAACGTCAGTTTTGAAGCAATGTTTTTAGAAGTATTTCAAAAGAAATTTGAACATATTCAGGTAGTACACAAAAATGCTGTCATCAGAATTCGTTGAAAAAATTAAAATTTTAAAAATAAAAATAAAAAAAGTGAGGGTGTAGTAGTGAAAGTTGAAAATGCGCACAAAAAAAAGTCAAATGTCTGACTCGAATTGTACTAACAATTCAAAACACGCGTATCTCGTCAACGGAATAACCTGACGCAAACGACACCAACTCAAATCTTTTCTCGTTTTCACTCGCTGAACATTGGATGTGGTCCCAACTCGTCACATCAATTTTACAGTCTGCCCGAGAGAAAAGTTCCTACTCTTTTTATTTCAACGAGAATTCGCCCATGCAAAACAATGCTCATTTGCGTAAGTGAACTCTTGTCATCGCACAAAAATAACAAGATTCTATCTTGTAAGCGGAAACCTTTGGGTTCAATCTCTGATGAACAACACATGGCGTGACCCTCGCTCTTTTTCCGTGTGGACCCGTATGATGGCTGCTACAGCGAGTCGTTTCAGAGTATTTTTTTTTTTAACGACGATGTAGACATGATATGCAATCATATATATTGCGAAACAGCTGTTGCATGATGGTTCTTTTTCTTTCCTTTTTTTAATCAGATTTTTGTGAAATTTAATTACATTATCGTTTTGTCATTACATTAATTGAATAAAATTGTTTAAAATTATGAAATACTTCAAAAAATAAAGTTAATTCAAAATGTTATGTTTGAACATGAATCTCCAGACAGACGATATTTGCTATGACAATTTTTATATAGTGTTTGATTCTTTATACATTATCTAACAATGTTTCCACTGAAAAGAATAGATAAGAAAAATATAGAAAAATTATATACAAGAAAAATTATTTGGATATTTATTTATTTTTAAATTGCAACTTACAACTTAAATTGTCCAGTTTTAATTTGTAAACTTTAATTTATTAAACTTCAAACCTATATACTACTAAAACTCTGTTTTTTTTATTTTGCTTGTTTGTCACCGTGCACACTTCATGATTGTTTTAGATGGTGGGAAGAAGGGTGAATAACATAAATAAAGGGTGAATGATAAGAGAAGTGGTGAGAGGAATGGAGTGATGTAAATGATTGAGAGGGGAAAAATATTTGGAATTTCACAAATGGTCTTCATAATTATTTAATAATATTTATAACAAATACTAACGCAACAGGTGATGGGTGGTGTAATAATTTGCTAAATTTCTTTGAATTTTGTAAATTAAATGAGCTGAACAGATTGTTTTGCATAAAAATGTTCAAAACGCAGATGTTTTCTATGCAGATTAATAAGAAAGGAATTTCTATAAATAGCATTTTTGTTCACTCGTTCTGCTGCTCAAGTCCGCTCATATTTATTAACCTATTCGGAGGAGTGGTTTAAAGTACAAAATTATCTTTCAGCATGTGATTTAGAATTTTTGGAAGCAAAACAAATTGTTTTCTTTATTTGAATAATATATATGAAACTAAAAGTAAGCTTTTAGTAGATAGAACCTATAGTGAAATGGTTTAAGCTCAATATACGGGATAGAGCAATTATAGAGATAGATGAATGAAGAGTGATAAACATATCTGTATAATTCCTCTGATGATAAGATCTTGATCTTTGAAAAGTCTTGGCTTAAGGAAAGAATAATAAACATAATTTTATTACAGAATATACCTTGCATTGAACAATCGAAGTTTGAAATAAATCTGGACATTCGTACATGTTTATCACTCTTCGTTCATCTATCTTTATATATATATATATATATATATATATATATATAAATAAAGTGGTGTACTAAAAGCGAACTTTTAGGAAAAGTAAAACCTATTGTGAAGAGTATTAACTTGAATAAATTGCCTTTTTTGCGGAATATACCTTGCTCTGAGCAATTGAATTGAATTATGATTTGGCTTTTGCTTCTCTAATTCCTTTCCATTCTTCTTCATATATATATATATATATAATGGGATGCCATGATAAAGAAATACTGTTTTGTTTTTAAAATCCCGAAACAGTTTTCATGGTAAACTGACGATTCCTTATATAAAAAAACATATATAAAAATATATTTATATTAGAGTAAATTCTTGGAAGTTAACTAAAATAGTGATTGCAGTAGATTGATTGACTTACTAGACTAAAATCTTTCAACAAAATTTTTTTTTTTTTTTTTTTTTTTTTTTCAGTTTTGAAGGTTAAAAGAACTTCCGAGACTATATATATATATATATATATATAAATATAAATATAAATATATATAAATATATATATATATATATACTATTGTACTGACTACATATATACACACTTCACACTGTTAGTTGCTAATGCCAATAAAAATGATTAACTAAAAATGAAGGCTACAGTTTTGTGCATTCTTTTCACTATTCAAATTCTCAATCTTGATACAAGAACTAGATCGCCCTGTTGGCGGGGCCATAAATTTGCCGACTGCAACCCCATGCAGAGTTACCGCCTCCCCCAAAAAGCGGGACCATCTGTTGGCCGTCTGTGGCGATCTGTGATGCTGTAGGACGGGATCTTGGTGGCTAGGCATTCGTCCACTTCAGCCTTTACTTTGGCTAGACGAGAGGTCGGAGAAGCCCAATCCGATCAATCGGTTGGTCACGTCATGCCCTAGTATCTATAAGTTCATCCCCAACCGTATTGTTCAATCTGATTCTTCAAAAAAATCAAAATCTTATTTCTCCTTTTTATTTTTCAATGTCTTCTGGTTATCTAAGAGCAATGTCTTCTAGGAATATGAATAATATAATGCCACCCATGGAATCGTTACTAAAATTCATAATCCTTTCTGCAATCCAACCATATTTGGTACAAATAGACTTCAGTCTATGCTTGACTTGTCCACCAAGTTTCAGTCATGAAACCAACGGTCTTTTGCTTTGTCACTGTTCAATGATATTGGGGGGGGGGCACTTTAGTGCTTGTCTCATCAGTGGGAAGTGTGATCCTGAACCCCCCCCCCCTCCCCCCCAGTCGGCCAAAAAGTAGAAATAGGCTCAAAATCAAGTTGCCCCAAACCAGTATTCAATTATTGATCACAAATTTGCTCAATGAAAATTCATATTGGTCAGAAAATACTTGAAATATGAGTTGATGGGTATGAATGATGGCTGTAGATTGGGGGGGGGGGGGGTGTTTGGAGTCGAATAATAAAGACATTTGTAATTACTTACACTTCCTTTCAAGGAAAACTTCACCTATTGAACAGCTCAGATTAGATTACTTGAACATTCTGATCCTGGTGTTGTGAAGCAGACCAATCAATGGCATCCTAAAAGTACTGTACTGAATGTCGTGCAAATGATCACACAATTATGTCTCATGCAAGACTTTTCAATCGACCAATGAAATTGCTTGATTAATAAATAGTTGTAATTTCATTTATCAGTAATGATATTTCCCTCGCAATTCTTATTGAATATTGATCAATCGCTTCTACCGTTCTTAGTGTTTGTAACTGATTGTAGTTGTTGTTTTATTGATTTCAGTCACATTATTATTGATGAATGTACGATTGAATATAAGTTTTTCAGCTCTGACTATAGTACTGAAGATTCTAAATCGCGGAACCACTTCTATTATCAAAAGAAATCGGCAACTTAGGCCTCGTTCCAAGACTTTCTAAAATTGGCTAAGATCCTCCTAGGAAAGTGATGCACTCTCAAATTGAGTATCTCTTATCATGAAATAGTATTCCAGAGCACTTTTTCTCCTTATATTATTTGCCTTAACTAACCTAATGCCCCTATTTCCACAAATTGCCGACCTGTGCCCCCCCCCCTCCCGATTTTTATCTGTGTGATTATGTCTATCAAAACAATCCCCAGACTATTCCTCAACTGGAAGGGGTCCAAACCAGGGCAGCACCGAGAGAGGAATGTGTCGGAGTTATTGACAATTTTGCATGTCGTATACAGGTGTGTTTATCATTGAAAAGCAATAAAAGCAAAGACTGTTGGACTTTAATGAGTGAAACTTGGTGGACAAGTCAGGCATAGACTGAACTTTATTTCCAACCATATTTGATTGGATTGCAAAAAGGAGTGTGAATTTTATTAAGAATTCCATGAGTGACATGGGGGGGGGGCTGTCATCCTTAATTCAAAGAAAGAAACCGTAAGATGAAGTTGAATGTATATGCATACCATTCTAGATATTAAAAATGAAATGTTGATTAAATAAATTGGAGAAACCTCTGGCAAATATGGTAAAAATGTCTGACTTGAGACCCCTTAAATTATCCTCCTGTTTTATTTATTATCTTGTTTCAAGCTATTAATGGCGCTGTTGTTCTTTCTCTTTCTGTCTTATGTGCAAAAATAAAAAATAAATCTGATGCACACAATACTCCCCTCCCTCCCCAGATAATAATTAAATGTAGATTTTATCAACTAAATTGGGGAAAAGTTAATGAGATGAAATCAAATATTACTATACATTTGTTATTTCTATTGTTTGACTTGGGTATGAAAAGCCCCCCCCAAAAAATCAGATTTAAATCATTTTAAAATCCGATTTAAAATCCGATTTTGGGGATTAAAAAAAAAAAAATGTTTATTGTTCATAGTACCCCCCTCCCCCCGTACCACGCTCTTCTGTTGAAAGTGAATACAGTATGAAATCTATGTTTATTTTAGTTGACTAAATTTAAGAGAGAGAGGGAGGTTAGGAAAGCTGCTAATGTTTGTAATTGGAACATGAAATTTACAAGCTTAAGCGGATCTAATTGTTCTCTTGAACAGTTTCCTCAATTGTGTATTCTTCTCTTAATTGAAAAGAGCATTCTTCATGTTGTATTTCTCAACAAGCAACACTCTTTTATGACAGCCGATATTGATTGGCTATCATCTATTCTTTTATAATAGTTTCGATAGAACAATGAAAAAGTTGGAGAATATACCTTGAAGCTTGACAGGCTATTTTGCTAATCCATATCGAACTGAAGCTTTTATTATTGAAACCCATCAGTAGACTGGCGTACAATTGGTCTAATAGATATTTTCGCAGACTATAGGATAGTAAAAAAAACAAAAAAAAACAGCAACAATGCAAATAAATTATTCAAGAATCTAATAGCTTACATAATTTAAAAAAAACATTTAAGTATTAAACATTCTTTTACGATTTATAATACTATGAGCTGTACCTTATCCGGTGTTGCCCAGGAGTCTTTTTATTTTCATCCTTGTCTCGCTTTTTTCCCCCCTTTCTTTTTTTTTTCAACCAAATTATTTTTTTAATAGGATTTTGATTTTGAAGATAAAATTTAATTATTACAGTATTGTAAGCTAGGAATATTCTTGGCCTTTTGGCTAAGATCAAAGTGTAGTATCTGTTCCGATGGATATTGCACCTCATAGACTGGTATTGTCTTGGCCTTCGGGGCTTGATTTACGCCAGTCTATGGGTCTGTCCTGTGCAGTTCTAGGAGGTCCACCCTCCCAGGCTTTGCCTTCCCTCTTTGGGGAGGAGTAAGTTTATTGCTTACTGCCTGAGGCGCCCCTACCGGGGAATGCCGACGGGGCTGCCCAGGCAATTTTTAAAACCCACTTTCCCGACCCGACCTTGGGTCACATCTTACTTGTGGGAGTAAGATAAAAACTGGCCTTGTGCCTAACTCCTGGAGAGGAGTAAATCAATACTCAACAGTTTTAAATGCTTCCAAATTTCTTGCAGATTTCAAAGGATCACAAAGTAATTCATTCTTTTTTTTTTTTTTTTTTTTTCAAACTATTAACAAAGGCTTCAAATGGCTGACGTGTTTAAAAAGAAACTGAAATGAATTGTGGTGGATTTAATTTCGTAATTTTTTTTTTAATAGGATTATTTAAAAGTTCGTTTTAGTACTTTACGCTACTGCATTTTTTATTTCGATAACTAATCGATTAATAGAAACAAAAACTAGTCACATAGAGACGAGAAACATAAAGACACAGAAAGTGTTCACACAATTTTATTAATATGGAGATTATAAAGACTAGACCATAATAGTAATAAGGATGTCTCCAATTAGAAAGTTGAATGAAAAATCTGATTTAAAAAAATATATAAAATAAAAATATAAGATTTATCTCGATACTTAGTAAGAATAATATTTATCTTCATTGAAAAAAATTGATGTCATTCATTAGTGATAAAGTAGATAATGTTTGTCTGCCCCCCCCCCCTTTTTTTTTTTGTTCACCGCAAACAAAGTCTATTGCCACTAAAGTGTAAGGGACTATTGTGATAGGGACCGGATTTATAGGGGTCAACCTGGGTGGAGAGTTAGGCAGCAAGATGTTTGTTAACATTACATTTAAATTTCTGCGTGTTGGTACAGTCGGAGAAACAGGAAGCAGGGAGTGAATTCCAAAGGTAAGCAATTTGAGGAAAGAAGCTATTAGAGTAGAAAATCTTCTGGCATCTAGAGACCTCTTCAGTTGGAGGGGGGAGGAGGAGGGTATATAGATTGAGTGGGAGTACAAGTGCAATAAGTTCATTGGAACACATTCAGTGGAAGTAATTGTAAAACAAGCATAGAGATGCAATAAGGGCTGGAGCTTGGCAGACAGTGTGGCACGTATTAAGTGAGAAATTTTTCTTTGACGAGAAAAAATGTCTGCAAACATTTTTTTAAATCTCCAAGATTAATAAAATATTTTATTTAAATCGTCTGATTGTTTCCACTATTTTTTTTTTTTTTTTTTTTTTTTTTTTTTCAAATAATGAAAAAAAACTTGGGTCTGGTTACTATTAAAAGAAAAGATTGAAAACGAAAATCTCTTTCCAAAAATTAAAATAAAATAACTGTAGTTATCCTAAATTTAGTCGTACTAGTTCGTAACTTTAAAAAAAACAAGCAGCATCAGCTTAACCAATTGAGGTTTAAGGTCAAAGTTAAGGTCAGTTTTAAGTGGGACAGAATCAGTTATAGAGATGCGATGTCTGCATCTAAGAATTATATAAAAGCGACTAACCTTTTTTTTTTTTTATGTTTTCTTGAAACTTTTTTCTTCTCTCAGTTCTATTTAGAAAACTTGTTTACAAATGTTATTTTCAGAAGGTTGTTTTAATCTTGACACACGATAACTGTTAATTGTCTTGAACAAAAGATGTAATAACGCGATGGAGGAATCATCCTGTTAGGAAGAATGCTATTTTAATAAATAAGACGAGTTTGAGAAGGAATAAAGGTTAGAGATTGTGTCGAAAAGCAATTGCATAACAATGATATTGGCTTGTTCTTTTTGTCCTCTTTGCAAAAGTGCATTCATACACAGGAAATCATGTGGATTTGGTAAACAGTTTTGAAAATTGTTTACCAAGTGGAAGTGGTGTAATGGTTACAGGTGCGGGTTGTTGGTGCGGGTTGTTGTGTTAGTTCAGTGCTACTGCATTAATTTCAATAATACCCTTGAGAAAAGTATAAGTCCTCTCTCTGGTTATAGATTAAATAGTAGACTGGACTTGTGATACTATGGACTGCCCCCCCCCCTTCTCAAAGCCAAGATCCTGGAGAATGTGAGAGGACTGATTCTCAAAAAAAGATAAGTGATCGGAAGTGAGATCAGTAGACAGGCAATGGAGAGGCCGCCGAAATCTATTGAACTCTCTAGACAGGATGGCTCCTGACAGTTGGTGGTCAGTTTCCAGGTGGTCGACTGAGGAAAAAGAGGATGTCGTAAGTTCCGGTGATCAGCTGAGGGTGACTGAGAGAAAGAACGGACGTTTAGGATATCTGGCCGAAACTAAATATATTTATGAGTCAGCAGTCGGCTTAGATCAGATTGGTGGAAACCCGAGGAGTGAGAGCTCTGCATAGATTTAGATTGGGTCGAGCAGACGATGAGATATGACGAGTAGGTAATTTCAGGTGAACAATGCCTCGACAAGAAAATGATTTCGGTTAATCTTAAGCTGAGATTCTGTATTAGAAAGACTAGAACCTAACTCAGATGTGGACGCTAGTGGTGGGCCTCCCTGACGATGACGACACACGCACACGCATACACCCGTTACCAACAGCTCATGTACGCAATAAATATATATATATATATATATATATATACTAGTGTACACCCTCTGTCAAAAATAACGGGAAAAAATTGTTTCTCTCGTGTTCATATTATATTCATATTGAATGATAGAATTACATTAGTAATTTAAGTTTTCATATATAAATTATCATTTCTGAATACTTACCGTTGACTTTTTTATTTAAAATGGAGAATTTCTTTCCAAATTCATTTCAGACGGTGGGGGTTGTCTGACTTGCTATTTATTTTCTAATGTAAGTCTTGTAATGCTTTTTTTTCCTCGATAGGATAGGACTGATGACTTAAAGAAGAAAAAAAAAACACAATGACTTTGCTTTTCTTTATTTTCTTCGTTTTAATTTTCATTATTGGGATGTGGGGGGGGGGGGGTAGAATTTCTTTCCAAATTCATTTCAGACGGTGGGGGTTGTCTGACTTGCTATTTACTTTCTAATGTAAGTCTTGTAATGCTTTTTTCCTCAATAGGATAGGACTGATGACTTAAAGAAGAAAAAAAAACACAATGACTTTGCTTTTCTTTATTTTCTTCGTTTTAATTTTCATTATTTGGATGTAGGGGGGGGGGGGTAGATATAAAAAAATGACAGATGGTAAAAACGTCAAGGACATTATAAATGAAAGAAAAAAAAGTTTTGTTTTTAGCTTTTGCCTGATGGGACGAATATATATGTATAATTAAATACACATTTCATTTTATTATAAAGTGGGGCATATATACATTTGTTTTTAAAATATCGCTCGGTATCACTTGCTTTTTCTGTTTTCAAATTACCCCCCCCCCCATTTGCTAATCAACCCTGCAATTAATTTCTCTCTCTTAATTATTACTTGGGTTTATCATTATTGTAATCAGGAATTACACGTTCCTAATTTATGCAGCTATTCTGTTTATACCTGGAGCAACTTCTTTTGCTATATTTCATTGTTACAAAGTCATAAGTAAATAAAAAAAAAAGGTCACTTTTTAGAATATGCACTGTAGTAGTAATAATGAGAATACACCCCGTTTGGCTCGATTTTTACAAGAATCGAATTGATGGGGGCAATCCGTAAACAAATATTATTCGCATAATATACCTTGTTTTAATTAAGCTTAGTCGTATAGACGGTAATGTTTGTTTACGGATAGCTGACAGAATATGGAAGTGTGTACGGGACTACTATTAAACAAAGTAATTATGAACTTTGAATAAGAAGTTTGAAATAATGACTCGAAATGGATAGATTAAATAAAACCCAGAAGAAACAAAAAAAAAGCAATTATGCTGGCTGGTTGAGGCACATGGTACGGAAATGCTACGAATTTTGAGTATAGATGCAAACAACCCCATTTGAAGAAAAAAAATATATATATATAATACTAGGTAAAATATTGTTCATTCTAACTTCCACTTACATGTGTGTTTAGAGTATTTTTAAGGAGACGGGGGGGCTTTCGCTTATTCACGATGACTAGATCATCGAAACCATCTTGAACGCTTGCAAATGCTAAACAACTATTTTACTGTTTTAAATCGCAGAATGAAGAGTTTTATGCGAAGTATATGATCTCTATTCATGGATTTACAGAAAGAAAACCAAGGACCAGAGGTATTTTTGTCACTGCTGCAGAACATACAAAAATGGCGCTGACAAATATCGTCCAAACTGTTGAGTTAAGAGTGATTGCAGACAAGCTAGACAAAATTTATTTACCAGATGAAAACACAATGGCATATATGTCATTCAAGGAATTTTCATTCTTCCAAAAAAGCAGCTGGTGTAAATATAAACGACTTTTGGTATGTTGCAAATTTTTATATCAGAAATTAGAGAAATTTTGAATTGCCGGTAAGTGTTCAGGATTTTTTTTCTTTAGCAAATGTATAGAAAGAAAATGAAAAGTTATTGCGATCCACATGTGGAAGCTTAATGTATACAGCAAGGAAAGATACAGAGGGAGGGAGTCATCGGGAAAATGTAGTTTTGCTCATGTCTGGAAAAGAGCAAGAAGAAGGACGCAATTAAAGAAAAGTGAAATAGAAAATGTGGAAATTCATGGAGTATTTAAATGTGGAGCCGACATCACTTCGAAATGTATATCAACAAGATGGGTGATAACGGAGAAATACACGGATAGCTGACATCAGTCCGAAATGCATATTAACAAGATGGGTGATAACGGAGAAATACACGGATAGCTGACATCAGTCCGAAATGCATATCAACAAGATGGGTGATAACGGAGAAATACACGGATAGCTGACATCAGTCCGAAATGCATATCAACAAGATGGGTGATAACGGAGAAATACACGGATAGCTGACATCAGTCCGAAATGCATATCAACAAGATGGGTGATAACGGAGAAATACACGGATAGCTGACATCAGTCCGAAATGCATATCAACAAGATGGGTGATAACGGAGAAATACACGGATAGCTGACATCAGTCCGAAATGCATATCAACAAGATGGGTGATAACGGAGAAATACACGGATAGCTGACATCAGTCCGAAATGCATATCAACAAGATGGGTGATAACGGAGAAATACACGGATAGTGAAAAGATAATGAAGGCCCATCTCATTGCACATCGTTATGAAGAAGATTTGTATAACCTGAAAACGAACTCTCCAACATGCAGCCATGAAGCTATGCATCTTGTAATGTTAATGGTTGATATACTGGGGAGAGGGGAGGCGGGTATTTATTATCTGATACATGTCCAGCATCAGAGGTTTGGAAGCTGAAAGATAGATTTATGAATTAAACGATGCTCTCCTTTCATGTTACAAGAATATTAATCATGAGTTAACTAGCTTGAAAGGAATCGCAAGCAGAGTTGCGGCGTCAGAAAGTACTCTGACTCCTAGGATGAAGAAAATACTGACTCCGACTCCGACTCCTAGAATTCCAAAATATCCGACTTCGATTTTTTTTATTTTAAAATTTTCCAATATTCAAACTGTTTGTTGATTCTGCGAAGGAGGTTAAAAAATCCAACTCCGAATCCCAGCATACTTACAAGTCCTACTCCATCTTTTTCTGAAACCTCCGACGCTGCAACGCACTGTTTCTTTGGCATGGTGCACATGGTAACTTGATGGCTATTCTGGCAATGCATCGAGATGATTTCATTTTCTGTGCAAATGATCAATTTCAGATGAATGTGATCTCGATTGAAAGAAAAAGCAATATTCAAAGTTGGAGCGCATTAAAATGGTACTTTTAAGTGTTTGGTATTGGGTGTTCGGCAAACAAAAGATGGGATTATTAAAAACCCAAATCGATATGATGCCATCTCTATTCTCAAAAAGCATAAAAGAAGGGAAAGTTCTTAGGAAAATAATGATGAGCTGAATCAAGAAGAGAAGACAGATCCAAAGGATTGACAAATGTGTGTCCGTTCAGACTACCTTACCTGACGTATCATTTGAAGTGTGTAGGTTGATGAGCAGTACTGGGAAATCGCTAAAAGTGAAGTTGCTCTTCAAGGTCAACAAATCACTACGAAAGATAAAATCAAAGACGGCTTCCATAACCTTTCTCCAGCTTGGAAAACCTTTTCATCAGAATATTCTTTGCTGACTTAGAAGATGCATCTTCACAGGGTTAGGGTATTATCATCTTTGTTCGTGGCAGAATGAGCAGAATCGCTCAGATATGCTGGTCATTAAAAAAAAAAGAACAATCACAATGCATCCATAAGCTTCGTTAATATTCACTCTCTTCTCCCCTTCGCTGCTCACATGCAAGGGTGACACTACATAACCAGTCCCCTCCGCCCTTTTCTCATGAGTACACCTGTTTTGGGGATGGCCATTCTATAACTGTCCTCTGACCTTCACCTTTTCCATTCCACTGATGGTACTACCGCTATTTCAATTACTGTACCCAAACCCTCTTTCCCTTCATATCTATCACCCATTCTTTTAATTTTCCGTTCCTCATATAAAAAGTATCAAATATATCATTGCTTCTTTTCAAATAAAAGAAGCAACATTTTTGTACACTTGATGATTATTTGATGTTTTTTATACTTTGTGGTTTGTCCACTTCACCATTTTTATTTTGTCTGTACATTGTTTGATTTTATTCTTATATTTCATCATCATCATCATCATCATCATCATCAGCATCATCATCGGTCTTTTGATTATAATGCAGGATTGGAGCCAATGTCCACATCAGTGCCCCCCCCCATCCAGACAGTTGGCTAGTTGCATTCATGGTAATCCTCACCGCAGATCTCCACTTTTGTCGATCTTGAGGGTCAGCATTTAAGAGCCTTCAGTCTCCTACAAAGGTTTTAATTTAACATTTCACAGATTTACAACTAAATAAACAGATAGCTTTTCTGTTCCAATTTACTTGCCTCTCCGTGAGGGCAAAGTTAGACACAAGGTCGGTTTTTAATGTGGGGAAAATCCAGCTCCCCAAAAAGGGGCACTCTGAATTGAAACAAAAATAAAAATTGCCTCAGTCTCAAAGAATCTTGACTTAGCGAGGATAGAACAGACTAAGTGTAGCAAAAGAACAGATACTACACTTTGTTCCGAGTCAAAAGGTAAAGATAGTTTCCAGGAGGTTAGACACAAGGTCAGGTGTGGTTAGCCAGTGCACTAGGATTAGCGCACTCTGGCCTACAAAAAATCCCTGGGCAGCCCCGTCAGTATTCTCTGGTAGGGACTCCTCAGGCGATTAGCAATAAACTATCCCCTTCTCAAAGAGAAAGTACGGCCTTGGAGGGTGGACCTCTTAGAATTGCACAGGACAATACGTCAGACCAGCGAAATCAAGGCCCGAAGGGCAATACGCTCAGAACAGATACTACACTTTGATCTTAGCCAAAAGGCCAAGGAATGATGTTTATTTACCTCCTCTCTAGGAGGTTAGGCACAAGGCCAGTTTTATCTTACTCCCACAAGGTAAGATGTGACCCAAGGTCGGGTCGGGAAAGTGGGGCTTGAAAAGCCAGCGCCCGAGAAGGTGAGCACTTTGGCCATCTAAAATTGCCTGGGCAGCCCCGTCGGCATTCCCCGGTAGGGGCGCCTCAGGCAGTAAGCAATAAACTTACTCCTCCCCAAAGAGGGGAGGCAAAGCCTGGGAGGGTGGACCCCCTAGAACTGCACAGGACAAACTCGCAGACCGGCGGAATCAAGTCCCGAAGGACAAGACGACACCGGTCTATAGGGTGCAGTATCCATCGAAACAGATACTACACTTTGATCCCAGCCAAAAAGCAGAAGGAATGATGTTTTCTATTTAAATTTCCTATAGTAAAATCTGCTGGTTTAGTTGGGAACAAGGCGAGTCATTTGATATGGAATCACTTTCAAGGGTAATGGAAGTTTCAGAAATAGAAATCACTTCTGAGGTTGTACAATGAAATAATGGTTTCTTAAGTAAACTTGTAAAAATGTGATGGTTTTGTGTGAAATGGGTGCATTAAGACGAGTTTTATATTTTAGTTGGGTTTGTTTCTTCTGGTAAAAATCATTTCTTACAGTAACAGGTTTTTAACTTTTTTTTCTCCAGATATAAACTTTTCAACTACTCTTTAATACTGCTGCTACAAAATCTCAACTTTTTTTCTTAGTAATCTTCAAAAGATGGTTTCGCAAGAGAGAGGGGGGGAGGATCTTCTGCATTTATCACACTAAAGCGAGGTCTTCTCTGTATTTTTTTAATCAGATTTGTTTAATTACGGCATTTACACTCTGCCAGATGAGTCGCACCATCTGTCACCAGAGTTTCAAAGAGATTTTTGTTACATACATCATCTGGTTTTCTCAAATGGTCACCAATTTAGTATTGGCCAATCTCGTGGTTGCTTAACTTCCGTGATCTGGTGTATCAAATTCAGGAATATTTTTTGAAACTGCTAAATCCAGGGATATCATTCAAGCCGCTAAAAAGCTGTTTTGTATAAAGTACATTGTTATTGCTCCTGTAAAAAAAATGACCAGAGATTTTTTGTTTTTTAATTAATAGCGATTTGGTTTTTAAAACATGACTTTGAAGCCGGTGTGGCATCGGGACTCGTATATGGAAGTAGCACTTTCAAATTTCAAAGAAAATTGATGCTGTATACACCAGAATGCTAAGAGCTGCTCTTAACATCTCTTGAAGACAGCACCCCACGAGAGAGCAACTCTATGGACACTTCCCTCAGATTTCAGCCCTGATTAGGGAGAGAAGAACCAGATTTGCTGGAGGGCTAAAGATGCTAAAACAGGGATGTGGCTCAGTGGGTAGACAGCACAGAACGTACATCAAACAACAGAAGACTCACGATGCACCTATGAAGACCTACGAGGTGTGATGAAGGATGGAGCGAGATGGCGTAAGAGTCAAGAGGATCCGTGACCCCACTACGACCAGATGTTTTTAAAAAAGTAAAAACAATTTTTATTTGAATAGAATAAAAGGGAAATGAATTTTTCCAAATGGGCCAATCCTCAAAATGTATAAGTTTTTTTTATTTTTTAGAATGATAAAAGTAATTTGTAAGGAAAGTCAATGAAAACTGGCAACTAAGAGGTTGTTATTTATCTGTAACTGTTTTTCTGTCTTAATTAGAGAAACTTCTGTCTAACTTTCTTTCAAATAAAATCTCAAGTTTCAAAATCCTGTCTCTTTCAACGGCATTATTCAAATGATAATAATTTTTTTTTTTAGATAAATTGTACTTAGAAAGAAAAAAAAAATGCTAAATAAAAAGTAAAGCTTATAAAACCTTATTTCAAGAAATGTAAATAATAAGAGAATAAAATGTAGTCTGTCATCTATTAGATAAAGGAAAGTTGCATTTTCTGTCCGTCTGTCTGGCTAAAACTCAGAAACCACCAAAGATACACTTACAAACTTTCTATATTCCCATTCAGTATGACCTCGAGCTGGTTATGGTAAAAAAAATAAAAATACTGTAATATGAATTCGGTGGTTTTGATTTGGAAAAAATGATTTTCATTCTTACTGATAAATCTTCAAAACGGAACACCAAAACTAATGTCGAACAATCGATCAGCGGCTGATAATTTTTTTTTTTCTTTTTTTTTTTTTCTTTCGTTTTTACCAAAGTTTTCCCATGAGAAGGGGGGGGGGGTAAAAGAACCCCCGGGCAACAATGGGCAGCCCTGCTAGTACCGAATAAAAGAGGTGTTTAAAAACAACATATGCAAGCAGAAAATCTGTGAAAGAGGAAATACCGGGTTTGGCCTATATTTAAGATTAATAAACAACTATTTCTCTGGTGTAATTGATAACAGTCTTCACCTAATTTCGGGTGAGAAAAAGAGGTGCGAAGTTGATTCCTTCGGTCAGCAAGTATTAACCAATTAAAGCTGAACTTTCATGCAATAAACTACATCTCATCTCCTTAGTTATTATTATTATTATTATTATTATTATTATTATTATTATTATTATTATTATTATTATACAAACAAATATTTTAACAACTTTTAAGCTTGACTTAATTTGGATTTATTTATTTTTACTTTTTTTTTTAACAACTTTAATAATCTAAAGGATAAATTACAATTTGTCATTTTAGACGATTTTTTTTTTTTTTTTTTTTTTTTTTTTTTTGTGAGTGTAAAAAAAAATATTAATCAATATTTTATTTCACTTATATAATCTAAAGGTATTAAAACTACCTGTATTTATCCGGCGTTGCCCTGGAGGGTTTTTAATTTCATTTAAGCATTTCTTTTGTTGTTTTTTGGGGGGTGGGGGTATGAGTTTTTACAAAAAAAAATTTTTTAAATAGGTTTTTGAAAATTAAATTTAATTATTACGGTATCGTTTGGTCATTAAATTATTGAACCAAATTGTTATAAAATTATAACTAGTTTTGTCATGGTATTGTTTTAATCTCCATTTATGAATTTATGAGGATTTGCTAAAAAAAATTTTAAAGCCAGAAATGACTTTCTATTCAATACTTTAAGTGCATCCAAATTCGTTTCAAATTTCGAAGGGTCACAAAGTAATTCATTCTTTTAAAATGGCTGACTTATTTACAAAAATGCATTGTGATGGGTTTAATTTTGTAATTAAATTTTTTAAATAGTTTTTTTTTAATTCGTTTTATTTTATATTTAATTTTTTATTTCAATAGATTAATAATAAATTTAAAAACAGTGAGTTACGTAGAGGTGAGAAATTCATACACACACATGAGAAATGCTAACATCATTCTATTAATATAGAGTATTGTCAGTTTGTCTCTGGGTAAAGCTGAATCTTTTACTTGATTAATAAATTTGACTCTTGTTCCAGGGTTTGAATCGTGCGACTGGTTTAAATAGTCATCTCTACACTGATGATTCCTTAAGGATGAAACGTATATTTATGTAAATAATAATTATACATATATATATATATATATATATATATATATATATATATATATATATTTTTAGTTCAGAATCCGTTATACAGGGTGACCCCTTCCCAAATGCCATCCATGGAATCGTTAATAAAATTCACAATCCTTTCTGCAATCCAATTATATTTGGTACAAATAAATTTCAGTTTATGCCTGACTTGTCCAAGTTTCAGTAATGAATTTTCAACAGTTTTTGTTTTATCACCATTCATTAGATACGCACATGATCTGAATATGACATGCAAAATTGTTAATAACTCTGAGATGATGATGATGATGATGATGATGATAATAAAGGACATCTTGCTAAAATGTGAGGAGAGTTAAAAAAAAAAAAAAAATGAAAAATTTCTTTGTAAACTAAATATTGGAAAAAAAAAATTTTTATATTAATAAAATTGAAATACAGTTTAAATTTATATTCTCCGTTTTATCATGTCATATTATTTCCTATTTATAAAAACTCGACTCCGTTGACAGGACTCCTTTACGATAGCCGTGGCTTAGTTGAGCTGGCGTACATAAATAGTAAAACTCAGGGAAGTTCTTCCCTGAGTTTTACTATTTTCAATATTCAGTTCTTCCCTGAGTTTTACTATTCATGTACACCAGCTCAACCAAGCTCATTTATATATAAGCGTGACTTTTTTAAAGCTCGTTTATATATAAGCGTGACTTTTTTAAAGCTCGTTTATATATAAGCGTGACTTTTTTAAAGCTCGTTTATATATAAGCGTGACTTTTTAAAGCTCGTTTATATATAAGCGTGACTTTTTTAAAGCTCGTTTATATATAAGCGTGACTTTTTAAAGCTCGTTTATATATAAGCGTGACTTTTTAAAGCTCGTTTATATATAAGTGTGACTTTTTTAAAGCTCGTTTATATATAAGCGTGACTTTTTTAAAGCTCGTTTATATATAAGCGTGACTTTTTTAAAGCTCGTTTATATATAAGCGTGACTTTTTTAAAGCTCGTTTATACATAAGCGTGACTTTTTTAAAGCTCGTTTATACATAAGCGTGACTTTTTTAAAGCTCGTTTATACATAAGCGTGACTTTTTTAAAGCTCGTTTATACATAAGCGTGACTTTTTTAAAGCTCGTTTATACATAAGCGTGACTTTTTTAAAGCTCGTTTATACATAAGCGTGACGTTTTTAAAGCTCGTTTATACATAAGCGTGACTTTTTTAAAGCTCGTTTATACATAAGCGTGACTTTTTTAAAGCTCGTTTATATATAAGCGTGACTTTTTTAAAGCTCGTTTATATATAAGCGTGACTTTTTTAAAGCTCGTTTATATATAAGCGTGACTTTTTTAAAGCTCGTTTATATATAAGCGTGACTTTTTTAAAGCTCGTTTATATATAAGCGTGACTTTTTTAAAGCTCGTTTATATATAAGCGTGACTTTTTTAAAGCTCGTTTATATATAAGCGTGACTTTTTTAAAGCTCGTTTATACATAAGCGTGACTTTTTAAAGCTCGTTTATACATAAGCGTGACTTTTTTAAAGCTCGTTTATACATAAGCGTGACTTTTTTAAAGCTCGTTTATACATAAGCGTGACTTTTTTAAAGCTCGTTTATACATAAGCGTGACTTTTTTAAAGCTCGTTTATACATAAGCGTGACTTTTTTAAAGCTCGTTTATACATAAGCGTGACTTTTTTAAAGCTCGTTTATACATAAGCGTGACTTTTTTAAAGCTCGTTTATACATAAGCGTGACTTTTTTTTCCAGCTCGTTTATACATAAGCGTGACTTTTTTTTCCAGCTCGTTTATACATAAGCGTGACTTTTTTTTCCAGCTCGTTTATACATAAGCGTGACTTTTTTTTCCAGCTCGTTTATACATAAGCGTGACTTTTTTTTCCAGCTCGTTTATACATAAGCGTGACTTTTTTTTCCAGCTCGTTTATACATAAGCGTGACTTTTTTTTCCAGCTCGTTTATACATAAGCGTGACTTTTTTTTCCAGCTCGTTTATACATAAGCGTGACTTTTTTTTCCAGCTCGTTTATACATAAGCGTGACTTTTTTTCCAGCTCGTTTATACATAAGCGTGACTTTTTTTTCCAGCTCGTTTATACATAAGCGTGACTTTTTTTTCCAGCTCGTTTATACATAAGCGTGACTTTTTTTTCCAGCTCGTTTATACATAAGCGTGACTTTTTTTTCCAGCTCGTTTATACATAAGCGTGACTTTTTTTTCCAGCTCGTTTATACATAAGCGTGACTTTTTTTTCCAGCTCATATAAAAGCGTGATTTTTTTTCCAGCTCATATACAAGCGTGATTTTTTTTCCAGCTCATATACAAGCGTGTTTTTTGTTCCAGCTCATATACAAGCGTGATTTTTTTTCCAGCTCATATACAAGCGTGATTTTTTTTTCCAGCTCGTATACAAGCGTGATTATTAGTGACCTTCAAGCGCACCACAAAAAAGATGACGTCATCATTATGTGCGTACTTTACATAAGATGCTTAAATGCGTTTTTAATTCTTTGTTTTTTAATCTCCCCAAAATAAAGTTATATAGGTAGGAAGTTGTTTTGAAATAAAATAATTTATTTAAAGATTAAATTATCGAACTGAGAAAGAAACCTATTCTTTATCTTCAGATATTAGTACGAAATCTGATTTTTTTTTCTACAGCAGAGGGGCTATTGTTTACACAAAATAATATTGTGAAATGTTGAATATGTATGGATGAGCGAAAGGGAAACAAATTACTTACATTTTGTTGTACAAAAAATTAACGATTTTTTAAAGAATTTTTTACTCTTTTTTTTTTAAATTTAATACTACACTTTTAATAACTAAAAAAATATAACTGAAGTGAACACTTAAGAGAAAAAAAAATTGAATTTCATCAAAATAAATATAAAAAATAGTTTGAATATGAAATTAACGATTTTTGCTTTTATTTTGTTTTTAGCGTTTGGCTTAAATTTTATATATAATAAAAATCAAACTAAAAATGAAAATTGAAAAAGTATTGTGGTTTGTTTGTTAATGATTTAACAATATTATTTGTCAATTAAAAATAAATGAGACCATTTCAAAGTGAAAATAAGTTTTAAGTCATGTCGCATTTTGGCCGAATAAAATTAAAACTCTAAAAAAAATTTTGAATGGATAAGCATTTAAATTTGAAAAAAGAAAAATGATAAAAAAAATATAATACTTACTTTTGTCGTACAAAGACAGTTTTTTTTTTTTTTTTTCAGCTTAAAGAGTGTAAGCAAAAAAAAATTCATAAACAGAACACATGTGCGTTTGCAAAAGCGACGACTTTCTCTTTAAGAAAATATTTTCCCTAATATATTTTACAAAAAAGCATTGTAAAGATAAATTAGTCCAATAATGAATAAGTATCGAAAATTTTGTGAAAATTTGACCATTACTTGATTTTTGCTAGATTTATTAAACACACGGGTGTTAGCGCATAAAAATTGGTCACTACATAGGAACGTTGTTTTAAGGCTTAAATAAAGTACACACGTTTTTAGTTTCTCATTTTCATTATTTTCGTACATTGAAAAAGAAACAAAAATCATCAGCAGTTTATTTTATGTTTCTTGTTTTGAATGGTAAAAAACCTATATTAAAATTACATCGTGTTACATATATTTATATATAAATTCTATGGTTAGCTTTGGAGGTCCATAGTGATTATTCATTTATAAAAGGTTTGCAATAGTTTTTTGTTTTTCTTTTTCTTTTACAGTTTAATTAGTTTTGAGCTATTGGAATAAATTTAAGCGGAAATCTATTTGTTGTATGCGAATTTATTTTTGGTATTGTTTTTTAATATAAATTGGTAGGAGAATTACTGACAATTACAAATAATATACAGACGTTATTTATCTTGGTTGTTCAAAATGTGCCAGCAATGACTGGGGGTCTTTAATAAGCCGTAAATAGATGTGTACTTCAGTTAGTCTTTTCTATAAATAACCATCTTGAGTGGCAGATGAGAACAGGTAAATCGTAAATCAACCAGTTGACATGGATTAAAAAAGATTAATCGTCACTTTTTTTTTTTTTTAAACCAATTCATTAAATAAAAAATGATCCTCATTTTTTTTCTTTATTTGTAATTGTTAATCATAAATTTGTTTACGGCATTTTTGTTAATTTTAGATGATTTTAACGAATTAAGAATTAATTGCTTTTACAATGGGGGTGGGGGGAAACATTTGTTTGCAAGTTTTGCCAATCTTTGTATGAATAAGACACGATCTTATGTCATGTTTCGGAATTTTTGAGATGAGGGTTGATAATTTGTAAAATTAGGTATATTTGGACTACTGTTCTCATCTTGAGTGTTATCCTCACAACGTTTCGGCCGATGTAACCCCCAATCTTCTTCAGGTGTACCTTGTCGAACTTGGGAATCTTTCTGTTGAACTCGGGAATTTCGAACGGAACCCTTTATTAAATCCACGGGGGTAGCATGCTCTCATTATCCGTGGCGCAGTGGATATAGTACTAAGTAAAATTCAGTTCTAAGTGACGGTCATCTGAAGGTTGAAGGTTCAATCCTCAGTGCGGACGATACGAAGAATTGCAAATTTCTGAAGACTTCTTCCCAGTCATGGCAGATGGAACGAGAGCATGCTACCCCCGTGGATTAAATATAGGGTTCCATTCGAAATTCCGTCCAGATTCCCGAGTTCGACAGAAAGATTTCTGAGTTTGACAAAGTACACCCGTAGAAGGTCGGAGGTTACATCGGGCAAAACGTTGTGATAAAAACACCCAAGATGAGAACAATAGTCCGAATATACCAAATTCTACAAGATCTTATGTGTCTGTGTTTTTTGTCTATACGTAACTTTGATAAATACGCATATAATTAGTTTTTCTTATTTACTATTAAACGAATATTTCTCGTCCATATGTAACTTTGATAAATACATATTTGATTTTTTTTTATTTACTATCAATCGAATATTTATTGAAATCAAAATAATGGAAAACTAAAACGATGTCACAAAACCCTATTTACAGAAAAACAAAAGTCTAAAGATGTCTATATTTTAAATTATTTTTCTCAAGTCCTCCACATTTATTTATTTATTTGTTTGTTATGCCTCCTTGGGCATCTCCCCCTTAACTATCTTCTCAGATCAACTGTTAAAACAAAAAAAAAATTAAACTCTTAGTACAGTATCGATATCCAGATCAAATTCTGTTAAATATTTCATTTGATAACTCCCAAAAGTGCTCCCTCAATTTCTCCCTCCTACCAATTTCTCTGAATTCATCCAACCTCATCTTAAACTGATCCACGCTATTGCTATTCTTAATCTGATCTGGCAACTTATTCCAAAAACATATTACTCTGTGAGCAAAAAAACTTAACTGGTTAACAGATTTAGTTTTTGAAAAATGCCTTGACAATAATTTTCCAGATCTAGGAGAAATACTAAAAAAAATGCCCACCATAGTTAAAAATGCCATTAATTATCTTGAAAGTCTAAATCATATCACCTCTCATTCTTCATGGCAATATGTTTTCAGCTGGGCAAATACATCTCGTTGCTTATAAAACAAGAATGAATATTCTTACGATGTGGTCATAAAATCTGCAGTTTTAATGATGAAAATTCTTAAGCACGACGGACATCAACACAGACTTTATGCGTGTACCTCTAGTCTTAAAATACTATTTTAAATTAAAGTCTCACCCATAGACGACAATGCTATTTCAAACTTATGCATGACAGACTGACAAAAATTCTATTTCAAACTTTTGGTCTAAACTTTTAGAAGGTTTAATTGATTGTTGAAATTTGTTTATGGTGAGGCAATCTATAAAAATATTAATACTTTGTCATAAACTCAATTCAGATTAACAGTGATAGGAAATATATTATTCATGATTATTACTAGTTTTATACTACTAATAAATACAAACACAAGTGTTACATATTACTTAGCAGTAATATGCTTTTAAAATTTAGTGTAGGTGTTATTTTTCAGGTTCATTGGGTTATTAGGTATTATTGATGGGTGATGATGTTTAAAGTCTGTTGTGGGCCCCATATAAGATTAGATGGATTTGATTGGTTAGTGTAGTCAGGTGACATAGAGAAGATTTGAACTTGGATTAGCAGTTGCGAAGAGATGTTTAGTGAAGAAAGAAATAATGTGAAGTGTTCACAAATAGACGTGCTTACTGTGGGGGGAATGTCGAGAAGCAATTCCTAGTTTAGGAAATGGATATCCACTGATTAAGTGAATTAAAATATATTGCAAGTTTCTAAGTGGAGAGAAAAAAGGGGATTATTGGGGGTAAAAAGAAAAGAAAAGCTGGATGGGATTCAGGGGCATGGATTGTGTGGTGTTCTCCAAGATAGATACCATTTTGGGGGGAGGGGGGAACAAAATAAAAATGGACTTGGAGGATCTCTAATGCTGAAAAAAAAGGGGGTTGGGGCCCAAAACTCATTTGTACCACTAGCTAAAAGACTTTGCTAACTTGGAATGGGGTCTGATAGAACATCAGGTCGGCATGCACTATGCCGAGGCAGGGGACACTTACTCAAATTTGGTTCGTCCAAACACACATAAGCTAGCAGTGTGTATCCACCTCCTTTTAAAGAGTGCAGAATGCAATCTCCTCCTATCACATCTGATTTTGACTTTAAGCTGATGTTTAAAGTGCAAAATCAGAAGGTGATTCCCCACACACACATACACACTTCATAAGTGTGAGGTCCACACTACTAGTCTAGCTATGCCTAGCATCGTGAGAAACACCATTCGTTTCTCTCTGGGCCACAAAGGTATCATAGTGTATACTACAGGTGTTACATCTCGGGGTACCAACTGCTAGGGAAGGATGTCAGTCATAAACCTCGTTGAGATACTTAAAAAATTCATGCAGCTTGCTGCAATTAAAGAAAGCATGTTCGGCCGTTTCTTCCTCAACATCCGTGCAGCACAGGCAAAAAGGGTTTAGACTAGTTTTAAAGAGTTTGTCAATAAGGGGCAGCGCACCCTAGACCAATCACCAGGTCAGAGAAAACTCAGTTATTGAGATGACTCCGGCCTGGTGCCTAACTCCACTGAATCAAATATTGATTTTGACGGAAGAAAGCTATTGAGGACAGAAATTGAGTAAGAGGCTGACTTTACTTTATATATTACAAGATAAATTGATAAAATTAGATCATTTTTCTTTGTGTATAGCAGACTTACATTCAACTTTTGATATTGTGTCAACTTCCAAACATGCACCAAATAAATTGTGGGAGAAAAGCAAATTTCAAAAATGAAAATGAAATTAAATGGGGAAATTCAGACAATATGAAAGTAATTCTAAACAACTACCTTTACAATGATGATTCGTACCCAGAAAAATATTATTTAGTGAGTTTATAGTTGCAT